>OZ007600.1:14938398-15511568 GCA_963931845.1 Maratus michaelseni
GCTTGCGAATGTCGTATGCTGACGAGTGTATATAGGCTCTGTGGTGATAAAGGAAACTTTTTTAATTAAAAAAAGTGGAAAATCATCGAACATCATTTACATTAAATTAGAGCGGTGATAATCTGAGAATAATGTTAGAATATCCTGTCAAGAGTGGACGCAGCGTCATAAAAAGATACTTAACCCGCCTCATATTTTTCTGGAAATGACAATTCTCCCTCTTTTATAATACGTCCACAAAAACGCAAAATGATTGTTATGTCTTTCCCCCGCTCCAAAAACCCATCATCGGTTGCTTGAAGCAAACAGTAAAGTAGCCAGGCCGAAAAAAAATAAATCTGCAATTCGCCAAATGAATAAGTAAAAGCAAGGAACGAACGAATGAATGAATGAGTATGAATACCCCCCCCCCCCCCTTCACCCCCTTCCTTAAAGAAAGAGGCAAAATGTTCATTATCAAGCAGTCATTTAAAATGAAGGTTTAGAAACATCTGTCGAATCTCTTTATTATTTTTGTTTCTCTTCTCATATTTTTTCCCTTCTGCTAATAGAGGTATAAATGTATGTAGGGAAAAAATATCCTTAGCTGCTGGTCATTAATTGAACGAGAAACGTTACGGAAATGTGGAGTTATCGATTTTATGATCGCTTTCGGCCTCCGTCCTTCCATTTTCCTTTTCGTTCTTCGATATTGTATCGTTTGGTTCTCGCGTGTGCGCCGCACAAAATGCTGATGACAAAATCGTCTGAATGCGTGCGACAAACGATTTTTTTCCTTTTTATTTTTCTGTTCGATCTCTTTCGTACCCCGATACGAAAAGACCCCGAAATCAACTCTCGGGGGAGCTTATAAGTTTTTATGCTGAGCTATCATTAAGTTTGCCCGTGCCTGCCTTTTATTGCATTTACTTTATGCTTGTACTGCCTGTTTTTTAATGCAGTGGACAATGGTCAGCTCAATTTAGGGAAAGAATAAGGGGCGTTCGACCAATGAACCCGAAAAGTTTCGATCATTACGCAGGAAATGCTACTGTGAACGAATATCGAATTTTCTGAATTATTAAATGGGTACCATTTTTTTTATTATAAGAATCGAAACATAATTTGAAAAGAGGAAACTGCAACTGCAAGTTACAAATCGAATGAAAGGAAAAGCTTTTAATTTCTGTGGTTACAAAAATGCCTTTTAATCTGCTTTCAATTTCTGATTGTCGTTCTATGTTTGTAAATATTATGGTATATATGTTTGTAAATATATATATATACTAGCTGACATGACCGGCGTTGCCCGGACCCGTGATAATAACCTTAAAAATACCTAAAATCAATGTTGAATGATTTTATATTTTTAAATGAAAATCTATCCAAACGAACTGAAGGACAGTCGTTATAGTTATTGCCGATTTAATTTCTGACGTTTTGATATATTAAATTTTCAATTCTGACCAAAAGTTCCTGAGGAAACGTAAATAATATAAAGCGCTCCCCCACCTTTCCTCTTTTAAACTCAAAATAATATACAGTATTGGCCAATTTTTTAGTCCCATTCGAAAAAAAAAAATCCAAAACCTTGTTTCTAAGATGATTATATTAAAATTAAATAAAAATCATGCACTCGTGGCATCATAATTCACTTTTATATTTTAACAGAATAGTAAGGCTACTATAATTTGTGACTCGTGCTATAGCCAGTATACGTTTGGACACATGGCCGTTATCTTTATCTTTTTACGCGTGAAGATTTCGCTATGGTACTCCGTTGTGAAATTTGGTAATTTTTGAAATTCAATATTTGAAAAACGGTATAATCATTAGATTTGAAATTTATGTCAAGCAAAATACAATTTTTTATCTTTCTAACGAAGTTTGTCTAACATTTTTCTGACAAATACATTTCGAGCTATTAATTTTTTCAGTAATTTCAAATGTTTCATTTTCCGCGTTTAATCTGTGGCAACGATTATCGAAAATCCCAGTCGTCAGCAATGCATAGTTTTTTTATTAAAGAGGATTTTTATTAAAGAGGATGGAGTTGGAAGCCATACATTTGGCGGCCTTTTATTGCGTTTACATTATGCTTATAATACTGCCTGTTTTAATGTTATGGACAGTCTAATTTAGGTGAAGAGTAAGAGGCGTTCGACCAATAAACCCCAAAAGTTTTTTTCTTTATTCAGGAAATGGTGGTACTGTGAACGATTATCGAATTTTCTGGATTATTAAATGATACTTTTTATAATTAAAAAACACATTTTCGTGTTAAAACTGTAAAATTGTTTGAAAAAAAAAAAAAATACAAAATGGAAATTGCAATTACAAGCTTTAATCGAATGCAAAGAAAAGCTTTTCAATTTTTGTACATTTTAATCCCTTTGGCTGTTTTATGTTGGTAAATATGATTTAAAAAAAATCAAATTACTTAATAAACATTTGTATTAATGTGTTTTTAAGTTTTGATTCGATTTTCATAAAATTTGAAATTACTCGACAAAATTCTGCAACGATTCTATATATTAAATTTCAAACCGTTCGGTTGGGTAGTTTTTGCGTTGTTATATGCAGACAGACGGACGGATCAGACAATGACTATAAGCGCTACGTATTTATACAATTACGAACGTACCTAAAAGAAAGAAAGAAACCTCTCTTTTGTAAATAAGCGATAAAAATCTTCCGCAGATCCGCGGTTTTTCTCTTTTTATTACTTTTATAAATTAAATCACACCTGTTCCCTCCTCTTTCCCCCAAGATGGTGCTCAACAAATTAGAGAACTTTTGAATTAAAAAGGAAAATAATAAAGTTCTCTTAGCCGCAATAATAATAAGAATTATTATTATTATTATTTTAAAGCTTAAATTGTCAGTAGAAAAACAACATAAGTTAAATTTGTGCATGATTCAATTTAATGCTTTTGGAACTAAATCTGCTCGAACAGCTATTTAATTTTTTAAGTTAATGTGACGAAACCTTATATATATAATCTTTATATATATAATTTTGTAAATAATATAAAATATTAGTGACTGTTTTAAGCAACAATCTTCTATTTAAATTTTTGATACATTTTTTTACATAGTTGAATCATAGGTTTGTTAAAAAAAAAAAAAAAAAATCTGTAGTTTTACATAAGTCGAATAATCAATATTAATTTCAATTTAGCAAACAATAATGGATATTATCGATAATACATTCATAATTTTTCGATTTAGCAGACTTATATCAATCAGTGTACGATTCTTTCCTGAACAGTCTTATCAATAACAAATCCATCATGGAACATTTTCAATTTAGCAGGCTATTATCGACAATGTTATTCATCGCTGTACAGTTTCTGACACGCAAATTAAACCACAGATGCTCCCCCCCCCCCCTTTCCAAGATGGTCCGCAACAAATTACAGAACTTTTGAATTAAAAAGGGGAAAAAAGAGAGCTCTTTTAACCACAACAAAAATAATTAAAAAGCTCAAACTGTCAGGAGAAAATCGCCAATATCACATAATGGATCCAGATCTATATACCTTCACGCAAAAGAACTAAATGAATATATTCTTTACTTACGCGGCTAATCAATATTTTTAATCAAACTAAATCAATTAAGGGAAACTGACTTTTTCCCCCTCCCCCTTGTCCCTAAATAGCGGTTCTTCCCCATTTTATTTACTCGTCGAAAATTTTTACTTTTCAAGTTAATCTTCCCTTTATAACGACATATTCCAGATTACAGGCAAAAAATAAAGGACCTGTAATCAAAAACATATTAATTAAACGTAGACTTTGGTCATTCATTAAGTCGGGACAATTGCAAAAGAGTTCTGGCTAGGGAAAAATTAGAAAGGTTTTCTCCCTTCTCTTTCGCAGATTTTATCATTAGAGAGACTTTTAGTTTTTAATGAATACCTGTATTGGGGATTTTTTTTTTCATCCCCTTTTACGCGTTAACAGGCGTTTTTAATTGGTCCGTTAGAAAAACTTACGGCTGTTCATTATTTTTGAGAAAAATTTTTCGGTAATGAAATCTTTGGTAAAAGGCAGAAAAGGCTCTGGAATAAGCACTTTTTAAATTGGGGGAGTATTAAAATATTAAATTTAAGCACTTTAAGAGCCTTTGGACATTACTCGTTTAAAATGGCATGAGCGACGAAGAAATTAAAAAAAAAGGAAATATATTCAAAGATATTTTTAATTTATCACAGAAAGCACTAACGACCCGAGAGGATATTAAAGTTTTCTGAGAAATAAAAAAGAATGCATTTTAAGGAAGATTTATTTTAAAATGAATATATTTAGAAAAGTCTAAGATAAATTAAAAGTAAAATAATTTTAATATAAAATCATTGGTATCATTATAGGTAATCTATTTTTAAATTATGATTTTACTTTGTTCTATGATAAATTAACCTTATATGTAAATAAAACAACGTTTTCAGCAAAAAGATTTACCAAGTATTTCGCACTAGTTTTGGTAGCATTCTGCGTACCGTCATCATTGCAAAAAATAACGGAATTTTACTCAAAAACTACACAATCGAATTGTTTGAAATTTAATATATATAATCGTTGTAGAATTTTGTTGATTCATTTCAAATTTTATGAAAATTGAATCAAAACTTAAAAAGATATTAATAAAAGTTTCTTTATTCTATTAAATTCTGTCATATGTGATTAATTTAATGCTATCTTATGATAGGTAATGATTCTAGGTTGCCATGGTGATTACGTCCTGTTTAAGATGGAGTCATATTATTTCTGTATTACTGAATTTAAAAACCGAACTTGTATACTGAAATTGTTTAATTATAGTAATCCTATAATCTACCGACAGTTTTTTGGATAGATGTTTTCGAAGAAATAGATATTAAATGGAAAAAATAGTCTAAATATGGATTTCCTGGAATTTTCAAAGTTAGGCTTAAGTTTCCCACTGGAATTTTCAATACTGTACATTTTCCTAGAAATAAAAAAATAATACATTTAAGGAAGATTCATTTTCAAACGAATATATTTAGAATAATCTATGCTAAATTAAAAGTAAAATAATCTTATAATATAATGATTGATAATATTATAGGAAATCTATTTTTAATTTGTGGTGTCATTTTTGTTTGCTAATCAAACATAACCTTACAATTTATTCCTGGAATAAATTATGTTTTCAGGTCTCTGTAATACATTGAATATTGTACGTATTGCCTATTTCTCACAGCATATATACTAATCATAGATTGTTATTTCATCACAAACTAAACTAACAAGTTGCATTATCTTTAATAATATATATTTTAATTACCATAGATCTAAAAGTTTGGCTGTGGGTGTGTAGAAAGGAGAGGGGTATTACAAAAGGATCTAAATCTGAATGAAATTTAGAAGGCAACAACCCATAAAATACCAAATATCATTTTTCGGGCTGAATACTTCTGCTTAAAAAAATAAATCCACTATATGCCCACTACTTTGGAAACACAGTCGAACCTCGTTAACATGAACCCCAAGGGGAATAAAAATTTTGTTCATGTTAACAGTAATTCATGTTATCAGTATCAAATCTTTGTACTCGGCTTTATAGGGGACTATGAAAACAATTCATGTTAAAAGTAATTCACGTTAAGCGTGTTCATGTTAACGAGGTTTGACTTATTTATATACATTCATATCACCAGTACACAGTATATTACTATCCTTTACAGTATATTTCTACTGTACATTGTCTATTTCTCACCGCATATATACTGATCATAGATTGTTATTTCATCACAGACTAAATTAATAATTTGCAGTGTTATATCTTTAATAAAAAACGTTTTATTTTAATTACCATAGATCTAAAAGTTTGGCCGTGGTTGGGTAGAAAGGGGAGGGAGCATTACAAAATAATTTAAATCTGAATGAAATCTAGAGGGTAACAACTCATAAATACCAGATATCATTTTTCGAGCTGAATTCTTGTCTTAAAAAAAAAATAAATCCACTAGAAGCCCCACTACTTTGCGAATATTTATATACATTCATATCACCAGTACAGTATATTACTATCCTATACAGTATATTACTAGTGTACATTGTCTATTTCTCACCGCATATATACTGATCATAGATTGTTATTTCATCACAGACTAAATTAACAATTGCAGTTATATCTAATACAAAAATGTTTTATTTTAATTACCATAGATTTAAAAGTTTGGCCGTGGGTAGGTAAAAAGGGTAGGGGCGCATTATAAAATAATCTAAATCTGAATGAAATCTAGATGGTAACAACCCATAAATAGCAGATATCATTTTTCGGGCTGAATTCTTCTCTTAAAAAATAAATCCACTAGAAGCCCCACTACTTTGCGAATATTTATATACATTCATATCACCAGTACAGTATATTACTATCCTATACAGTATATTACTAGTGTACATTGTCTATTTCTCACCGCATATATACTGATCATAGATTGTTATTTCATCACAGACTAAATTAACAATTGCAGTTATATCTAATACAAAAATGTTTTATTTTAATTACCATAGATTTAAAAGTTTTGCCGTGGGTAGGTAAAAAGGGTAGGGGCGCATTATAAAATAATCTAAATCTGAATGAAATCTAGATGGTAACAACTCATAAATAGCAGATATCATTTTTCGGGCTGAATTCTTCTCTTAAAAAAATAAATCCACTAGAAGCCCCACTACTTGGCGAATATTTATATACATTCATATCACCAGTACAGTATATTACTATCCTATACAGTATATTACTAGTGTACATTGTCTATTTCTCACCGCATATATACTGATCATAGATTGTTATTTCATCACAGACTAAATTAACAATTGCAGTTATATCTAATACAAAAATGTTTTATTTTAATTACCATAGATTTAAAAGTTTGGCCGTGGGTAGGTAAAAAGGGTAGGGGCGCATTATAAAATAATCTAAATCTGAATGAAATCTAGATGGTAACAACTCATAAATAGCAGATATCATTTTTCGGGCTGAATTCTTCTCTTAAAAAAATAAATCCACTAGAAGCCCCACTACTTGGCGAATATTTATATACATTCATATCACCAGTACAGTATATTACTATCCTATACAGTATATTACTAGTGTACATTGTCTATTTCTCACCGCATATATACTGATCATAGATTCTTATTTCATCACAGGCTAAATTAACAATGCAGTTATATATCACCAGTACACAGTATATTACTATCCTTTACAGTATATTTCTACTGTACATTGTCTATTTCTCACCGCATATATAGGGGAGACCGGGGCTAGTAGTGACATTTTCGACATTTTTTATATTAGCCGTAAGATTTGAACTGAAGCGAAACATTTAGTGTATCATATCATTAGAGTAAATCTTGTGTAACATATTTATGAAACTACTATTAAAATTATTAACGTTTTTCGTAACACAAAATGAATTCTGCGTAACCTTGAAATTTGTCACTACTAACCCCCGCTACGGGGCAAGTTGTGACATGCTTGGGGCACATTGTGACACATACAAGTACATTGTAACATATACAAATTATGTAAGAAAGGCGATTAAATGGGATATGTTAAATCAAGAATGAGAAATTTATTCATTTATAATGTTCTTAACACAATAAAAAACTTTCATGTTTTAATAATATTGTAAATCAAATGAAAATAAAATAGTTAAATTGTTAACACTTGTAAATTCTTTGTCCTTTATAAAGATACTTTTAGAGACACTTAGCAATGAAAAGAAAAAAAACTGTCTTAATCAGGAGAGAAATAAAAAGTAAGCCAACACTAATCTTTGGCCACATTGATCTTTTACTCGGTAGCCTACTACAACGTGTAAGCCTATATCCTATAGTTTTAATCACTCATTGTCCTCGCTTGTTTCAGAGTCTGATTTGCAGTTAATACAAATATAAAAAGGTTCATTTTTGGTACATTTGACATGCGCCCGTGTTTTACATGTCATGCATTGCACCCAGTCTTCTCAGAGTCTAGAAATTTTGTATTGCTCCAAGCAAACTAGACATAACCAATTTTCGTCATCTTCAGAGCTATTGAATACTTGCTTCTCCCTTTTTTTTTCAATAACCTAGGTGTAATTTTTTTATGCGCTGTTTGGCCTTTCCATACAGTTTCTTTTTTGCTTTTTCTTCTTCAATTTGTTTTCTGCATTCTTTTGTTTTTCGTTCTGCTCGAATTTTCTCTTTTACAGGTGTGCTTGTTAGAATGGCAAATTTCAAACATTTACGAATAAATCGCTTGCCTTTTCGAGGTCCTGCTTTAGGGAGTGGTCTTATTTCTGTAAGACTTACCACTGATACATTGCTATTATCAGTTGTCATAGAATCATCTAATTCAATGATATTTCTTACTTCTGAAGATGGTCCTG
Organism: Maratus michaelseni; assembly: GCA_963931845.1. Classification (NCBI taxonomy): domain Eukaryota; kingdom Metazoa; phylum Arthropoda; class Arachnida; order Araneae; family Salticidae; genus Maratus; species Maratus michaelseni. Next base: position 14,946,783 of record OZ007600.1, read on the forward strand.
CAATCTCACCATCATTGATTAAAGTTATTGCTGAAGTGCTTGGTTTATTAACAGTTTCATATTTACTAATTTATTTTTCATTGTTATTCTGGTCTTTAACGCTCTCATCTCTGATGGATAACGGTCGATCAGTTACTGAGTAACATAGGAAGTGTTCATCTGTAACAATGTTGTTATTAAATTCCCAAATTCCACTACAACGAAATCCTGCTTGAATATTTTTTTGGAGTGGCAGCACTAAGAAGGGCTATTTTGACAATACCTGGTATGTCGTAGATCGACACAGGATGCGGATTCAACTATCCACATACAGCCTGATTGTAGAAATTTTTTAACGGCCCGTATACTGACACATCAAGGGGCTGTAATCTGTGACTCGTGTAAGTTGGAAATGATAACAAAATCACTCCGTTGTCCGTGCAATAATCCAAAACATCAATATTTCGACGTGAACATTGGTTATCAAGCAACACTAAGACTGGGAACTCTTTCGAGCACCTTACATTTTTAACAAAATGTTTCATGAAAAGTAAAACGTCAAGTCCTGTAATCCATCCACTTGGGTTTGATGTTCCGCAACAGCCTATGAGACCGTCGCGAATAAAATGAGCTTTAAAAAACTTACGTGGAAATACAAACATCGGTGGGACTGAATTTCCCAGAGCGTTAATGCCATTAACCATAGTTACGTTTGTTCCCCTTTCTGCAGATGTCATTCCTCCAACTCTTTTTTTTACCCTTTTCTGCAATTATTTTTACAGGTTTCTGCACTGTTCTTACTCCTGTATCATCAATATTCTATATGTCATTTGAACTAAACTTATTAGCTTCTAATACAGACGCTAAGTTATTAAAAAATAGTTCTACATTATGTTTATTCAAATTTGTATTTCTACTCAAACTTGTTGCTTCAGGATCTCTAAAGGAAATTGTAGGATGCCGTTGCATAAACTTAGTCAGCCAATCAGCACTTGCATTTTTGTTTTTTTTGTTAACCAATTTTCAGGCATGTTTATGTCATTTCTAATGGCAAACTCATACGCTAAATTTCGCAGTTCTGCCGGACTAATTCCATAAAACACATTCTCTGATAGTTTGGCATATTCACGCAACGCCATCTCCTTTTTAGGTGTGACTATCACACGCGGTTTTTTTATATCCCATTTCAATATTTCCTTCCGTATTAGTACACTTCTTTTTATTCATATATCTAAGAAGGGACATTCGGTTTACATTGAATAATTCTTGGGCTTTCCTTAAACTGCACTTTCCGGATTTTACTTCTTTAGCTCTTTCAGTACGCCTCTTGTAATTTCACACCATTTTTCCTGAAATATAAAAACTTCCATTAAAAGTTATGCTGGGGTAAGTAGTGACACTGTCACAACGTGCCTCTTAGACTTCGTCACAACTAGCCCCGCGTTACGCCATTTTGAACTTTATTCATTAATTTCCGAAATGTTGGCATGATTAACAAATGAAATACATAGAATAACAACTAAAAATACAGTAAAATCCCGTTACAACGAACTTCACGGGACCGCAAATTTTATTCGTTGTAACGGGAATTTCGTTGTAACGGAATTCAATAGAAAATTAAACATTTTAATTCAGATCCTCATATCATAGTTAATTATAAAAATATAGTAGTATAATACAAATTAGTAGATAATTAATTATTAAAAATAGTAATAAAAATTAGTAGTACCTTCTAATAACGTAAAGTTAGTATAATACAATGTATCATATTTTTTATAGAACTGAAAAATTGACTTACCACCATTTCAATGATCTTCAAATTGTACAAGAAAAAATTTAATGCAGAAAATCAGTGATTTTTTTTTGTACAAGGGAGTTTGAAGCTGCGGACAATACAAAATTATGTACATGATTAATATTAGAAAAAATGTTATCTGGTACACTGCTCTGTAAAGAAATAAAATTGCGCACTCTTTCTAAGCTTTCTAAGGCTTCAGCAGATGTAACTTTTGAAACCTCATTTTCTTCATCTTCAGAACTTTCTTCATCATTTTCTAAAATGCGATCATCAACAATAGACTGCACAATATCTGTCTCTGTTAATGAATAACAAGTTGCAGCATTGTCATCTGCAGTTAAAAAATCTTTAAAGCTTATGCTTTGAGACACACCAGATTTTTCTTTTACTAAGTTCCAAGTGGATTCGATCTCATATTCGACTGTCTGCTCCTCATCATGTACTACATCGCTAGATCCTTGAGCCGTCGATTCTTTATTTAAATCCTGGTCAATCTGCGCGTGTTTCCAACAGTGGGCTATTGTTTTCTGGCTTATATCATCCCACGATCCACAGATCATATCAATTGCCTCTTTCATGTTGCACTTTCTGTTTACGTTATTTTGCAGATCACAGAGAATGCGTTTTAATAACATAGTTTTGTATCGTGATTTTACGGCTCTGATAATGCCTTGGTCAAGAGGCTGAAGTATTGCAGTACAGTTAGGCGGGAAATACTCTACACGAATGTGATTCAATATAGGAGGATCATTGTGTGCTGTGCAGTTGTCTATGAGTAGAAGAATTTTACGTTTTTGTTTTTGCATATCTTTATCAAAATTTATCAGCCATTCATTAAAGAATCCTTGCGTCATCCATGATTTTTTGTTGGCTTTGTAGATGCATGGTAAGGACTTAAAATGTTTGAAACAACGGGGTTTTTCAGATTTGCCGATTATGAGTACTTTTCGTTTTTCTGTTCCTGATTTGTTGCAGCAAAATAGGGCTGTAATCCTTTGTTTGGAAAGCTTTCCTCCAATACACTTGTCTCCTTTTAACGCTAAAGTCTTCCTTGGTTCTAACTGAAAAAATATTCCGGCTTCATCGGCATTAAAAACATCGTTAGGACTATACGTCTTGATTATTTTTTGTATTTCACCTTTACGCCATTCGTTTACAAATTCAACTGGGACGTCTTTTGCTTCTCCTGAAATGCATTTTGCCACTATACCGTATCTTTCTCGGAATCGATTCAACCATCCGACACTGGCTTGAAAATTTTCAATGTTTAGCATTCTTGCAAATTCCAAACCTTTTTCTCTAATTAAAGGGCCACTTAGAGGGATGTTTCTAGAACGAACATCCATAAACCATTTGTAAACAGCACTATCCACATCTTGAAACTGGGCATTTCGAATTCGTTTTCTGCTTGGATCAAAGACTTTAACTTGAATTTTTTTCAAAATGCTTTCTTTATCTTTTAGAAAAGTGGATAAAGTAGACGGCGAAATTCCATATTTGCTAGCAACATCAGATTTTTTCATTCCTTTCTCAACTTCAGAAATTATGGCTTTTTTTTCTTCCAAACTAAACTGTTTTCGCTTAACAGCCGCCATTTTATGACCTACTGGTAAGATGAAAATTTTCAAACTGATTTCGAGCTTTGGAAATTCCTTTGCGAAAGTTATTCAGGTAGGGAGGAGAGGGAAGGGGGAATGTGCAATACTCATTTCACGTTTTGTTAAGTTTGCCTACATTGGTTACAGCTTACTTGGACTTCCAAGAAAAAGGGGTGGAGAAAAGGGGAGAGCGAACAAAGGAAACATTCCTTCTGCAGTGAAATGCCTATGCACACCGATTTTACAACAAAGCTCGGAGAAAAGCGATTGCTTTAGAGATAAGCTTGATTGTCCCTAAGACTAGGCATCGAAAACAAAAATTGTCAAGCGATAAAAATGTACAACTGAAAGTATTTGCCGTGTCATATTATTTCGTTCTAACGAGATTATAAAAAATTGAATATTTCGTTATACTGAGATTATGTTAACATTATTTGAATACATTTCAAAACGGGACTCGCTTGCATTTCGTTGTAATGGAATTCGTTGTAACGGGATTTTACTGTATAAGGATTTAAATAATGTTAGAGAAGTTTACATACCTCAATATCCCTAGTGGCAATGACGATTCCAACGTAGGTCGCAAAATTTACTTTTACGATAGAAAACAAGATAAATATTTTTGTCTCGAAAACAACTCAACGCTATACTTCAAAACTTATGCAGCACATTGAGACAATCAACCTTTTCACTCAAACGACGCGACAGGTGCTGCAACCTATTGGCTCAGTCAAGAAGCTCGATGGCACAACTTGCCCCTGGCACAACTAACCCCGGTCTCCCCTACTGATCATAGGTTGTTATTTCATCACAGACTAAATTAATATTTATACATATTTAATACAAAAATGTTTTATTTTAATTACCATAGATTTAAAAGTTTGGCCGTGGGTAGGTAAAAAGGGTAGGGGCGCATTATAAAATAATCTAAATCTGAATGAAATCTAGATGGTAACAACTCATAAATAGCAGATATCATTTTTCGGGCTGAATTCTTCTCTTAAAAAAATAAATCCACTAGAAGCCCCACTACTTGGCGAATATTTATATACATTCATAACACCAGTACCAGTATATTACTATCCCCCCCCTCCCCTAAACAACCCTCCTCCTTCCTTTGCAAACTTTATCCATTCAATTCCTTTAATAATCTGAAAATTTACCTCCATTCTATATCTCTACAAACACACACAAAACCCCGCCCCATTCCATTTACGGCTCGAGCCTAAATCTCGCGTGTAAACAGAGCAAATTCACTTTCGCTCGCTCTCTCGTTTGTAAACTCCGACCAGCTTTTATTATACACCTTCATGTAAAGGTTTTAGTTCAGGGTACGTTCCATTTTAATCTGTTAGTTCTATGGATCATCCGCCAAGTTGCTAAGCTGATAAAAGACAACTCCGTGGAGTGTGTGTGTGTGTGTATGTCGACCCCCTTTCTCCACATTTATCCAAAACGGTGATTGGTTGGCATGTTATGCTGAGTCATTAATCAAGATTAGAGATTGGACTAATAAGGATATGGTTATGTCTGGATCATACGGCTTTTAGAGGCATGTTGTAGCGTATAATACTTTGGGGGAATTTTTATCATTCTTCTACAAGTTGGGGAGGAGGGGGTGGCGACTGCAAGTTGGAGAGTGTTTTATGCTTTGCTTTTAAGCTTATTAAAATTGTGTCCGGACAAGAGGAAAAAGTAGGGTTTATCGAAGACTATCAGTAGAGATGACATCAAATAGAGTGAAGTCAAGAAAGTTTCAACACAATTTAGTCATCATTGGCGAGGTTTCGATCGATATTTGGCGATTTTTCTTTAGTATTTTAAAGATTGAAGATATTAGTTATAAAATGCAGTATGAGGGAAAAAATAGAGTTTATCGTTAATTTTTAGTAGAAGTAACATAAAAAAGAGAGAAGCCTGAAATGTTTCAACACAATTTAGTCATCATTGGCGAGATTTCGATTGATATTTGGCGATTTTTCTTTAGTATTTTAAAGATTGAAGATAATAGATATAAAATGCAGTATGAGGGGAAAATATAGATTTTATCGTTAATTTTTAGTAGAAGTAACATGAAAAAGAGAGAAGGCTGAAATGTTTCAACACAATAGTCATCATGGCTAGATTTCGATCGATAGTTGGCGATTTTTCTATTTTAAAGATTGAAGATAGTTATGAAATGCAGTATAAGAAAGAGAAAAATTAGAGTTTATTGTTGATTTTTAGCAGAAGTGACATGAAACAGGGAAAAGCCTGAAATGATTCGACATAATTTAGGCATCATTGGCGAGATTTCGATCGATATTTGGCGATTTTTCTTTGGTATTTTAAGGATTGAAGATAGTTATAAATTGCAGTATAAGCGAAAAAAACTAGTTTTTATGGTTGATTTTTAGCAGAAATGACATGAAAAAGAAAGAAACCTGAAATGTTTCAACATGATTTAGTCAATATTCGCGAGATATCGACAGATATTTAGCGATTTTTCGTGTATTATTTTATAGATTAATAAAGTTCTCAGTGTAGTATACTTTAAATGCCAATTTAAATGCACATTAAAGATGAAACCACTACTTGAAAAAGAAAAAATCACAGCTTGTTAAAGACACAAACCCGAAAAAAATTTCCAAAGTTGACAAAATGTGCAAAGATTTAGAAAATTCAGAAGGATCATCTTTGGCAGTAATCCTGTTCGACGTTTGGCGTCTTTTATTGTAATGTTTTAAAGATAAATGATAAATCTATTGCAATTTGGATGCCAATCTCGGCAATGTCTGCTAAGGTTTAATCTAATATTTGAGTAAATCTCATTTTGTTGAAGTCTAATAATCTGAAAAGGCAACAAACGGGATTAATATTGAGCAAATATTACTAAATTTAACAAAATTCCAAATTAAGCCAAAAGTCAGTGATTCCAGCGTCATAGAAGATGAATAGTAAACATATCAGACGCTAATTTAAAGTAATATTTGCGAAGGCGTAATGCTAAATTTAAACACAAAAGATGTTCCAGGAAAATAAATAAATAATGGAAATAGATAATTATGGTAATCAAGTCAATGCGAGTCTTCTGCCGTAATATTTTTGAGATGGATAATGAATATGATGAATCTTTTCCCCCTGAGATATTCATGACTGTTAAGATTTGAGTATCGCTCTATGCAGAATTGCCATAGACGGCTTTAAATATATATATATATATATATATATATTTTGTCTACCTCTATTTCAAAACAATGTTTGTAGTAAATTCCTAGTAAAAACCTACACCACGAAGATCGTTTGGAAGCAGTGCTAGACAAAATAATTCAAAAAAGTTGCTGTCACAAACAACTTCTACGTGCGATAGATTTTCCTAGCTATCGCCAATGGACGCAAACACACACACACTAACTCTCTTCTTTTATTAGTATATTTAAATCGTGAAAAAAACTTCAGGACTCATTTTTTAAAAGTCATGTTAAGCACCTTCATTAGTTCACCAAGAAGCCAATTGATGGATTTGAATTTGTTTGTGATTTGTTTTTTACTTGTTTGTTTCTGGGGCTTTGGCGTTTTTTTTAAAAGGTTGACGCAATCCGTGCTTAAGAAAAGGAATTTTGTAGCCAATTTATATAAACAGCTATGAAAACAAACTGTATGAACTTTTATGCTTGTGCATATATAGGGTGGTTATAATATAAGTTATCTCTATTTCGCGCTGTCTGTAGCTTGAAGGAATAGTCCGAATGAAACCAAAATCGGTACACTTACTATTCGAGAAGGGGGAAGAAGAATGGAGCAATAAAAATAATAATTACAATAATTGCCGATAGATGGCGCATTTGAGTATGGAGTGTAATGTGTAATACACGAACAAAGAATTAAGGCGTAAAACCCGATGGCCAACCTAATTTATTGGAAAATGTCAAAGTGAATGTGGTTACGCTTTCGCATGGCGTTGCCGATCAAGTTCAGGTTCCACATGCTCATTGTGCTCTAGGTCACAATCCAGGAGGTGCACGACGTGGAATGTAACGCATCAAGAGTAATGTTTCGCACATGTTGTGATATGCAATCTTTTAAGTCATTGAGTTTTGCGACCTTTCCACGGCACACAACGACGTTTGCTCCGACAGACCTCACAGCGCCATCTGTGGGCGATTATTGCAACTATTTTTTTTATTGTTCCATTCTTCTTTCCCTTTCTCGAATAGTAAGTGTACTGATTTTGGTTTCATTTGGATTATTCCTTCAGGCTACAGACAGCACCAAATAGAGTTACTTATATTATAACCACCCGGTACAAACATTTTATTTAACCAATGATAATAGACAGAAACAACCCACAAGAGGGGTGAGCCCATAGAAGCGCAAAAAAAACCCGACAGAGACAAATAAAACAAAAAGTGAAATCAGCCTATAAAACCCGTGATAAACACTACAGCAACATCCCAAGTGACAAGACAACAAACAAGGCAAATATGTTTATAAAGCCATGTACGCTAATGGCGCTTGGTGCATGTAAAATCTGTCGTGGGTGCAAAGTCCTCCAAGTTCTTTATGAATTATACCTCTGGAGGTGCCTAGTCAGGGTTCTAAATTACGAGACCAATTCCTTTCTCTTCTTTAATTTTTGCTTTAAAAAAAAAACAAATGCAAAATTCAACAAAGCTAAATAGAAACCTTGAACCGGCAAACAAAGAAAATTGCAGCAAACCACTAGAGAGCACTGCAGCGATGCCAACAAGGCTCTTGTCAGGTGGATCACAGCCATGCTGTGATCAGGCGAATATCGCCCCACGCCCATGTACTAATTCGTGAAGCTAGGCACTCATGCCCGACAGGTAGGGGCCTGGTTAGCGGTATATGAAAAAAAAATATATATATTTGTATATACAGGGTGTCCATAATTAAATTACCCTACTTTAAAGTTGTCTACAGACGAAACTACTGGTCAGAAAGTTGTGAAATTTTGTGAAGGACATAATGAAGGAATGGGAATTAGTTTAAACGAAAAAAAAATAGTTCAAAATTTCGTCACCAGAGGGGCGTTTTTAACGAATTACACATTTAGCGTACATTTACGATAATTTACATATTTTATTGCAACAAAACATGTTCCACATCACGGCCATCATTTTCAGCTACCATCTGGAATCATAAGATAGCATGTTCACAGTTGACCGCAGTGTGTTCTGGGAAATGCTAAAAAAATGTCGCGAAAAAAAGCTTTGTTCAACATGTTTTGTTGTAATAAAATTTGTAACCTATGGTAAATTTATACTAAATGTGTAATTCATTAAAAACTGCCCTCTGGCAGCAAAATTTTGAACTAATTTTTTAGCATAAATAAATTCCCATTCCTTCATTATGTCCTTCACAAAATTTCACAACTTTCTGGCCAGTAGTTTCGTCTGTAGACAACTTTAAAGTAGGGTCGTTTAATTATGGACACCCTGTATATTATTATTGTTTTTTATATACATCTGGTTGTTTATAAAAATAAATAAATGGCTTCTTTAAATAAATTGTATAAATATGGAAAAAAAATTACAGTGCCCGAAAATATGTATGAAAATTTTCCTTTTCTTGCCAAGGTCATTTTCCTTATTTTGCCAAAGCCCCTGTAACAGACAAGTACAGATTTTGTCAAGGAGCAAAAAATAGGTGCGTGTAGGGTACACTTTTATTTGCAGGTTAATCGGCCAAATTGAAATTAATGTGAGCAATTTAGACAAACACATGCTTAGGAAAAACCTTTAAGAAACAATTGAGTTGAAGAAAAAAATGTGAAACAAACTCGCACATACATATATTAACTTTTCTGTACATAAAGATGTTGTGACTCTTTTTTACTGTTTTCCTGTTTTCAAACTTATGCAAAGCAATGAGTCTAAATACAACAACATAAATTCTTTATTTGCACAAAACATTCAACACTTGAAAACAACCTTTGACAAAATGCCTTAAACAGAACACGTTTAAAATACCAGAAAAGCACAGTTCTATCCGAGTAATTCTTAAGCATATATACAAACAATTCAAGAAGTTCCAAAGAAAACATTCTTAGAAATCAAAACAAAACAAAAAAAAAAGTAAAGAACTCTCTGGGTTTCCTGAAGAAGTACTCAACTGCTTGGCACCCCATAAAAGTTACATTCGCTAAGCACTCACTAATTTATATATCCAGTACTTTGAAGACCCATAAATTTTCATTTGCTGAATAAATCCAGCAGCTAGATACACAGAAACGAAGAAGGGGGAAAAAAGATAAAAACTTATAAAAATACACCAGAGAAACCAAGTAACATTCTCTCGGAATAAATTCTAAACAGGGAGTCTCGAATTTTTCGAAGAAGGAAAACTCTAAAAGAATTCTACAAATTCCCAATGCATTGACAAGAAAATCTGAGATTTTTTTTTCCTTGAAGTTTTGGGAATGGTCTATGAAAGAAAAGGTCAACAACCTCTAGGTTTTAACCGAGGGGATATAGCAGAAACTAAAACATTTTTTCTTCCATCTCTCCTCAAAGCTTGGGGTACTATATAGATGGATTTTTTTTTCTTTTTTTTTTCAGAAATGAAAGTTTAAATCGTGTATTTATGATACAAGGGTGTATGTGTGGACACGAAGTACTAAATTGCACCGAATTCCTTTCCCAATATTTGGTGACATTTCGGAACAAGTTTTTTTTTCTTTCTTTCTTTTATTTTTATGATATAGAAAAGGAGAAAAATACAAAAAAAGAGTTACAAACTGCAGTCACGCGCAGAGGTTGTATCAATATCCGCTTTTTCCACAGGATCATAGCTGCTAACCTTACTTTTTTATTATTCTGTTCTCCAAGTAAAATAAACCTATTTTGGATCAGAAATTTTCTTTAATAAAATGTTTTCTTGTTTCTACGTAATGATTATTCCAAATATACACAATGTAAGTACATTGACTCACAATTCATTTATTACTAAAAAGGTGCAAATATATTGGGTTGTCCGGAAAATTCGTGCCGTTTGGAAAAATTAATTCGTACCGGAAAATTCTATCATGCAATTATTAGACATTAATTCTGATAGCCAATGTCTAATAATTAACGGTTAGAATTTTCTGCGTGCGAATTAATTTTCCCAAACGGCACGAATTTTCCGGACAACCCAATAATATAAAAGTATATATAATAATATATATCAATATTTTAAAATGATTTTTGCATTGGATAGCTGAGGTCAATCTCTATGCACGCTCCTTTGTACTTTTTCGATTTTGATTACAAGTTTTTTTTTTATTGAGGATACTTTCACTCACTTTCTGGACCGGTTTCGAAAGTGAAAGTATCCTTAATAAAAAAAAAAACTGCAACAAAAATCGAAAAAGTAGAAAGGAGCGTGCATAGAGATTGACCTGAGCTATCCAATGCAAAAAAAAAAAAAAAAAAAAAAAAAAAAAAAAAAAATCATTTAAAAATATTGAAATGCGAACGAGATATCTTAAAATATTTCCTCCATAGGATTAACATTAGCGAGCGGGTGTTTTCGTCTGAGTGAAGTAGCCTCTTAACCAGTGTACATCTTTAGAGCATTAGAAATCTCATTTTAACCCCCCTGATGGCGGCTAGTGTTTAGCTGAAAGCGCTCGGGATATTTTGACATGTTTTGACATCCGTGTTTTTTAACATCTTGATAGTTTTAATTTTTCAAAACTTTTGTCATATTTGCACCTTTATAGTAATAAATTAAACGTGAGTCAATGTATTTACGTTGTGTATTTTAACTTATTAGGGTGAATATGACGTTCAATAAATATAATTTTCTATATGTATTTAATATTCCAAATAGGTTTACTAGTTGATTCGGGGGGGGGGGGGGGATAAACAAAAGTTTAGCAGGTGGTTTCTTTTCCCCCGAAAATAATCAAAAGACATCGTGTAATTATTTAAACACAACACATCAGGTATGTATCAAGTGGTGCAAATATTTAAAAAACTGCTTTTGCGTTTGATACATGGATAGTTATTTCATAAAGATGCAACAATATGTTGAGATTTTAAAGTTTAAATAAAAGTTATCAGAAAGTGCTTTTGCAAATTTTTTCTATTCTTGCCAAATTTAATCTCGCCGCTTTTATCTTTTGCGCCAATGAAACAGTAAGTACCGTACCCACTGTTGTTATGCGCTTCTGTTAATCTTTAGTAGATAAACAAATCCAAAGCAGCCAATCCACAGGATCAGATGGCCTTGTATACATAGGCTGCTTAAATATTAAAAACTAACTACTTTTGTTGTAAAATTTGCGCAGGCGCATTCGCTGAAACATTAAATAACATTTCACCTATACCTTTCCTCAAGTTTTAAAAATCAAATAAATAAAATTCAAGCGACTGAAAAACTTCCACACTATAACTTCACGGCAACGTTAAATTTTTAACGACGAAAACTACTTGAAACTGATATATTTTTTTTGACGAAAAAAAAAAAAAAACAGGCAATCAAAGTGTTCGAATTCACTATGCATAAAAAATATATATGGTAGCGGAAGAGTTCTTTTTTCCTTATAAAAATATGTATTATACTATTCATTTCTATAGTTTTTTTCTCGCTTTTTTAAAAAGAACATGTTTAAATAGCGTAAGGGAAAGGAAAACTGTAAGAAGAAAATATTGGTACATAAACAATCGAACGTTTGAAGCTTTGGCTCAAAAATGCATAAATTCTGGAGCAGAATGTACTCTATAACAATTTTTGAGATAGTTTTTTTTTTTTTTTTTTTTTTTTTTTTTTTTTTTTAAAGTAAAAGTAAAATAGAAATGCATTCTTTATTCTAAAAATGCCAGTGCTTTTCAACAAAGGGGGAAAAAAAAAGTTATGTGGGTATTTTTTGTTTAGTTTAGTTTAAATTCAAAAATATTTTTCGATATGTTTTGAAGCATGATAGAAGCAATGCCACTGAATATTAATGACGGATTTTGTTGTGTGAAAAAAGATGGAAAAAAAAGAATGGAGAACGTGTGTTTTAATATGTAAATAAGCAAAAGTTTTTCTTCAATAAAAAAAAGTCCCAAGTAAACGAAATTTTCTAAAACATGCGTGTAATAGTAATAATATTTATAATACTAAAAAAAGGTTTTCTAAATGCTTTTAGAGACTAAGAAAGAATGACTTGCTTGCTTTATAACAACTTGAAGAACTCTGAATCGAAATTCACAGATTCTATTCTGCGCAGTCCGATGATATGACTGCTAGGATTTTTTTTTTTTTCAGGATTTTTTTTAACGCTATTCTCAAATCCAAAGTAGCTATTTTCTGACACATTTCTAAATTCATTTTTGTTCGGAAACGTATGAAATTGTCAGGTATTCTTATTCAGAAACTATGTAATCGAATGACGTTTTCCATTTTTTGATAAAGGTTGAAGACCTTTCAGATAAAAGGGAGCATTATAAAGTTCCTGGGGGGAAATTCCACTTTTTGACCATAAGAAAGCATAAAATCTTAAATCTTCCGGGGGACATTTCAAAGCTCCATGGGGGGAATGTCCCCCACGGGCCACCCCCTGAATTCAACACCGCTTAAAACAACCGATCACGACACGAATGAATATAAAGCCGGCACAATGATTGCATTAAATAAACAAAAGAAAGCCTTTTCTCATGTAAACCCTTTCAAATAAACAAAAAGTCTTATCTGATAAAAGTTATTTCGATTGAGTATGACTTCACAATTTTCTGCAAATATTATTGCATAATATCAATCCTTATTTAGCCATATACCCCCAGTTTGGATAAAACTTCCTTTACCTACCCATAATTTAGTCTTGACGCCCCTCCAGTACATTTCTTCTTCAAAAGCTGGAAATGCAATCAAACGTATCGAGAACGTAATTAATCCTTAACTACGGATAGATAATTCCGTACATCTGAGGCAGATTAGCGACAAATATATAGCTTTTCCTCATCTCGTACAAATAGCGCAATATTTTCGAAAATCCTGGCCACTCCATCCTTTTGGCCTTTTATCAATCTAATAATATATTAATTGCTTCGAAAGATCTCCAGCGCCAGCACGAGAGTGGGGCGCATTTTCCTCATCAATCAGCTCTAGCCCGATTGGTCCGGACAACAACACATTCGTGCTCTATTACATCGAAAGCTAAGCGTTAATCGCGTTACAGAGAGTTTTATCTTCAAGTGTAGCAAGGACTCGTATATAATTAAGACTCATTCCGGATTCTTCCTGTTCTGTTTTAATGTTAGTGATCGAATAAAAGCATTAGGCAGAATTATTTTGTAAATGTTCATTTATTATATTTCAATTTGTATCGGATTTGTATTATTTTTTTTTTATCCGGTACACTGTATTTCCAGTCGAAGCTATTGTGTATGCAGTTAGTTAAAACCCATTTCAAAATTGGGATACCAGTCTGCAGTACCCTCGTGAGTGACAAATAACCACAACGCCAAAATAAAACCAATCACGACAAGATTGCCAAGCCGACATAAGGATTGACATTCACGAAACAAAGAATTTTCTCACATAAACACTTTCAAATAAACCAAAAGTCTATCTAATAAAAGTTATTTCGATTGTATGATGTTACAATTTTACGGTTCTGCAAGTATTAATGCATAATAATATCAATCCTTATACATATTTTCCCAGTTTCGGTAAAACTTTTCCTTACCTACCCATAACTTAGTCTTGACGCCCCTCCGGTACATTCTTTCTGCAATAGCTGGAAATGCAATCAAATGTATCGAAAATGTCGAAATCCTTAACAACGGAAAGATAATTCCGTGCAGCTTAGCGACACATAGAAATAGCTTTTTCTTACCCCGTACAAACAGCGCAATATTTTCGAAAATCCTGACCACTCAATCTTTTTTTAGCCTTTTATCAATCTGATAATATATTAATTGCTTCGAAAGATCTCCAGCCCCAGCACGAGAGAGGGGCGCATTTTCCTCATCAATCAGCTCTAGCCCGTTCGATTCGGACAATAACATTTCAGGCTTTATTACACCGAAACGATATTTTGATCATTCTTAAAAATGAAAAAAAAAAAAAATCGAAACCGAAAGAATTAATAATCTTGACTTATATAAAAAATAGTTGGAGCCAATGCGACCTGAACACTGAACAGGACTCGGGATCAGGTCGGGTATAAGCCTAAACTAATTTTAGCAGAAGAGTAATTATACAGCTTTACAGCTTTATATTCTCTTTTTAAAAAACGAAATCAAAAAGAGTAGAAATATTTTTTTCCTTCAAAATACAGACCCCAACCCTTCCCCGTAAAAAAAAAAAAAAAAAAAAAAAAAAAAAATACCCCTTACAAACCTAATCGCTTATTTAAAACATTTACATGATTTTTAAAAAAATCATCATTATTAAATTTATTAATCTCGCCCGACAATATTTCCAATGCATCATTTCCATAATTATTTTTAAAAATATATTTCAATATATTGATACTTAAACAAAAACAGTACCAAAACTTTTAATCCCAGAATAGCAACTACAGAATACGTGGCCTTTCTTCTAAGCGTAATTGCCTTTTTTTATGTAATGAATGTCATTTGTTTGAGAAACGGGAGAATATCTCATTCCTTTTTTGCCAGTAGAAATATATTTCTCCTTTGTGTTTCCATCATTAAAATGTAGACTAATTCTAAGCTTAATATTTTTTAGTGTTCATACTAATATTTTTTTACGAAGAAAACACAAAAACATTCTTTGCCTGCAATTTCTTTCTTCACCGGTGTTACAATGCTTTCAAAACAAATTAATATTCTTTCTTAACTGTAAATGTTGTTTTCCCTACATAGACGTTTCTTTACTGGAGAACTAATTAATGTTTTTGTTCAGTTAGCAAATTTGTTTATTCTTTCTTCATATTTATGGTTATGATATTATGGGAAATTCGAATCTTTCGAATTATTTTCTGTTTGTACACGGAAATATTTAGGTTGTGTGTGAGGAGGAGGAGGAGGGGGGGGGGGGGGGGCGGTCTGTCTTTTGTGCTTATTGCTTTATCTATATTGATATTATATTAATATCTATATCATTATTGTTATTATCAACATCATCATCGAAAAAAGAAATGATTTTTACAAAGTTTCGATCTTTGGATGACAGTTCTTTTAAATGAAGAAATTTAATGAATAAATTGACTGTTACAGTACTAACATGTTTGGATGACAGTTTTCATTCTTACTTTTTAAATGATGAAATTTAGTGAATAAATTGACTGTTTCAGTACTAACATGTTTGGATGACAGTTTTCATTCTTATTTTTTAAAGGATGAAATTTAGTGAATAAATTGACTGTTTCAGTACTACCCCCCTTTCCTCCCCCCTCTCTCGCAAAAGTGCAACTGCAGTGTTAAAAAAAAATCCTACCAAACCTAATTGCCTATTTAAAAACATATTTACATGATTTAAAAAAAAAAAAAAAAAAAAAAATCATAATTCAACGTATCAGTCTCTCTTGACCTCATTTCCAAAACCATCACTTCCATAATTATTTTTTAAAATATATTTCAATATATTGATACTTAAACAAAACAGCACCAAAACTTTTAATTCCAGAATAACAACTGCAGAATACGCGCTCTTTCTTCTAAGCGTAATTACTTTTCTTTATATAATGGCATTTGTTTGAGAAACAGAGAGAATATCTCATTTCTTTTTTGCCAGTAGAAATGTTTTTCTCCATTGTGTTCCCATCATTAAAATGCAGACTAATTCTAAGCATAATATTTTATAGTGTCCATAAAAATACCTTTCCCGAAGAGAAACAAACAAACAAAAAAATATATATATATATTCCTTGCCTACAATTTCTTCCTTTACCGGCGTTACAATGCTTTCAAAACAAATTAATATTCTTTCTTAACTGTAAATGTTGTTTTTTCCTACATAGACATTTCTGGGGAGCTAATTGTTTTTTTCCCCAGTTAGCAAATTCAATTCTTCTTTTTTTATATTTATGGTTATGATATTATAGAAAAACATCTTTCTAATTATTTTCTGTTTGCACACGGAAATATTTACGTTGTAGGGGGGGGGGGGGGGGGCGATCTGTAATAGCCTTATAACTCTATATATATTTATATCTATAATTATTATTATCATCATCGCAAAAAGAAATTGATTTTACAAAGTTTCAAGCATTAGGTGACACTATTCTTTCTTCTTCCTTTTTAAATAATGAAATTTAATGAATGAATTAAGCCTTTCAATACGGTCCCCTTTCCCCGCAAATAGGCAACTAAAAAATTGGGTTTCTTTATTTTTTATTATTATTATTATTTTAACTGCAACAACACAAATAATCCCGACTCATATTAAAAATACTTGGAGCGAATTCGATCTGAACACGACTTAGGTCGGTTAAGGTCGGGTATAAGTCTAAAATAATTTTTGCAAAAGAATAATAATACAACTTTATATTTCCTTTTAATATATTTAAGTTTATATAATTAAGTTTTTTAAAATATAAAAATAAAATATTATAAATAATTTTTATTCAAAATAAGATACTCAATGCTTCTGCCTAAAAAAGAAAAAAAAACTTTTCCAAACGTAATCGCTTTTTTAAAAATAGATTCACTTGATTTTTAAAAAAATTATCATCATTAAATTTGTTGTTCTCGCTTGACCCCATTTCCAGTACCATCATTTCCACAATTATTTTTCTTAAATATACTTCAATATATGGATAGTTAAACAAAACAGCACCAAAACTTTTAATTCCAGAATAACAACTGCAGAATACGCGCTCTTTCTTCTAAGCGTAATTGCTTTTCTTTATGTAATGTCATTTGTTTGAGAAACAGAGAGAATATCTCATTCCTTTTTTGCCAGTAGAAATATTTTTCTCCATTGTGTTCCCATCATTAAAAAGAGACTAATTCTAAGCATAATATTTTTTAGTGTCCATAGGAATACCTTTCGTGAAGAGAAAAACAAATTAAAAAATATTCTTTGCCTGCAATTTCTTCCTTCACCGGTGTTACAATGCTTTCAAAACAAATTAATATTCTTTCTTAACTGTAAATGTTGTTCTTCCTACGTAGACGTTCCATTGCTGGAGAGCTAATTAATGTTTTTGTTCGGTTAACAAATTTGTTTCTTTCTTTATATTTATGGTTATGATATTATAGAAAAGTATCTTTCGAATTTTTTTTCTGTTTGTACGTGGAAATATTTAGGTTGTGTGTGGGGAGGAGGGGGGGGGGGGGGTCTGTCTTTTGTCCTTATTGCTCTCTCTCTATATATATATATTACTATCTCTATTATTATTGTTATCATCATCATCGAAAAAAGTAATGATATTTACAAAGTTTTGAACTTTGGATGACAGTTCCCATTCTTACTTTTTAAATGATGAAATCAAACCTAATTGCCTATTTAAAAACATTTACACGATTTAAAAAAAATCATCATTCAATTTATCAGTCTCGCTTGTCCTCATTTCCAATACATCATTTCCATAATTATTTTTAAAAATATATTCAATATATCGATAGTTAAAAAAAACAGTACCAAACTTTTAATTCCAGAGTAGCAACTACAGAAAATGCGCTCTTTCTTCTAAGCGTAATTGCTTTTCTTTATATAATGACGTTTGTTAGAGAAACATAGAGAATATCTCATTCCTTTTTTGCCAGTAGAAATATTTTTCTCCATTGTGTTCCCATCATTAAAATGCAGACTAATTCCAAGCATAATATTTTTTAGTGTTGTGTTCCTAGAAATACCTTTCCCGAAAAGAAAAAGAAAAAGAAAAAAATATATATATCCTTTGCCTGCAATTTCTTCCTTCACCGGTGTTACAATGCTTTCAAAACAAATTAATATTCTTTCTTAACTGTAAATGTTGTTCTTCCTACGTAGACGTCTCGTTGCTGGATAGCTAATTATTGTTTTTGTTTAGTTAGCAAATTTGTTTCTTCTTTCTTTATATTTATGGTTATGATATTAAAGAAAAACATTTTTCGAATTATTTTCTGTTTGCCCACGCAAATATATGGTGTTGGGGTAAGGGGGGGGGGGGAGTTGGGGGATTTGTCTATTGTCCTTATTGCTCTATCTATATTGATATCTATGTTATTATCGTCATCATCATCCGAATTTTTTACAAAGTTTTGAGAATTAGGTGACAGTTTTCGTTCTTTTTTCTTTTTAAGTGATGAAATTTAATGAAAAGTTGACCCCCCCCCCCCACCCTGTTCCCGCGAAACCATAGTATTAAAAAAAAACCTGCCAAACCTAAATGCATATTTAAAAACATATTTACATGATTTAAAAAAAATCATCATCATTAAATATGTCAGTCTCGCTTGACCTCATTTCCAATATCATCATTTCCATAATTATTTTTGGAATCTATTTCAATATATTGTTAGTTAAACGAAACAGTACCAAAACTTTTAATCCCAGAAAAACATTGTGTCCCATCATTAAAATGCAAATTCTATGCATAATATTTTTTAGTGTTCATAGAAACACCTTTCCTGAAGAGAGAAAACAAAAAAATATTCTTTGCCTGTAATTTCTTCCTTCACCGGTGTTACAATGCTTTCAAAACAAATTAATATTCTTTCTTAACTGTAAATGTTGTATAGACATTGCTGGGGAGATAATTGTTTTTTTCCCCCAGTTAGCACATTCATTTCTTCTTTCTTTATATTTATGGTTATGATATTATAGAAAACACCTTTCGAATTATTTTCTGTTTGTATACGGAAATATTTAACTTGTAGGGGGGGGGGGGGGGGATCTATAATAGCCTTACAGTTCTATCTATATTTATATCTATATTATTAATATTATCATCATCATCATCGGAAAAAGAAATGATTTTTACAAAGTTTCGAGCATTAGGTGACACTGTTCATTCTTCTTTCTTTTTAAATAATTAAATTTAATAAATAAATTGAGTCTTACAATGTGCCCCCCCCCCCCCGCCTCTCTCTGCGCAATAGGTAACTAAAAAATTTGGTTTATATTATTATTATTTTAATCTGCAACACCACAGGTTTATATTATTATTATTTTAATCTGCAACACACCATTTCTCGTTTCGATGATTATTTTTAATATTTTTAGAAGTTAATTTTAATTTAATAACTTAATTTTAATTTAATAATTTAATTTTAGGACATTTTTCCGTTAGTCGGCCGCGGGTGATAAATCCCCAAACATTCTTTAGGATTATAACTATATACGAGTTACAAAAACAATGGAGTTCATTGTGCGCCAACCTACACTCGCCAAAATATGCCAATTGAAACTGCAACAACGAAATATTTTATGCACAAAAAAAAAAAAAAAGGAAATAAAAAAAGGGGTATTATTTAGAAATCTTGAATAGATAGTTTAGATAATTTTTTTTTCTTTCCTGTTGCCTTATATTAAAAATATAATAAAGCAAAAATTACAAGTTTTAAAATAAATTCATTAGTTTGCGTTTCGTAGCCAGCGTAAATGAAAGTAGTGAATTTTTCAAATTCGGGGCACGCGCCAAATTAACGTATTCTAACGAAATTTTTTTTGGAACAACATGAATTGCACCGAGGAAATTAGAGGCGTGGATTTTTAAGGTAAACGTTGAATGCTTACAAAAGTTTTTTTTTTTTTGTTGTTTTTTTAACTGTTTTTAATTTTATACTTATTTTTAAATATTTACTTACTGTTATAACAATGACATGTCCAATATACGTAATGTTTCTTTACATTTTATATTTGAATTAAAAAAAAATAATTATGATTTTCATATATACAATTCAATAAAACCTTTCTGAAACTTTGAATAATAACAACGGCCGAACACACGACCTTCCTTTTAATTGCTTCTTCTTTATGTAATGTCATTTGTTGGAGAAAGATAGACAATAACTCATTCATTTTTGGCATTAAAATTATTTTTGCTTCATTTTATTCTCATCATTAAAAAGTAGACTAATTCCTAGCATAATATTTTTTTAATTTCAAAGTAATACCTTTTCTGAAAGGGGGAGAAAATAAAAGGAAAATATTCTTTGCCTGTAATTTCTTCCTTCACCGGTATTACAATACTTTCAAAACAAATTAATATTTTCTCTTAACTGTAAATGTTGTTTTTCCTACACAGGCGTTTTATTGCTGCAGAGCTAATTAAGTATACATTTCTTTTTTCATGTTAATGCCTTTTTTTTTTTTTCATTTTTGGTTATGATATTATTCCAAAGCATCTTTTAGATTGTGTTCTTTTCGTACACGAAAATATTTAGAAAAATAGAAGAAAGAAATTAAAAATACATTTCCAGTTTCGATGGTGTTGGATCTTTATTGGGATTTTACTGCTAAGAAATTTCCCTTGCAAAGTTTTAAGCTTAGGTAGCCATTTATTTATTTATTAATTTTTCATAATGAAATTTAAGGAATAATTTGATATCTTGATTACAGCTTCCCTCCCCCTCAGACATACGAACAAATTTATCTTCATTTTTTAAAAGTCTCCGATTTTTTTTAATCTATTTATTTAAAAATTTGAAGATCTTTTCTTTTTTATTTCTTTTCTTTTTTTTTTTTTTTTAATCTGAAACAACACACTTACAGATTGTTTTTCAATACTATTTTATTCTTTTTCTCTCTTCATTTAACCCTTTCGGGACCGGCGGCTTTTACACAAATTTTATTCGGTTGGCACCACTTTTTAAAAGAAAGCTATCTTTACTTAAAGTATCACAAAAATGCTCTAATTAGAGAAAACAAATATTACTCTTATTTTTTACTGGTGCCTAAAACAAATTCTGTATGCTATTTTTGAGGGTGCATATACGCACCCATGGTCCCGAATGGGTTAAGCCAGTTCTACTAAAATATGTTCTTAATATATACTTAAAAATATTAATTTTAATTTATGGTGAAATTAAAAAATATATATATATGCTCATAATTATTTTACACACATACTCAGGGTCATAAAAATGACATATGTAATGCACGTAATCTATCTTTATAAGAAATATTTCAATTTAAAAAAGAGAATTTATAATTTTTACGTTTATAGCATTATTACCAAAAAATTAATCCCAGAATAGCAACTGCAGAATATACTTCCTTTCTTCTAAGCAGCTTAATTGCTTTTCTTTATGTAATACCATTTGTTTTGAGAAACACAGACAATAACTCATTCCTTTTTTGCAGTAAAATTATTTTTCCTCATTGTGTTCTCATCATTAAAAAGTAGACTAATTCTAAGCATATTTTTTTTTTTTTTTTTTTTTAGATTTCATGCTAATATTTTTTACGAAGAAAAATAAAAGAAACGAAAAAATATTATTTGCCTGTAATTTCTTCCTTTGCAAGTGTTACAATATTTTCAAAACAAATTAATATTTTTCCTTAACTGTAAATGTTGTTTTTCCTACATAGGCGTTTTATTGCTGCAGAGCTAATTAAATATACATTTCTATTTTCATGTTAGCAAATGCATTTTTTTCTTTCTATTCATTTATGGTTGTAATATTATTGCAAAGTATCCTTTAGATTATTTTCTACTAGTACACGAAACTATTTAGAAACATAGTAGAAAAAAATAAAAAATATAGTATACCACTTTCAATGGTGGTATATTGTGATTTTACTACTGAAATATATATATATATATATATATATATATATACATATGAAAATGAAATATATATATATATATATATTTGTGAAGTTTTAAGCTCAGATGGGGAATTATTTATTTATTTATTTTTAAATAATGAAATTGAAGAGATGATTTGAGATCTTTAATAGGGCATCCCCCCCTCCCCCCCGATAAACGGACAAATTTATCTTCGTTTTTTAATAATTCTGTAATTTTATTGGTTTATCTATATATTAAAAAAATATATTGATTTACTTTATTTCTGTAATCTGCAACAGCACACTTGGAATTTTATTCCTATATTTTATTCTTTCTTTCTCTTCCTCTCTCTCTTTTAGAGAAAATTCTATTGAAATATGTAGATTTGTTCTTGATATGTACGTTAAAATATTAATTCCGATTTATAATAATTTTTTTAAACAAATAAGTGTACATAATTATTTTACCTACGTACTCAGTGTCATAACAATGACATATATAGCACACGTAATATATTTTTACATTAAACATCTCAATTAAATGAGAATTTATAATTTTCATGTTCATAGTTAAGACAGTTCTGAAATCCAAACAGGCTACTTTCTGACACATTTTTTGATTCATTATTGTTCGTAAATGCATGAAATTGGCAGATGTTCTGATTCAGAAACTATGTATTCGAGACACGTTTTCCATTTTTGGTAAAGGCAGAAGACCTTTCAGAAAATACTGTCAAAGTTGGCGTTTTGAACCGAATTCTCGACGCGGCAGCCTGAGAAGCGCAAAAAACGTGTCGTCACCTGACCAGAATTGCGTATAACTCGATAAGTAATCTATATACAGGATGATTTTTTTTTTAAGTTGTGAAAGTAAAACCCTTTAACAAAAGAACCACTGATCCAAATGACCTGAAATTTCACTAGTATGCTCCCAAAGCAATGGGGATTTTTTTGCCGTGATTTTTTTAAAAAAAAACTTAAAATCGCACCGACAGATGGCGCTGTAAGTTAACAGAAAGAAAGAATATCGTCAATGGGAGGAAAGCAATGGAGGGTACATTCAGAAAAAGAAAACTTTATTACGCATATCAAAAACATAGAGTGTGCAGTAATTGGGAAAAGGAACTGCGAACACCTTCGCAGAAACAGAACGAAATAAAAATATGGAGTAAAACATTCCTACAGAACTGCGCAACTGACGCATAATATTTGACACATGTTCCACAACAGAGCGAAGAGTATCCCATGTGCGTGCGTCGTGCGCAAGCTCGTCTCCCAACTTTACTGCATATACAGCGCCATCTGTTGGTGCTATTTTAAGTTTTTTTTAACCGCGCCAAAAAAATTGCTATTGCTTTGAGAGCATACTGGTGAAATTTCAGGTCATTTGGATCAGTAGTTCTTTTGTTATAGGGTTTTACTTTCACAACTTAAAAAAAAATCACCCTGTATATATATATATAGATATTATAATTATATATATATATATATATATATATATATATATATATATAAAATATAATAGAAAATTTATTTCGATTCCAGATCGTTTCCATAGTCAGGCCTGCCAATTTTGTGCCTTTGCGTTTAAAAATGAGTAAAAAATTTTGGTGGTGTTGAGCTGGTCATTTGAGAACCACCTTAAGCAAAACATTACCAAAACTTTTAATCCCAGATAACAACTGCAGAATACGCGTCCTTTGTTCTAAGCATAATTGATTTTCTTTATGTAATGTCATTTGTTTGAGAAACAGAGAGAATATCCCATTCCTTTTTTGCCAGTAGAAATATTTTCCTCCATTGTGTTCCTATCATTAAAAAGAGACTAATTCTAAGCAAAATATTTTTTAGTGTTCACGAAGAAAAACACACATAAAAAATATTCTTTGCCAGTAATTTTTTCCTTCGCCGGTATTGCAATGCTTTCAAAACAAATGAATGGTTTTGGGTTTGTTTTTTTTTTTTTAAGGGGAGGGGGGGGGGGGGCTTTCTACATACACTTTTTAATGCATGAGAACTAATTAAATTACCCTTTTCCGTGTTAGTAAATGTTTTTCCTTTATAGATATGGTATTTTTTCAAAGCATCTTATGAATTATTAAAATTTTTTTTTAATTTAACTTGGTTCATGTATGTAAAAATGAAATTTTCTAATTCGCTTTTCACCCCTTTCCTAATAAGCTGGATTTCTACAAGTCTTGTGTAAAGTTGTGTGATTCAGAGGACGATACTACATTTTCAAATTTTCATAATTAATTTTCAATTAATAGATGGATTTTAATTGATGTATAACTTAATTATTATTATACGATGAGAAATAAATTTAGAAATCCTGAATATATAGTTTAAATGATGGTTTTCTTTTCCTTCCTGTTGTTACATCTTAAAAAATTAACAGAGAAATAAAATATTTTTTAAATAATTTCACTATTTCGCGATAGTTGGGGCTCAAGCTAAATTTCCTTATTGCAACATTAAATATTGGTTTTAAAACAAATTAATAATCTTTCCATAACTGTAAATGTTTTTTCTTCATACGCTTTCTATTTCTGAAGAGCTAGCAGATTTTCTTCTAAACGTTATTGCTCTCTTTATGTAACATAATTTGTAGAAAATTTTTTCAGGATATGGCATTGTATTTTCCACCATATAAATATTTTTCTCCCCGTGTATTCCCATTATTAAAGATCTGATTAATTCTAATCATAGTATCTGTTTGTTTGCTTACATATTAATACATTTTCTTAATATGAAGAAGTTTTTTGAAGGTAGTTTATTCTTTTACCAGTGTTACAATGCTTGCAAAACAAATTAATATTCTTTCATAACTGTAAACTTTTTTTTTTCATAGGCGTTTATTGCCGAAAACTCAGCCTTTCTTCTAAGAGTAATTGCTTTTATTTAATGTAATGTCATTTGTAGGAAAACTTTTATGGATATGTCATTGTTTTTATTCGGTACAAATATTTCTCTCCCAGTGTATTCCCATTATTAAAAAAGCGTGTTAATTATAATCATAGATTTTTAATCATATTAATACCTTTTTCTAAAGAAAAAACAAAGTTCTTTGCCTATAATTT
This sequence comes from Maratus michaelseni, assembly GCA_963931845.1. Taxonomy (NCBI): domain Eukaryota; kingdom Metazoa; phylum Arthropoda; class Arachnida; order Araneae; family Salticidae; genus Maratus; species Maratus michaelseni. Next base: position 14,971,838 of record OZ007600.1, read on the forward strand.
TTTCCTTTAGCAGTGTTACAATGCTTTCAAAACAAATATTCTTTTATAACTGTAAATGTTGTTTTTCCTTCGTAGGCGTTTTATTGCTGAAAAGCTAATTACGCAGCCTTTCTTCTACCCGTAATTGCTTTCTTTATGTAATGTCATTTGTGCCAAAAATGTTCAGAATATGTCATTCCTTTTTGCTTGAGCAAATATTTTTCCCAATGTATTCCATTATTAAAAAAACTGATTAATTCTAATCATCTGTTTGTTTGCTTACTGTTTTACGAATAATAATAATATAAAAAAAACTTCAGTTTTTATTATGGTAATTTATTCTTTTACTATTGTTACAATTCTCTCAAAACAAATTAATATTTTTCATAACTGTAAATATTGTTTTTCCTTCATAGATATTTTATTGTTGAAGAGCTAATTACGCAACCTTTCTTCTAAGCGTAGTTGCTTTTATTTTATGTAATGTCATTTGTAGGAAAAATGTTATGGATATGCCACTCTTTCTATCCCGTACCAATACATTTCTCCAAGTACATTCCCATTATTAAAGAGCTGATTAACTCTAATCATAGTAATTGTTTGTTTCCTTACATATTAATACATTTTCTTAGTTTTTAAGTTTTTTTACGGTAATTTATTCTTTCACCAGTGTTACATTGCTTTCAAAACATATTACTATTCTTTCGTAACTGATAAACGTTGTTTCTCCTTGGTATGCGTTTATTGCTGAAGAGTTAATTACCCAGCCTTTCTTCTAAGCATAATTGCTTTTATTTTATGTAATGTCATTTCTAGGAAAAATATTATGGATATGTCATTCCTCTTATCTCGTACAAATATTTTTCTCTCAGTTTATTCCCATTATTAAAAACCGCTTTAATAATAATGATAGATTTTTAAAACATATTAATACCTTTTTCTAAAGAAAACACAATGTTCTTTGCCTATAATTTCTTCCTTTACCAATGTTACAATGCTTTCAAAATAAATTAATATTCTTTCATAACTGTAAATGTTGTTTTTCCTTCGTAGGCGTTTTATTGCTGAAAAACTAATTACGCAGCCTTTCTTCTACTCGTAATTGCTTTCTTTATGTAATGTCATTTGTGCGAAAAATGTTCAGAATATGTCATTCCGTTTTCGTTGAGCAAATATTTTTCTCCCAGTGAATTCACATTACTTTTAAAAAGCAGATTAATTCCAATCATCGTATCTTTTTTTTTCTTTATATTAATTTAAAAAAAAATAAAAAAGAAAGAAAAAGAAAGAAAGAAAGAAAGATCTAATTTCTTTGCCTGCAATGTACACCTTCGATAGATTTGCAATACTTTCAAATCAAATTAATATTATTTCATAAATGTAAATATTATTTATCCTTCATAGACGTTTTATTGCTGAATAGCTGAATATTATTATTATTTTTTCAACGGAAATATACATGTATTTTTCTTATCTTTTGGTAATGTTATTGTTGAAAAGCTAAATGTTTTGAATTATTTACAGTTCGTATGCGAAATCATTTGGTTGTAAAAAATAAATTTTGTGTTTTAAATGTTATTAAATTTTTTATTATTCCGGCATTAAAAGATCTTCTGCCCGTTTTTAGTGCCAGAAAGCTCCTAAATTTCATAAAATTCAAAGTATTATAACTTGGTGGATTTTGGTCGTAGAAAGGATTTTTTTTTTTTTTTTTTTTTTTTACTGTTTTAATTGTCAGAGGATTGAGAAAAGTTTTCTAAACATAACTTATAGGAGCCAGGGACCGTATAAAAATTCAAACTTCTTACTCAAATACGTATATTACCACTTGCTAAATAAATGCCATAGTTAAAAGCTGGACTTGTTTTTGTGTATTTTATGTAATTGGAAATGCACTTCTACCATCAACGATTTAAGAGATATCTCCAAAACCACTATTTTGGGTACTTTTGCAGTATATGGACCTTGGCGAGCGAAGGAAATTTGGCAACATATTTTCTGGTAACCTATTCACTGTTTCATATACACCAGCAATTTTTTCTCTATTTGTAAAATTTATTTAATACAAAGAAAAAGAAGTCATTTATCTACTTTTATATGCAAACATTTGTAAATTGTAACATATAAATAATAATGATAATAATAATAATAATAATAATAGATATGTGATAATGATGATAATAATAATAATGTTTTTTGTTAATGGGCATTTAACAGTGCCCAAAATGGATACACAGTTGTAACCAAAACAGGCATGACCCAATTTGGGCACATACCTAAGAATCTTTCGACCCAAATTGGGTTTTATTTTTATCTGTGTGCGCAAGCTTTTAATCCTACAATAACAACTGCAGAATACACCGGATTTCATCTAATCTAAAGTATTATTGATATTTTTATGCATTGCCATTTGTTGGGAAAATACCGAGAATATTTCATTCTTTTTTGTCCGTAAAAATATTGCTTCTACAGTTGCTTTTCCATCGTTAAGAAGCATACTAAATCCAAGAATAATATTTTTTAGTTTTCACACTAATACCTTTTATAAAAGAAAAAAAAAAAAAAAAAAAAAAGATATTTTGTTTTCTTTATCTTCCTATGCCGATCTTATATAATTCTTTCAAAACAAATTAATATTCTTTCTTAGCTGTAAATGTTGTTTTTCCGCCATATGCATTTCATTAGTGGTGACCTAATTAATGCTGTTTTTTTTTTTTTTTTTTTTTTTTTTTTTCAGGTTAGTGATTTTTTTTCTTTTTTCGTGTATGGCAATGTTATTGTTGTAAATTAATAACTTTGGATTATTTTCTACCTGTATGCAAAGCCATTTGAATACTAGCTCTGCCCGCTGACACAAAAATAGAAGGTTTTATTTTTCTTTTTTTCCAGCGTTTTTATGCGGCCTTGAATTTGAATACCAGTAATTTCTAAACGTATTCTTCGCCTTATTTTTCTGCATTATAAATAGAGGTGTAGAATTTTTTTTTTTTTTTTTTGACAAAATACTGGTGTTCAAATTCAAGGGACCGAGTAAACGCTGAAAAAAAATCTGCCTGGCATTTCGTCATCTTTGTGTCAGGGGTAGGTCTAGTATTTTAGAGGGTTGTGCTACATGCTCAAGTTATGTACTAAAACGAAATTGACAGCTTGTTGCAAACGTTCTGTATAATTTTATCAATTTTACTTTATTATCTTTTATTTTCTCTCCTTTCTTTTATTATTCTTTGACAAATTGTGTTTCATTTTATTGTCTTATTAACAGTTATGCTCCTGAAACATTTATACGTTTTATTTTATTCCCCCTCCAATCAGAGTATTAAAATGTAGAAATTTGTGTTGAATATACATTTGCAAAATATTAATTTTGATTTAAGTTTAATTAAATGTATGTAATTCACAGAAAAATATACATCACTGTTGCTCAATTCAGATGAAAATTGTGCATTTTAAGAAAGAATCTATAATAATAATAATAAAAAGCAGAGTGAGCAACTTCAAAATATGTAATCTATTATCTATTTTTTTTTTTTAATTCAAGAGGAAAATATCTAACCCTGACTCATTTTCTAATCTTTGATGTCACGTATCATTTATCTATAAAAAAGAGTAGAAATTTTCATAAGAAAGGCTTTATTAATTTGTGCTTTAAATATTTTTTCCCTAAAAGATTCGGTTTTAAAAAATAGGTAGTTCCTTAAAAAATTATCTTCATACAAAAAAATTCTTTTGAAAAAATCACGTTTCAGAAGTAAAAAAATACCCATTCATCCTAAAGGCAAAAATATATCACCCACTGTGCAAAAACTAATCATTATTTTCCTTTTCCAGAAATGGCAACACAATTAAAAACACCATACTCTTCAATGCTGAGTGTTCCCTTCAACAAAATAACAAATTCGAATTATATACGCCTCCTTTTAATATCCCCAAAACCGAAACCTTTTGTATGAGATGGTGGCCTCGTATTAATTTCTAGCGTGCCGGAATGAGTCTCAAATTATCCGATTCACAGAAATTGTTTCGCTTTCACCGACTTGCAGGTTCCCGCGCTTTTGTTTCTTCAGAACAAAGACCATTGTTCAACGCTAAAGAGAACTCCTGTTCGAAATGTCTGCTCTGTTTGTTCTTGCGGTTTCCGCCGAATGGAGTCCGTTACGGTTCCAGGTTATTGAAAGCCGTATTGCTAGGGGTGTAAATATTTACATGGGTATCTCTTCAGATCGTAACCGGTGCTTGAACATACATCTACTATAGTTCGTATCACGTACAACTTCTTTTTCTTTCGTCAAAAGTCAACTTGACTTTCTTTCTTTTTTTCTTTTTTTAAGACCATTAGATCCAAAAGATTTTTTTTCTTTCTCTTCTAACAGTATTCGATAAAATAAAAAATAAAAATTTTGCAGACGATTTTTTTTTATAATAATATGTTAACATTTACCTGATCATTTATAAATGTTTAGTTTTGTCAGTATCTTGTGTTTATTTCATTGCTTCTGAATAAATTCCAACCCCCCTCACCCTCCCCTCTTTTTATTTATAATTCCAAAAACATTTTATGTATATATACAGTGTCTCACATAAGTGATGGGACACTTGTGCTTTACAAAAGGAAACTAATCAAATAAATTAAAAAAACATGTACACATTTTTTTTGTGGGTGTGTTTCATACTTAAATTTAGTAAAGATTATTACATAACATACATTTTGTCAAAATATTAAAATATTAATTTAATAAAAATACAAATGTTTAGAACGGAGCAAAAAATAGCTCACATAAGTGATGGGACACCATTATATATGCAACAAAAATCGCCTGAAATAAGCAATAAAAATATTTTTTGGGGTTTTATTTTTACTTAAAAGCAATTGGCAATAATTTATAAAATCGTCTGCAGTATTTCTCTCCAGTTTGTTTTGGAATTTTTGTGTTTTTTAGCTCTGTGTAGTCATGAATGCTAAACGAAAAGAAACTTCGCCTGAAATTCGAAAATTAGTTATTAATTTGCATATTGAACGTGGAAAATCTATTAGAAAAACTGCTGAAACAGTTAACTTGAGTCGTTCAACAGTTTTCAATATCATTAAACGATATAAAAAGAATCATATGATTCAGGATAAAAGAAGACCTGGCTGACCATCAAAGCTATCCAATGGAATAAAGCGAATTATCGTTCGAAATATTAAAAAAAATCCAAGAATTAGTGCTTCAAAAGTTGCTGCTGATTTACAAGCATTATATGGAATAATTGTTAATCCTGAAACTATTAGAAGGGTAATTCGATCTGCTGGATATCACGGTAGAGTAGCCAGGAAAAAATTCTTCGTAAGTGAAAAGAATAGAAAACTCAGACTAGCTTTCGCAAAATCCAACATAAATAAGAATTCTGATTACTGGAATAAAGTTATATTTGCTGATGAGAGTAAATTTAATATATTTGGTTCTGACGGTAGAATCTTGGTGTGGAGAAAACCCAGGGAAGAACTTCGCAAACAGAACTTGGTACCAACAGTAAAACATGGTGGAGGAGGAGTTATGGTATGGGGGTGTAGGTCGTCCGCTGGAGTTGGTAATTTTGTTTTTATTGACAGTATAATGGATCAGTACAAGTATATTGATATTTTAAAGCAAAATTTGAAATCTTCAGCACGAAAATTGAACCTTCATAACGATTTTAAATTCTACCAGGACAATGACCCCAAGCACACTGCTCTGAACGTTAGACTCTGGCTGCTATATAACTGTCCTGAAATAATAAAAACACCACCACAATCTCCAGACTTAAATCCCATAGAGAATATTTGGCAAGAATTGGAATCAAGAATTCGCAAACACACCATTTCTTCAAAACAACAACTAAAATCGGTGCTTCAAGAAGAATGGGGTAAAATCACTCCAGAAATCACAAAAAAAATAGTCGAATCCATCCCAAAAAGATTAAATCATGTTTTAAAAGTAAAAGGAAATCCAACAAAATATTAAAACCTTTTAAAAAGTAAAATTTGTGGATAAATATTTGATGGAAAAGTAAGTGTCCCATCACTTATGTGAGCCATTTTTTGCTCCGTTCTGAACAATTGTATTTTTACTAAATTAATATTTTAATATTTTGACAAAATGTATGTTATGTAATAATTGTTACTAACTTTAAATATGAAACACACCCAAAAAATTTTTGCACATGTTTGTTTATTTATTTTATTGCAGTTTCTTTTTATAAAGCACAAGTGTCCCATCACTTTTGTGAGACACTGTATAAAAGTCATTCATTGTATTTCACTCTGTTTCATTTTTTTTTTTCATTTTTCTTTTTTAAATACTAAAATTAGGGATGCGGAAAATATGCAAGTATTTTTTTCCCCCTTCCACTTATTTATTTTTTATTTTTCGTCCTTGATGATTAATTAGATTTTAATTCAAGAAAATATAAATGTTTAATATGAATGCAATGTTTGATAAACAAAATGGTTGATGTTAAATGACACATATTCCACTTTGAGCAATTTACACGGTCTCCTTAAAAATATGAACCCAAGACGATATTCTTTAAACTTTTGATTCGTCCCAGCGACTCTTTTAGATTCGTACCACTTTTCGAAAACAAATATCTGTCATACGCTTATACTGCGATTTTTTCAAGTGAAATCTAGCACAAACAATTTTTTTTTTTTTTTTGTAAATTGTGGGGTGTGGTTGAACATAAAAATAGTCGCCATTCCTTGCCAGCAATCAAAAGGTTAAAAGTTAATTTCAATACTCTGAAAGTAAAATAAATATATTGCATTAAGTTTATTAGACTTTTTAGACTTAGCTGTTAATTTTTTTTTCAAAAATCTATAAGAATTTTAGCAGAATTAAATTTAAAATTTTCTTTCCGAAAAGTTGGTTAATTTAATATTTAAATCCATCGTAACACATCAGTGTTCACTTAAGCGCGAAGAAGAATACCTCCTCCGCCTTAAGAAAGTTTTGGAAAAAAAAACATTTATTCATGGTATTTTAATTTTGTGACAAAGGCTTGTAATTGTATAAATTGTGAATATATATATATATATATATATATATATATATATATATATATATATATATATATATATATATATATATATATACATTTTTTGTGGTACCTGTAGTAATTTGGGCCTGATGATTTTTCTGATTTTATATATATGTGTGTGTATGTGTGCGTGTGTTAAAAATATCTGTGCAAAAATTAAATTTCCGCGCTTTATTAAATTTATTCCATAAAAATTTCTCTTCTAAATTTATTCTACAATCCTATTTTGTTAAATTATTAAAGTTATCTGTTTATACCATTTTCTTTTTCTTAGTTTATTCTAAAAGTCTTATTCGCGCGCTTTCCCGCGAAAACCGCATCACTTCAATTTTCCGCCGACCTTAAAATATAGTTCGTACTTTCTTCAAAACCATGACTGGCTATCCTAGGCCATAGGCATCTGCAGTGCGTAAGTAACCTTCCGCTCCTTTTAACGCTGAACATGAGAGACGGAGCTCAGATTTTCTCTGATATTTGAAGAGAGCTGTCTTGAAGGTGAGTCTCCAGAATATTCGAAACGAGCATTAAAACATCTTTTTATTATGTAATCTAGTTTGGAAGTGTAACATGATTAGTCATTAGAATTTTAGCGGTGAAAACCACCATTCCTTGGACCAACGAGGCAAAGTACCTAGGGGTGACACTTGACCGCAGACTTACATTCAACAAACATATCATCAACATTAGGAGAAAAGTCGCCGGCGCTTCCATTGCACTCAAACCTCTTCTTAAAACCAAAACCCTTGCTATTCACAATAAACTTCTACTATATAACTCATGCATTCTACCCATAATCACATACGCTTGTCCGGTCTGGGCCTTCACTTGTAAATCCTCCATCAAAAATCTCAGTCAACTACACAACAGACACCTGCGCAATGTCAGGGGTGCCTCGCGCTACCTCCGTAACAGCACAGTCTACAGAGACCTCAACACTACCTCTCTTGTTAAACGTATCAACCATCTTTCCAAAAAATTTTATGACAACCTTTACGACCTCCCCAATGAAATAATTGCTGAGCTGCCGGATTACGACGCATCCGAGCCACATCACCGTAAACGGCCAAAATATTCTTGCTTAACTGATGGCAATCATTAGTGCTCACCAATCTCAATCTCAGCTATCTTCTCTCAAATTATTACTCTATTTAAAAAAAAAAAAAAAAAAAAAAACTTTGTATAGCCTATTTACATACATTACCCAGCTATACCATTATTTAAGTAATAATTGAAAAAAAAAAAAAAAAAAAAAACTGTATGGCCACTGAAAAGTGTCTTTTTTTTTATGTTGCTTTGCCCGCCTTTCCATCTGGCTTTTCCACCTGGCTTTTTGTACTGATCTTGGAACATGTCCTGAACCCTATTTTAAACTTTTTCCTTCCCAGTAGTATTTACTACAGCTAAACCATTTACTTCATGTTTTAATCGACTCTATCTTTAGTCTCTATCGCTTCTTCTCTTATTCCAAATTTCTTCACCCATTTTTAAATTTATCTTTTTAATTGCTATATGTAATCTTAAATTTTACTTTTAATTGCTATAAGCAATCTTTATTTATTTTAATTGCTATAAGCAATTTTTTACCTTCCCCCAACGGCTCACTTTGAAATGACATTCAACTCACACTCGACTGGGCGTAAAGTTGCTGCAACTAGGAAGCCCCTGAACCGGCATCAACTGTTCCGGACTGTTCCGGATGATATCGAGTATGAGTGGCGGATGCTTTTCTTACTGTATTATAGTCGAAGAAAACAATAAAATTTCTTCGATGATGGGAAAATTTTCTTTCTGCGGAAAATCCCATGCTTATCGACCAAAGTCAATCGGTGTCAGCACGACGGCTACAATTAAACTTCAATTAATGTGATGATATTAATATTACATCAAAATATAACTGTACTTATCAAATTGTCGTAGTAATATGTATTCTAATTTAATACTTTATATTCAAATTATTTATTATTTTTATTCTAATTATACTTTCTAACTATCCTCATCGCACAAAAAAATTACGTTGTAAAACCGGCTTCAAAATTTACGAAATAAGTCATTATATATTTATCTATCATTGTCTATAGTAATAAATATGAACTTGCTACAACTTGGCGACAACACAACTCAAAAGAATGTGCCGATCACGAAAAGCTTAAATTTAATGAACGGAATTTCATTCCATGTCCATTCATCCTCAGTATTTAAATTTAATGAACCAAAATTGCATTATAGGTTTCCGAATTTCCCCCTAATTTAAAATGTACGTTCTCCGCATTTAATTGTTATATTTCCTGTCTGAATATTCCCCTGACCGAAAATTTCCCAAATTTCAATACATTTTTCACCTGTCTATATTACTAAGCCACATATATATATGGCATGCGATATTTAACTGAATTAAGTGACCTTGTTTTGTGGGGAGGTCTTCATTTAAAGGGGGGGGGTGCATTTGGTGAGGGATATTTCTAAATTTCAGGGCCATTATTCATAGGGTGTTGCTGGGAAGTCCCTTTGAGAATGCCGGCTGGCACGTAGGGGAGCTTCTGGGAAATAGATTAAATGTTGTTAGTTGGCAACATGGGGCTTAGGGGTATGTAGCTCCACCGACGGGGGCTTTCAAAGCCCTGATCCGTTGCGTGATAAATGGAGTACGAACACTGTAAGTGATTCGACTTTTTAATTTTGTTCTCTTTTTATCCTCATTTTTTTCCATTAAAGAAAATAGGATAATGTATTCAATGACAAGGCGTTTTTCTTTTTTACTGTGAATGTAATTGAAATTCGGTGTGGAATGTAACATCACTTACATTAGCAATTTAAAAGGGTTCAAGTTTCAGAAAACTTGGAAAAAGGTTGAGAAGGGAATGGAAATTTAAAATCAGCACAATAATGACAAGCTACTATTACCTCGATACTATGCCAATATTATTATTTTACACTTGTACATAATATACACCAATATTACATTTTATCATTTAGTTACCATGAAAACTGAAAACTATGAAGATTGTAAATATTAAGAAAAATAATACTCTTACCAATATTGGATAAATATTGTAGAAAATATTAGCTATTTTAACGAAAACACAATAATAGTTTCTTAATCTTTAATCCGCATTGCACAAATACTATCAGAGTTAAGCCTATCAGCTTAGCTGCGGGGTTAATCTTCTATGTGTTAATTATCTTGTGGATTCAGTGACCTTTGCTAAAAAAGATGTAAAGAAATGCGCTTTTAAGGCGCTTGATCAGACCCCTTACAGCCTAGATTTAGCTCCAAATGACTATTATCTATTGCGTAGCTCCACCGACGGGGGCTTTCAAAGCCGTGATCCACTGTGTGATAAATGGAGTACGAACACTGTAAGTGATTCGACTTTTTAATTTTGTTCTCTTTCTATCCTCATTTTTTTACATTAAAGAAAATAGGATAATGTATTCAATGACAAGGCATTTTTCTTTTTTACTGGAATGTAACATCACTTACATTAGCAATTTAAAAGGGTTCAAGTTTCAGAAAACTTGGAAAAAGGTTGAGAAGGGAATGGAAATTTAAAATCAGCACAATAATGACAAGCTACTATTACCTCGATACTATGCCAATATTATTATTTTACACTTGTACATAATATACACCAATATTACATTTTATCATTTAGTTACCATGAAAACTGAAAACTATGAAGATTGTAAATATTAAGAAAAATAATACTCTTACCAATATTGGATAAATATTGTAGAAAATATTAGCTATTTTAACGAAAACACAATAATAGTTTCTTAATCTTTAATCCGCATTGCACAAATACTATCAGAGTTAAGCCTATCAGCTTAACTGCGGGGTTAATCTTCTATGTGTTAATTATCTTGTGGATTCAGTGACCTTTGCTAAAAAAGATGTAAAGAAATCTGCATTTAAGGCGTTTATCAGACCCCTTACAGACTAGATTTAGCTCCAAGTGACTATTATCTATTGTGTAGCTCCATCGACGGGGGCTTTCAAAGCCATGATCTGCTACGTGATAAATGGAGTACGAACACTGTAAGTGATTCGACTTTTTAATTTTGTTCTCCTTTTATCCTTTTTTTTTTTTTTTTTTTTTTTACATTAAAGAAAATGAGATAATGTATTCAATGGATAGGCTTTTTTTGTTTTTATTTTTTTTATTTTTACTGTGAATGTAATTGAAATTCGACGTGGAATGTAACATCGTTTACATTAGCAATTTAAAAGGGGTTTAAGTCTGAAAAATCTTTGAAGAGGGTTAAGAGGGGATGGAAATTTAATATCTGCACAATAATCACAAGCTACTATTAGCTCGATATTATGCCAATATAATTATTGTTTTTACACTTGTAAATATATACACCAGCATTGTATTTTACTGTCAAGATTTACCAGGAAAATTTAATACTATGAAGATTGTAATTTTTTAAGAAAAATATTTCGGCAATTTGGATAAATATTGTAGATAATATTTGCGCAATAATGCATAAATGCCAATATAATTATTGTTTTTACATTTGTACATATATACACCAGTATTTCCTTTTTCTGTCAATATTTACGGTGGGGATTGTAACTTTTTAAGAAAAATAATATAATATTGGGTAAATATTGTAAATAATATTAGCTATATATTTATTAAATGAAAAATACAATGATATTTACACAATAATGGATAATCTTTAATCCGTATTGCTCAAATTCTGTCGGGGTTTACTAATCTATCAGCTAAGCTGCGGGGATAATCTTCTATAAGATAATGCTCTCGTGCATTCAGCTCCCTTTGCTAAAGAAGCAGTAAAGAAATGTGCATTTAAGGAGCTTGACCATACACCATACAGTCTAGATTTGGCTCCAAATGACTATTATCTAATGTGTAGCTTTCTTAGCGCTGACCCGCTGCATTATAAATAAGGTACGAACGCTATAAATGATTTGACTTTTTTATTTTATTCTTTCACTATCTTCATTTTTTTACATTAAAGGGAATAGGATAATGTATTTAAATTTAGAGATAAACAATTTTTTTATTATTTTATTATTATTAAGTGTAATTGAAATTCAGTGCGAAATGTAACATGAATTACATTAGCAATTTAAAAAGATTCAAGGTAAAAATGTGGGGGAGTGGGGCTTAATTTTAGCACATTAATAGAAAGCAATGGCACAATATTATGCCTATATATTTAGTGGGATTACATTTGTAAATCTATGCAGTGTAATAGTAGTATTGCTTTAGTAGTATTTTATTCTCAGTATTTACCATGAAATCCGAATTCTGTAGAAACAGTGACTTTTTCTTATTTTTTTTTTTAAGTATATTTTATTATCTCAATATTGTATAAGTGCATTAAAGATAAACACAATAATATCGACGTAATATTGAATGACAAAGGAGACAGTTTAGAGAGAAAGGTAATGCAGTAAAAACAGCCAGAAAATCTATGTAGAATTAAAAAACGTCTTTTGAAAATTGGGATATCCCATAAATTCTTTTAAATTAAACGATACTTTGAAAATTGTAATATTATAAATTGTTATATTTAAGACTATTTTTATTTATTTTTAATAATAAAAATCGTCAGAAAGACCACTTGTTTTATTTTATTTCATCATATTCATGAAGATTTCACATTTTTTCTCGTACGTCATATATTTCCTAATTATTGTATAATGACTGACTTTTCGTGATTGCACAAATTAAAATTATTTTTTTAGAATTTCCGGTATGAATTTTGTATTTTTTTGTATTTTTGACGAAATTTAACATAGCTGGTATTCAGCATACTATCACTAAATTGAATAGGGTGCTTAAGGAGTTAAATTAGAGATTCGGTCATTAGAGACAATGCAATAGAGACAGCAGGAGAAATGTCTACAGAAAAAAAATAAGCCGAATTCGCCTATTAATTCAATAATTTGAACGATACTTTGAAATTCGTAATGTGATTTAAGTTGCATTTAAGACGATTTTCACTTTCAATAAATCAAAATCGTCTGAGAAGGTCACTTATTTTTATTTCATTTTCCCCTTTATAAGATTTCACAATTTTTCTTGCCTGCCACATATATTTCCTTGTCATTGTAATCGCAACTAAGTATATACTCTTTTGACCCATATCAAAAGATAGTATGTGTATCAGGACCACAAAAATATGAGGGATCGTCTGTCAACCCCCCCTTCCACTGTCCTCGCTCCTCATTACTCAGCGAGGGTGTTGTCCTGGAGTATCTTCGCAGACTCCATCCCAGGATGTCTGAAAAATGAATTGAATGGCGTTTGTGTGTTGTGGAGGCCCGTGGGGGATTCTATTCCGCGTGTGAAGGTGCCAGCCGACAGAGGGCGCTGTGATCGATGGGAGAAATGCCATGCTGTTTTGCTGGGGCGCGGAGTGGGATGTCAGGTACTTCTGTCGAACTAAATCGAGCATGTCTTTTTTCGAAAAGGATTGGATTTTAATTTTGGGAAAATATGATGGATTGTTTTTATTAATATGGGCATTCGTATTTGCGGTTTAGCTACTGTTGTAGAGCGTTGATAAGTGCTACATATCCATTATGTCACAGATCCACACGGCGTATGGCTCTGAAATTTATCTTTAAATTATTTCTATTAATATAATAAAGTAGTAGATTCTAATAGATATATTTCTAATATATATATATATATATATATATATATATATATATATATATATATATATATATATATATATATATATATATTATATTATTAAATCTTCCTTCGCGATGTTTCTCTGTTTTATGCTAAATTACCACCAGTTTCACTAATTCCTTATTCCTTAATAATATCTATCGTTAACTCTATTAAATTCCCCTTAAATTCATTATTATTTTGCCCGATTTACTTAAATATAAAGCTTTTAGTTATTCCTAAATTATATCGTGATTTCTGATCATTTCTGTGAATTCGAATGTTTTTTCGAAAGCCATTTTTTTTCTTTTCCCCTTTCCGAGTTTTTTCGCGTCTTGGGTTCGTTTTACTGTGTCTTACTTTACTTTATCATTATCATTTGTCATGACGTAGATTGTACGCGTATTCCGTATTCTCGCATTGGCTAGAGCGCGCGTTACGTCATGATTTGGTATCTTTCCGCTTATTCACAAAAAAAAACAGGTGCAATCGATCTTCAATCAGATTTTGGCCGAAATTTCAATTGTAAACAATCCCCTGCCTGTGCGTTTGACAGACCATGTATTCCAAATTATTTAAACTAATACTTGATGGAGAGTTATGTTAGACTTATTTTAAAGAACAGCTTGTAATAAATAACTACTTAGAGATGGCACTGCCCTTTTAATCACGTGTAGACTGCTTCCTCGATGATGTTGTAATAATAATATTGAATTATTCATCGCCTTGTTTTTGTTTCATCTTGATAGAAACACCCAATGCTTTGATTTATCGCCTTGTTCCGCTACGATACGGCTGTATTAATAGTATTACACTGCTGAATAGTATTTATTATACGACTGATGTAATGCTGCTTCCATCCAATCTCCATATTCCATCTCATCGACTTCAGCGTATTCTAACATATATTCATAATAAAGATCTAGAAAGTTTTAATTCCATGTAAGATATTGTTTAACCATATTTAATCCTTTCATGAGCAAGTAGTAGTGTAGTGATTCTGTAATATCGAATTCACATCAAAATTTCCGAAAAGTTTCATTTGAAAATTTTAAGGGAAGGCAATTTTGCAACGTTTCCCCCCCATAGTTACAAAAATAAAATTTCGTTAAAAAATTCTGGTACAAATCTTAATAAAAATTAAGTGGGATATAATGTATCCCAACTCCTTACAATGATTAACACTATTTCTAGCCGTGTCAAAGGGAACATTTTTAAGAATTTGATGTGCGGTTATTTTATTTATTTTAAAACCAAATCGATCAGAAATAATTTTTTAATACACTGACTGCTTATTCTCCATATTTTATAAGCTTTGAAACTTACAAATAATAATAATCAAAATGATTATTTTGCTTGTAATTTTTAAATTAAGACAATCACAAATCGGTTTTAACTCACTAAATACATACTTCTATATTTATCAGCTTCTAAAATTGCAAATAAAATAACCATAAAACAGAATTTTAGACATCGGCTAAAATAATGTTAAACATAAAAAGCTTTTTTTTTTTTTTCAAATTTATTATTTAATTATTTAAAATGTGTCGAGTCAAAGAATATGAAAATAAATTACTGGGGGGGGGGGGGGATTCTGCCAAAATATTAAAATGTTTTTCATTAAATTAAATCGGCATTAAATTTAATCTAAATATGATGAAAATCCAATAGTTTAAAGAATTTTTTCTAATTTTAAAAGCTTAATTTATATTCAATGATTCATAGCATTCCATGCAATCATTTTAAAAATTATCCTACCATATTTAAAACCGTACCTGCAATTACTTCAAATAGAGGAAACACTTTTTAGAGTTATAAGATATCAAATGCAGTAAAACAGTATTAAAAAGCTTATTGAAAAAAATATGTTTTGCATTTTTATTCTTTGATAATACGTAATATGGATTAGTTACGTGTAGTTTTTATACTCGTAATTCATAATCAAGTTTACGACATCTAAGATCGGTATAAGTTATCTAAAGATCTAATAAAAAGTTTAAACAAATTGGCGATTTCTTTGTCGAAAAAGTCACCATGCTGTAAAACTTGTTTTACAGGTAACTTATCTCGCCATACCTGCTTGTTCGAAAGGTGGGTCTATTTCAGTTTTCGTTAAAATATATTCATTAGTTCTAAATGTAGGAAATCAGAGTTCGTATTCGAGGGAGGCACCCTGCATTTTTGATTGAATAAAAATTGACAGTGACATTCAGTTTCTTATGCAGAAATAGTTTGTGAATCACCCTTTATACATTATATTTGCTTCTGTGTTAATTTGGCAAAAATACAAAATAAACGTTAACCAACTATGCTCCTCGACCGCTACGATTTATTTCTATTTTCGTTTATTTTGCTTCCAGTTCTCCTCCCCCTTTAACCAAACGATATTCATCTGGAGCTTCCGCTTTCATCCCAAAAATCTTTTGCGTGTGTTATCTGTACCCTGCATCGACAAGGGTGGCGTGTGGAGACATCTTTTCCGATCAGATCGAAGCTTCCCCAAAAATAAAATAAAAAGGAGTGGATGGGTGGGTGGGAGGGGTCAGAAGAGAGCGGACAAATATTCGAGATGGAGTTTGTCTCATCTTTATGTGAATCTATTAGATATCGGGAGGTTTTAACCACGTATACATATCTCACGCCCACATTTTTTTTATTCGATCTTTGGGAAGGGGCAAACCTGTGTATACAAAAACGGGATCAGGAGCAGACGATAGAAGAATGAAATTGAAATTGAGATGTACGAATCAGCGCTCTCAAATACATGTATGCGTCAAATTTCTCTTCTTATTTATTCGATATGTTTTTTTTTTTCGTCTGCGCTTCGCAGAAAGAGTATGTGCTCTTTTCGAAAAGGACTAAAAATCGTCTGCTTGATATTTTTGTGCTATTCTGTGAGCGAGAGTAGTTTCGATAAGAGAAATATATACATACATATCTACTTTTTTTTTTTTTTAACTCTATGCATTTTCAGTATTTCTTAAAATTGATATGTAATCTCTGTAGGGGTAGAGTGAGGGAGTGTTCAGAGTGATGGATTTTTTTTTTTTTTAACCCCGCCTTCTCACGTACGACACTTATGAATTCAGATTTTTGACGGAAGCAGTGGGAATGTGGCTGAAAGGGGGGAAAAAACCGTCAGATGACATGTGTCAGTTTGTAATCCTTATTTTCGTTTTCGAATCAGGTACAGATTTTCTTTTTCTCTGAAGGGGAGAAAAGTGCGATTTCTGAAAGTGATTTTTTTCTCTTTCTCTCCGTGTGATTGAAATGCAAAGTACTGTGTTGCGTAAAACGTTGTTCGATTTCGTATGCATTAAACGTTCTGCGTGGTTTAGTAGTTTCAATTTTGGTGAATCATGCCGCACGCATTTTTGCTTATCTAATCATAACTGCAGATGTTATACCTAAAAATTAAGGGATAATAGAAAATGAAAATTTTTGAAATAAGAATCGATGTTTGATTTCAAAATATCTTTCGTGAAAAAGATTACAAAATACATCGTTCTTTCGTTTAACATGCATGAAAAGTTTCGTACCCTAGTACCGTTGTTTATTACATTTCATGGAGATCTCTTTCGTTTATTAAATTCGGAATATGGATACGTGAAAAATAATGCTTATTGCGAATTTTCGACGCATAAATTTGCTGTAAAGCTGTTGCTTAATGAATACTAGGAGACCTGCCCGGCATTTCCCGTGTTAACCATAGGGGGCTTCAGGGTAAAATAAACAAAAATGTAATACTCTAAAAATACGGATCTCGCAATAACGGAGCTTTGAGCATTCTCGCCCATAAATTGTTAAAACGGCAATCTGAGAGAAAAAAAAAAAGACGTTACTTTTACGCATTTATAATAAAATCCATCAGCTTTATAAAAGAGAATGCACGTTTTCTTTGGCGCGGAAACAGAAAAATATGTTATGAAATTTATTTAAATTTCAGAAAATATAATATTCTGAGCGTAATTGCTGAGAGAAATTGGTATCAAAATTG
This sequence comes from Maratus michaelseni, assembly GCA_963931845.1. NCBI lineage: Eukaryota > Metazoa > Arthropoda > Arachnida > Araneae > Salticidae > Maratus > Maratus michaelseni. Next base: position 14,989,526 of record OZ007600.1, read on the forward strand.
TTGAAACAATACTAGTTTTCTCCGCGTATATTTCACTGTACATTATTAAAGAAGTAATCCATCATAATAAATAACATGTAATATTTCCGTATTTCTCTTATATAGAGTTTATCATGTTTCTTTTGTGAATCTTGATAGCACTTAATTAGATGATATGCAATTAATTCATATAAAATAAATATTCTGGGATATTTTTGACATTGAACACAATTTTGACTAAACACGTTCTTGTTGGACAATTTTCAAAATTCACTTACATATGCTGTCCGAGAGGAAAAAGAAGAAAATTGAAGCATACATTAATATTTATTGTTTAATTTGAGATATGCATTATATAGAGAAGACTATATTAAATATTTCTAGCATTAAAAATTAAAAAAACGATAAAAATTGTTGAGATATAACTCAGTATAAATGGATTAGTGTCAAATCCGTTACCAAATGTCAGATCCGTTACTGCACAATTTTTTTTAATGTATTTTAATATTAATATAATATTTTCATCATTCAATTGTTATTTTTTTTTTTTCAACTACGAAATAGAGATATAATTTTCTTAAAATTCAATAATTTACATAAATATATATTGTTATTATTAGAAAAAGTTTTGTATAAATTTCTATGTGGGCAAAATTTGTGGCTGTAAATGTCTCTCATTTCAATATAATTTAGTTAATTAAGTTAAATATCATGTTCTGAAATTTAGAGACATAAGTCACGTCAAAGTAAGTTGATTTTTGAAACTAAAAAAAAATTTAAAGGTTACTATTTTCAGTAATTTTGTATGGCAACGGACTTGACATCTGGTAACGGATTTGACACTAATCCATTTATACTGATTTCTATCTCAACAATTTTTATTGATTTTTTTTTTTTTTTTAATGCTAGAAATATTTGATATAGTATTTTTTATGTAATGCATAGCTCAAATTAAACATTAAATATTAATGTATGTATGAATTTTCTTCTTTTTACTGTGGGACAGCATATGTAAGCGAATTTTGAAAATGACCCTGTTATTTTATTTAACTTTTGATAAACTTTTCTTGGATTTGAACTTTTTTTTCGCAAACGATTTAAAAAAAAAACACATAAAATCCTTGGAGAGAGTGAGAAGTATTAAACTGTTATTTAAGATATGTGTTCTTACATCAGCTTTTATTAGTTAAACTGCGACCGCAGCTGTAATGCGATAACTTGCGGGAATAAAAATGTTTTAGGTTTACTCTCGGAAAAATACTCTCTACCCTTCCCCCCCGCCCCCCTCTTTCGCCCACTGAAACCTCCCTTTTACCACGATAATGAACGCTAAAAGGCTACATATAACCAGAACTATTAAAAGTTACTTTCATCTTTCTGTAACGTAAGTTGAGATAGCTTCACTAAAGTGCGTATGTGTGTATGTGGTGGGATCCCTCTGGACTCAGTCCAGTTGGCAAGCTGACCGGCTCTCTGGGCAGTTTGGAACGCCGCCAGACGATATAAAAAAAGGGTTGAGGGGGAAGGGGGAAAGCCGAAAGTGGATATTGGTCTCCGAAATTTCACGCCGGATAAATTTTTGTTTGAAGGGAGGTGGGGGATTTAATCTAAGATTGTCATTTACAGCTGCGCCCTGTATTTTAAATTATTCTCAGAAATGTGTTTGGCCGTGAAAAAATTGCTTTGAGAAGTGTAGGGTATTTTTTTTAAGGGAGGAGACATTCTCGCGGGTGCACTGGAAATAGTTTTTTGGTGGGGAGGGGGGGGTCAGTATAATATTGGGTTATCTGCATTTTAAAATAAATGTAAGTTATATTGAACATATTTCAAACACTACTGAGAAATTCGGTTTATAGAAATAGATGTTTCGCTTATTCGTTTTGATTCCCCCCCCCTTTCTATTGAAATGTTTGAAACAAAAGGGTGTGGTTTAACATTTGCTGTATTAGGTGCAATTCTTTATTTCTTCAAATCCCTCTCTTAAAAACTTTATCTTCTTCTTTGCTTGGTGCACTGGAAATAACGTGTTTTTGTGGGTTTTGAATGCAATAATATTGGGTTATCAGCATTTAAAAATGTAAGTTATATCGTACATAATTTAATCTTTTAAAGAAATTGGGTTTATAGAAATATATGTTTTGCCTATTCGGTTTTATTCCCCCCTTTCTATTGAAATGTTTGAAACAAAGAGGTGTGGTTTAACATGTGTTGTATGAGGTGCATTTCTTTACTTCTCTAAATCTTTTTTTTTTTTTTTTTTTTTAACTTTATCGTCGGCTTTGTCTGTCGAGTTTATTATATTTTTCTCCGTATTTGTACTTTCTTTATTTAATTTAACTTTGTTTTTGTATCTAAAGATGGAATGCTCTAACCTGTTTTTCACTCACTTCCTGATATGCTGGAATCGTATATTATAATACGAGCAAATCTTGTCTGTGTGTATATATACAAATCTTAAAAACGATTTTGACGAAATTTTGTATCCTACCGTTTTCGGGTACTAGAAGATCATTGGGCTAGATCACGTGTTCGAGAAAATTCGATTAGTGGATCATTTTGGCGTCAATGCATTTCAATGGGAATGAGGAAGGTTGAAACAATTATTAAGTTGTTGAACAGTTGGCAGTAAACAAAGTCGCAAAGTTGGTAACATCTCACCAAATTTGGCGATATTTGGTGAAATGTTGGCGGCGTTGGCGGGAAAATCGACTTTTAGGATTATCAATGCCAAAACACATGCTTGGCGCCAAATGAAAAAAATGTCGCCCAATTTGACAACATTTGGACTTTAGGACCCAATAGGAGTCGAGATACATGATTTAACCAATCAGAGTCCATAGAACGTTGTGAAAAAAAGAATTCAACCAATCAGGGTACATAGAACTGATTGTTATATGCTGTACAGATAATTTATTGTTGTATCGAGTTGAAAACAAAGCTAACTTTAATCGAGCATTGCTCGATCTTCCCAGCTGGTTATATATGTATATGTGTGTGTGTGTGTATGTGTGTACATAGGTGTGTACACAGGTGTGTTTCCGATGACAATACATTTTAATATTTTTAAAACTTAATAAATTAAGGCATTTTGCCGTTAGCTGACCACAGATGATAAGTCACCAAATAAGCTTTGTTTATAACTGTTTACGAGTTACAGAAACAACGGAGTGAAAAATGCGCTAAACCACCCTCGCCAAAATATGCCAACGGTTGTGAAGCTGCAACAACGAAATATTTTAAACACTCAAAAAATAGAAAATAGAAATAAGCAATAAAGGCAATATTTAAAAAATACTCTTTTATCGTTTAATAGTAGTAATTAAGTTGTGATTATAAGTTGAGAAAACAATTTTGAAATCTTGAATAGGTCGTTTAAATACTTTTTTTTCCCTTTTCGGTTGCCATATCTTAACCAAAATTTTAAAGCAAAATTTATAATTTTTAAAAATAAATTAACTAAATCGTGATTTGTATTAAGCGTAAACCAAAGCGGCGAATTTTCAATAATAGGAGCCCACGTCAAATTAACGTATTGTATATTCTTTATAATGCCAATATTTTCGTAATATTAATAATAACTGTACAAATTTTATTGTAATTCCGACGTTTCCAAGAAATATTATACAGTGAATATTTTCATTGCACTGCCGAATTTTTTACAATGTTGGTTTAACCTTGTAAATATTTTCTACGTATAACCATTTAAAGTAATACTAGTATTTATTGAGTCTGGATCTTTTTAAATGGAAATTAATCACATTATTAGTTTATAAATTCTGGATGAATAAGTACATATTGACTGAATTTTAATTACCTTCCTTTAGAAATTGGGTTGAATTTTATCTTAATTTATTAAATTAAAAATTAATATCCACGGATATTATATATATCCGTCCGATTATACATATTACTGCTTACAGAAAATGGATAGACCATTCTATTCCTCTATTAACTGAAGTCTTAAATTTTCCAGAAGAAGGCTTTTTTAAATTAAACATGTCATATTTAAACTATCTTCGAAAGCTATTGAATGTATGTAAACCCTTATCTATACCATTCCCTACCAAAAAAGAAGACATATCTGCCTTCATCCTAAGCTTAAAGAACTAAACCTTCGACTTACATCCGACCGGTCCCCTATATCTTCAGACGTCGTATCGTACGACTTCCCATTTCACTTCTCTTCTTCTTTTCCGAATTAAATCCCTAATCCAACGCACTATTTTATTCCTTCGCGTGGCATCGATTAACAAAAGAGCTTGGAGTGGAGAGAGGTGTGTGTGTGTAGAAGAGAGAGGGTCGTCTTAAATCTGGAAAAATCGTTTGCCATCGAAAAGTCAGAGGAGTGCCATTGCCAAAATCGTCTGCAGGAGGACAGTTTCCTCCGGAATTGGAGTGTAAGGGGGTGTTGGAGGGAGGTTCGAACTGTCTTCTCCATTTCCCATGTCTTCCTGTTTGAAATATTTTGGTCTTATCCTATCGAAATGGTGGAAGCAAAATTTAAAGGGAGGAAGAGAGGGGAAGGTTAAAAACTTTTTTTTATATATACATTGTAATTTTTGGGCTACATTTCGTGGTGGTTTTTATTATTTGTCTTTTTTTTTTCTTTTTTTTTTTCACGTGTTCATTATATTTTTCTGCATATAAGATTTTAATATCATATATTATAATACGAGCAAATATTTTGTGCGTGTGTGCGCACAAAATTTATCTAAAAAACGGCTTTAACGATTTTGACTAAATTTTGTATCTACGAGTTTTGGGGTACGAGAAGACCATTGGGCTAAGTCACATTTTCCAGAATATTCTACTAGTGGGTCATTTTGGGGTCACTACGGGTCAATGCATTTCAATGGGAATGAAAGTTAAAACAGTTATTAAATTGTGCATTTGGCAGTAAACGAAGTTGCAAAGTTAGCACAGTCTCTCCAAATTTGGCAAAATGTTGGCGACATTGATGAGATTTGGCTGGAAAATCGACTTTCAAGGTTACCAATGCCAAAACACTTGATTTGTGCCAAATGAAATAATCTCACCGAGTTTGTGACTTTAGTAAAATTTTGGCGACATTTGGCGAAAAAATTGGTTTTCAGAATCTGAAGGAATTTTCTAGAAATTCCCAATAGTAACCGAGCATAGCTCGGTCTTCCCCGATGGTTGTTACTAATAATAGTCGATGATTTTCTCAAGTGTTTTTGGATATATTATTTTTGGATATTTTTTTTTTCTTAGTATTATTTTACATGAAAATGTATATCTATATCATAGCTGCGAACCCTCCCCTCTTTTTTTCCATTTCCATTTTTGTTCCAGTTTGTTTTTGAATCTATGCTTCCACTTGGCATCAGAAGTACTTATTCGAAACGAAACGCATTTGATTTTCTTAAATATTTTTATTAGTTAACATTTACTTTCTTCTTAAAATTTTATTTAACCGGCTTTAAAAATGTATTGTCTGCCAGTTTTATAAATTTAGTTAATTTGTAATTTATTTTCCATTCAAATAATTAATAATATTTTAACCGGCTTTAAAAATGTATTGTCTGCCTTTTTTATAAATTTAGTTAATTTGTAATTTATTTTCCATTCAAATAATTAATAATATTTTAACCGGCTTTAAAAATGTATTTTCTGCCAGTTTTATAAATTTAGTTAATTTGTAATTTATTTTCCATTTAAATAACTAATAATATTTTAACCGGCTTTAAAAATGTATTGTCTACCAGTTTTATAAAGTTAGTTAATTCGTAATTTATTTTCCATTCAAATAATTAATAGTATTTTCGTTCTCTTTTTAGGTAAGAAGTTTTACTTGTTTGGTTTGAAATTGTTGAAGGAATCGAGATCCATTTCCAGGTTATTATTATTATAACTATAGCAGTACTTTATATTAATTAATATAACCAGGTGAAATTTGACGAATGAATCAATGAGGCCTAAAAAAGAAAAAAAAAGGCTAAGATGAATAGAAACAAAATTGTTATTAACTAAAAATTAAAAAAAAATATGTAAACATTGTTATATTATAAAACTATATATTGTAACTATAAACTGTATATTGTTATATTATACGACAACCACAGAAAAGCACAAATTACTTAAAACTAATGGAACCTTTTATTGAAGACCGTACACTGTTAAAAAAATCTGTTGGCAGAATAAATGATCAACGTAAAAATGGCACAAATAAAAATATATATAATGGCAAACAGCTGTTTCAAAGCCCCTAAAGCCTTAATCTCCGGTCATAGCGTGTGCTCTGAGCTAATTGTAGCGTGCCGCGTGATAGTGAGCTGCTTTATATAATCTTATCATGGGGAAATTACCGGGCACTTCGATTATGGAAAAGAAACTAAGAAATATTACAAATAAACTCAAATGATGATAATATCAACTCAATTGAGAACATTAAAAATCTGCCACATCTGCTTATTTCATTGACGTACAATTTTAGCACATACAAGTAAATCTCCCATTAGGTCAGTTTTTTTGCTGGTCTATCATATTCGGATTTTAAAAAAAGTTACAATTTTATCGTATGTCCGTTTTTTTTTATTAATATAACCTAAACTATACTAGTATTTGAAAAAAAAAAAAAAATCTAAACAAAAAATAAATAAAAATCTTTCGGCTTTTAACGAAGAACTCCCCAAAGTTTTAAAACCTTATGAAATCTCAATGGAATCCTCCTGATCACATGACATGTTTAGTCCCTCACCCCCTCCTTCTCCCTTCTCCAACCCCGTTCGTTTCTTAATCTTCCACCATCGCCTATTCCAAACCGGACATCTTCTCAGGAATTTCAAATCATTCGCGTTCCAACTCCCAAATAAATAAGACAAAATCGAATACGGCGAAAAGATTCCGGAGTCCTATTCCGGAATTCCGGCATTTATTCCGGTTTTTCTGCATTCTACTTATTTTTTTTTTCTTCTTTTAATCTCTCCCTTTCTGGTTTTACCTCTTCTCCTCCCCTCTCTAAACTAATGCGACAAGCGTCCATAGTAAAAGTAAAAAATAAATAAAAATAAAAAAGCGTAAGATTTTTTTTTATTTATTTTTATACGAGCGTTTAGTATTAAATATTAGTTTTGGAAGGAAGAAATCAATCGTGAAATATTCTGTGGTTCCATTGTTAAAAAGTTGTTGGTTTGGAAAGTTATTTAAAATACAACGGTTTAATTGGAGCGTTAAAGAATGTCTCGATTTGACATGGAAGTTACTTTTAAGATGCATATGCTTGTTCAGAACAGTTTCTGAAAAATACGAAATTTTTAAACTAGTTGGATGTGCCAATCCCAAAACTTTCTTCTATCTCATACAGCTTTCACATACATGGTCATTCCATGGTAATTTGCAATAATTGACAATATTTTTATTTATATAATTACAACTTGCAATAATTTAGAATAATTGACTTCAGTAATTTTGGTGATATAACACCAAAAAATATTCAAAATATAAAATTGATGTGATTTGTTAATTAAACCTATCCAAAGGAAAATTGAAAATTAATTAAATTTAGTGCTATTTCTTGAACTCTGTAAATTATATTTACTATGGTGACTTACATTACTGAATAAAGAACGTAAGTTACTATAAGAAATTTAATTGCCACTGTTCAAGAAATAGCACTAAATGTGGGTAAATTTCATCCAAATTTCAGTTTGGATAGGTTTAATTAACAAATCACACCAACTTTGCATTTTGAATATTTTTTGGCGTTATATCACTAAAATTACTGAAGTCAATTATTATAAATGTAACGTAAGTTACCATGGAATGACCCATACACCAAAAAACAAGTCAGCACCTATTTATATCAAGGTCTAACTTAATCTAAAGTTTTATTAAATTCCGTGCATTAGTTTTTGAGATATGACCTTCGCTAAAATCGTGTAAATAAAATGCAGTATAACAGCGCCATCTATTGGGAGATTTACACCAAAATGTAATCAGCGTTTATTTAAGGTCTAACTGAATCTGAAGTTGAATGAAAATTCATGAATTAGTTCTTGAGATAGAGCTATCTTGAAAATCAAGAATAATGCAGCACAGCTGCTCCACCTGCTGGGTGATTTACACCAAAACTAATCAGCACCAGTTTATATCAAAGTCTAACTGAATCTAAAGTGTTATTAAATTCCATGCAATAAGTTCTTGAGATAAAGCGCCCACAAAATTTTTGTCACATATAGCACACAGACAGACATTTTCTAGAAACAGTCAAATTGTGTTCAGGACCTTCTAAAACTCATAAATCCGTCGAAAACCGGAAGTCGAAAATTTTAATGAATCCAATACTTTCTTCTTGTAAAGATATAAGAAAGTGAAAAGGGAAATGCGTTGAAAACGTAAAAAAATAAATAAATAAATAAATAAATAAATAAAAATTACTTTGTACCGAACCGATTTTCACATTTCTTTCAGGGTAGTAATGGTGGCAATTTCTGCTTCAAAATGGGCTACATTTTATCTCTGTGGAACTGCCTTCATATGAGTTTCAAGAGTGATAAAAGTTCCAAAATTACGATTTATTTCAATATGTTGAACACAGAAACATGAAATGTGACACGGTGGTCATCTTGAATATGTAAATATTCGCTAAGAACTTTTCTTAAACTGCTTCCAAAGAACAGTTTTTAAAAATTCGACTTTCAAATGGTTCAAGTGCGAGGCAAATGTTTTAAAATTATATTTTCATTATGATTTCTCTAAAACTGTCGATCTATAAACCTTAAATTTGGAATAGACATGACTTCTAAGACGTAGATGAGCATGGACAAGGGTTTTTTATATTTAAAAGTTAAAAAAAATTGAAAAGAGTAGAAAAATCAATTTGTTGTTATGCCAGAGTTAGATACAACTTTTCTGAGCGATGGGATAAAACACAAGAACCAGTAACTGCTATAATTAAAATAATGTTAATAGAGAAAAATGATTGCTTACTAGGTAAGGAAGTATTTCGTATTTACCCTGTCTACGTACAAAAATGACGCGGAAAAAAGTGTTAGCAGGGAATTTTTTAGGAAAAAATTGGGTCATTTAAAGGACCCTTCACCACAACAATTTTCATGTTAAAACAGGACCATTCACAAAATTTTCATGTTAACCCCTTCAGGGGCAAAGTACTTTTGGAGCTAAAATATTGAAATGATTGACACCAAGACTCACAAACGAATTTATTTTAAGCTTTCCTTCATATAGCTTATAAATTCAAAATTTGATTATAAAATTCTGGTGTCATTGTGGCATTTTGGATTAAAATTAAGTGGTATATATAATATACCGGCCCCTTCAAGGGGTTAAAACAGAACTCTTCACAAATTTTCCTACCTTAAATCAGGACCTTTTTAACAAAATTCCTTGTCTTAAAAATAGACCTTTCACAAACTTTTTCATCTCTAAACTAAACTTTTCCCAAATTTAATCGTTTCAAAATAAATCTGACCTATCACAAAACAGCTTGAATTCGCCATAGAACCTATTATCTAGTTTTTTCATACATAAAGGATCTTGTTCTGGCTTTTTCATACATAAAGGATCTTGTTCTAGCTTTTTCATACATAAAGGATCTTGTTGAAAATAAAGAAAAACCTGAATGTAATGTTAATTTAAAATTCACAAAATTATGACTAGAATCTTCGCAAATATAAGAAACTGTTCTCAATTTCACAAAAACAGAACCCTGATAGAAAAGTCTAGACAAACATCTGGTTCATTTGTTGGAAATAGTCTCTGAAACTACTGAAACGATTAAAAAAATTATTTCACTGTGCGATAGCTGACAAATGTAGTTTCCATGTAGACTGCATTGTATCTGTTTTTTAGAATGTGTGTGGCTGTAGATTGGTTGAAATGAAGATTTTCATAAACGGAAATATTTAATAAAATATTTTTAATCCTCCGTTCATCTTATGTACAAAAATAAACTTTCCTCAAAATGTCACTTAATTAGTAATATTTATTTAAACTGTCCGTAGCAATAAAATCCCCCCCCCCCCCCCCGGCCATATGGTAGCACTCGCAAATACCACTTGGCACATTTCAACAACCACGCTTGCAAAACCGCGGGTTTTGCTAGTTATATAATAATTTTATTAATATTTTTTATCTTCACAGTGAATTAATGGCATGTTCTGGGAAATCCTAGAAAACAAAATTACAATTTAATTAATACAGCAATATATATATTTGTGTGTGTGTGTGCATAAAAGTTTAAAATTGACTAAAATGTATAATATTTTGAGGTAGGCATTTAAAACACATCACTTCAAAAAAGAAAAATTGTTTTCCATTAACACGTTTCGTATCGCCTTTTTAAATTACTGTTACACACGAAAAATCTCCTGGCTGTTGCCAGATATCAAAAATTAGTTTAACGGAGTTTCATTTTCATTTATTTCGCGAATTATTACCACAGTTATTTCATGCGAAATTAGCATTTTCGGTGCTTCTAAAATATCTTTGATAACTCTCACTTCAGTACGCCACGAGCGTAAAAACCTAAATGCTTTTAGTTACACCGTTTCTACTGGTTTTAATCAATTAGTCCCGAGTTCACTAACAAATATTTTTCGTGTTGCTCTATTCCGAGAATGCTGGCGAATAATTTACGAAATTCCAGCTAATGGCTCGGAGTCTTTTTAAGAGACCGGTTTCTTATTTTTGGCTTCTTGCCATTTTGGCATAAATTGTGGAGTAAACCAAAACATTCTTCTATTTTTACTCATTTTTTTTTCTTTTACTGGAATAAATGGGATATTTCCTATAATGTTTACTTCTAAGCGCTGCCATCAAAAGATAGATAAATAAATAAATATTCACAATTATCAGGACATAGAAAATCGTCTGCTTATTAATTTTCTTTTTCTTTTTTTACCAGCGACCGAAGATTATAGGGATTGTTAAAATTTTCTTCTGGAATGTAATTTTCTCTTTCTTTCTTTCTTTTTTAACTTGACTGATGGCAACAGTGAATGATGAACTTAGGTGACGGTTATAGACTGTTAATGAGATTTAAAGTGTCATCTAAACTTCTGTTTTTTACTTAGTGGAAAATGATGAATTGCTTATTAGCTGTCCCAAGTTCGTGTTTGTTTATTTTTAAGTTTAAAAATGAGAATTTTGTTTCGAGTTTCTGGAAAATGTTGTATTATATTTTTTGAAGTTCGTTATTCATTTAAGTTTAAAAGGTTTAGTCATATCATGGTAAATTTAAGTTGAAAAGAAAAATGTTAATATAAAATATATATATTTTTTTTAACTATATAAAGGAATTTATAATGTATTTGACGAGAAAGATATATATAAATCCTTTATATGATATTTCATATTGTAATATATTTATAATAATTAAATTTAAAAGGTTTGTAAAATATATAAAAGGTTTATAATCCTTCAATTCTAAGGGATTAATAAATAATTAAAGGTTTTTTCACATTTAGTTCCCCTCCCTTTCATTCAATATTTTTACTCAATTTTACTTTAATATATGTAAAATATAAATCTCTAGATTTTTATTTAGGAAGGGGGGGGGGGGATTTTTTAAGGGAATTGTCTGCGTTTAAGACACCTACACCCATCCCTTTAAAAAATGCATTAAAAATGCATTTACTTATAATTAAATGCTGAGATAAAAGTAAGCCTTAAAAATAAGCAGTAATACGCTGCCGCGCATACTGCTTATTTTACTGTTAATTATGTTAATTATACTGTAAAATCAAGACCTTTTTTTTGGGGGGGGGGGGGTAGTGTAATGGGCATACAGTTTCAACACGTTTTCGAAGGTTTTTCAATTGCAATCTTAGACATACAGCTTCAAAAATATATTCAAGTATAAATATATTCAAGTATAACAACAGCTGTTCTCCATTAATTTCTTCTGGGTATTGATGCAAAGTAGAAACACATATGAGATAACTGTTCACCACATAGTATCCGTTTCATCATAGGAGGAACACCAGAGGATACATCGATAAAGTTAAACTTCGTAGTACTGATTTCGTTGATTTTATTATACATGCTATCACTTCCACGAAACTATGAAAATACACAGAGTGTGATAAAGATAGATTTTATGTTGTTTTGACTTTTTTTAACATATAGATAAAATGAAATAAATGTCTCAAAAATGCATTTTGCTACGCGCGGATTTCTTGGTATTTCACAAAGTTTTTAACTCGGATAGAACTGCGACATTAGTATTTAAAAACTGTACATACTTATACCTGTATAATTTTAATATGTAAATGTTTATTTTTACCCATTTAATGTAATCTTTTGTTAATAATTATCTTAATTATGTTGATGTGCAAGTTTCTTTTCTAGCGCCCAAGTTTTCTAGTCTGGCTCCAAATATTTCATTAGATTTTTCAATCTCTGATTTAAAAGTAGCATCAACCCAAAAAAAAAAAAAAAAAAAAAAAAAAAAAGTCTTAAAGCTTCCATTTTCTATGTTAATTTAATTGTAAATAGATTCCGAAATTCCAAATTTATTAAAACAAATATATAATTCTTCATTTGCTGCAACTAATTTGGGAAGTAACACTACACTTTGTCTGATTCATAATCGTTAAAAAAATTTTTATATATATATTTGAAAGAAATAAAATCTTCTGCCAAAATGAAAAATCAATTTTAAAAGTAGCTCTGACTGTTTATTTCATGCGTTTTTAGTTCTTTAACTAAATATCGTTTTACTTGATAAGTTCGTAATAATCCCCTTAAGGTAGTACTTAAGACTGTGATTAACGTATTCGTTTATTTTTATATTTATTTTCCCTCTCGTGATCATCAAAAATATTTTCTCTTTATTTAGAATAAAATTGTTCTTTTAAATTTATATAATTTACAATTGTTACAAATATTTTATTGTCTTTTGTTCGTTTTTCAATAATAAAAAAAAGATATTTTGATTATTTGAGTTTGATTTAATGGCATCTACTTTGGCAGACGATAATTTAGGGGGGGGGGGGGGGGGCTCTTGTTTGTTTCCTTTAGTTTCATGCTTTATTCCTCCTATTTAAGTGATTTTTAAAAATAATTTGTTTATGGGAATTGGTGGATTTTTAAATAAAGCATTGCATGTTATCAAATAATTTGATAATTTCTCGTAGTGGATTTCTTTTTAAATCTCTCAATCATTTATTCCAAACGAAAAATAAATAAATAAAATAAGTGGAGATTTTGAAAAGCTCCGGAAAATAAAATTCTAAAGCTGTTAAATTTTAGAATGTATTTAGTGATGAAAATACAAAGAAAAAAAATATATATATGCGAAAGTTTTGTAGTTTATTCGAGTGCCTCAGTCTTTAAATTAATAGTTAAAATATAAATATATATTTATGCATTTAATACTGTAATAGTAATGTTTATAATTGGTAAATTTTAATAAATTTTTCAAAATTCTTAGAAAACTCCCGTGAAAAACTGATTAGTTAAATTCTACTGATATTTCTGGGAGATTAAATATTCCTTAATCTTTATATTAATAGTTGAAAAAAAATTTCTTTTTCCTAACACATTAATTAATGTCTTTCAAGAAAATTTAAATTATTCTTGTGAAAGTTACGAAAAATAATTAAAGAACTACACTTATCGTATGCTAATTTTTGTAGTCTCTTTACAACAATGACAGTATGGTGATATTTGTACACATCTTTCTAATTTTTCCCTCTAATCTTTTTAAATATATAAATCATAGTTATTAAATAAATGAATAAATAAATAAAATGAGAGAGAGAAAGCATTATTTTCCAAGCAATTTAAATAGCACTTCAAAATCAGGAATCATAAGGACTCTCCCCCCCCCCCCCCCCCCCAAAAAAAAAAAAAAAAAAAAAAAAAAAAAAAAAAAAGTAAAATATTCCGGTGAAAGTTATGAAAAATAATTAAAGGACTGCAGTTTGCTTATTATCGTCTGCTAAATTGTGTGGTCTCTTTTAAAACTATGACATTATGGTGATCTTTGTACACATCTTTCCATGTTCTCTCTAGTCATTTTGTAATTTTAAATCATAGTTAAATAAATCAACAAAGAAAAATAAAGGACAGAGAGAAAAATAATTTTCTTTTCCAAGTGTGTAAAATAGCACTTCAAAGTCAGGAAACACAAGGATTCTTTTAAGTTATTGTAAAATACTTTCGTCAAAGTCATTAAAAATAATTAATGAACTGCAATTTGCGTATTATCGTTTACTAAATTTTGTGGTCTCATTTAAAACTATGTCAATATGGTGATCTTTGTATACCTTTCTATATTTTCTTCAGTCATTTTGAAATTTTAAATCATAGTTACTAAATAAATAAATGAAGAAAAGTAAAGGGGAGTCTTTTCTAAGCATGTTAAATAGCACTTCAAAGTCAGGAAACACAAGGACTCTTTTAAAAGATTCTAAAATACTTTGGTCAAGTCATGAAAAATAATTAAAGAACTGCAGTTGGCGTATTATCGTCTGCTAAATTTTGTAGTCTCATTTAGAACTATGACAATACGGTGATCTTTGTACACATCCTACTATATTTTCTCCAGTCATTTTGTTTTAAATCATAGTTACTAAGCAAATAAATGAAGAAAAATAAAGGAGAGGGAGAAAAAGAATTTATTCTTACCTAAGCATGTTAAATAGCACTTCAAAGTCACGAAACACAAGGACTCTTTTAAATTATTATAAAATACTTTAGTCAAAGTCATGAAAAATAATTAAAGAACTGTAATTTGCGCATTATTGTCTGCTAAATTTTGTAGTCTCTTTTAACAGAATGGAATTACGATAATCTTTGTACATATCTATTACTAGCAGAGTTGAAATTTATGCCATCATCATTAAAAAAAATAAAACATCGGGAATAAAAAAGAGAGAGAGAAATATGCTCTTTTCAAAACCTTCTAAATAGCACTTGAAAGTTAGGGATCGTAAAGACTCCTTCTTCAAGAAAATTTAAATTACTCTACTGAAAGAAATTTAATATCTTAGATTTTTCTGACCATTAGACACCATTAAAGGCTAATAAGTAACGTACCTTTCTTTTTTCGTGACTAGTTAAGCTTTGAAGTCCATTTTATTCTGAAATTTTGTTTTATTTTATTTTATTTTTTTTAATACTGGAAGACTGCTTTGCTAAGCATTTCAAATTCTAATAATTTGGATTTTTTTTAAAAAGGCAAATAGAATATTAAGCTTGACTGAATTAGACGTTATTTCTAATGCTTAATGTGAATATTCTTTGAAGAAAATTTAAATTACTCCAGTGAAAGAGATATTTTAGATTTTTCTTACCATTAGACGCAATTAATGCGTTATAAGTAACATATAATTTTTCTTTCTTCTGTGACTAGTTAAGATTTGAAATCTATTTTCTTGGGATTTTTTTTTAGGCTTGGAGACTACTACGCCAGACGTTTCGTAATTCTAAAAATACTACTTTTTTTTTCTTTTTTTTTTTCAAAAAATTGGACAGAATATTAAATTTGACTGAATTATGTTATTTTTAATACATTTTGGCTGCGTTCCAACATACAAGTAATCTTTTTTTTTCGTCCTGATAAAATCAAAATGACAGATGTTAAATGTAACATAAGTTGATGAGGTAGTAATGTATTATTCAAGTTTTCAGTCAAATTAAATTTTCTGCTCGGTTTATTCACTCCACTAACATGAAAATAGATCCGCAGCGCTATGTTTTCTCATGTTAATTATTATTTATTATTTTTTTTTATTCTTGTTTATTTAAAAGTACTGGTAGCTAATAATTTGGTTACTGGATCCCTTATTTTAATATGCATTTTAGATTTTACAAAAAATAACTTTCAAGAAATGACCACTACAAGTTTTGAATTGTTTTCTGTAAAATGGAAACTCCCGGCAAATTTAACAAATAAACAAGAACGAAAAATCATGCGTCAAGCATAGATTATAAAACATTTTCCAACACAATACTGTAACAAAACTTCACAGTTTAATGGCGGAAGGTGACATCTAAGTAAATAGTTTGAAAAACGAATAATTCATGTGAAAACCTATTACCACAAATTGTCAGAAAATAACCAAATTATTTTGAGCAATCCTGTACACAATCTATAAATTTGTATATTTACTACATAGTATGCTAAAATTTAGTTCAATTATAGGAAACGCATTACAGTTAAAAAAATAACCTTCAGAATAAACAGAAATGTACTCGAGATTTTTTGTGCAGCCCTGTATATGGTCTGTAGAATTTATACACTCCGTGTAATATGCAAAAAGTTAGTTAGATTTAGAAACACGTATCAAAACGGAAAACGCACTTCCAACAGTTTTCGTTCATAGACACTACAGCAAATTTAACAAATAAACAAGAACGAAAAGTCATGCGTCAAGCATAGATTATGAAACACTTTCCAACACATTCAGAATACTGTAAGAAAACTTCACAGTACAATATGGAGAAAGATGACGTCTAAGTAAACAGTTTGAAAAACGAAGAATTCATGTGAAAACCCATTACCATGAATAGTAAGAAAATAACCGAATTATTTTGTGCAATCCTGTACGCAATCTATAAATTTGTATATGTACTACATAGTATGCTAAAATTTTGTTCAATTAGCAAACGCATAACAGTGAAAAAATTCCTCTTCAGCAATTTTCGTCAATGAACGGAAATGTACTTGAGATCTTTTGTGCAGTCCTGTATATGATCTATAGAATTTATACACTCCGTCTAACATGCAAAAGTTAGTTAAATTTAAAAACGCGTATCACAACGGAAAACGCACTTCCAGCAGTTCTCGTTCATAGACACTACTGTTACCGAATCCTTTTGTGTGTCTCTGTAAATGAACGATGAATTATATGCACACTATATCCTATAGTAAGCATTTTGTAGTGCACCTCATTGATATATATCGATTTCAATATATTTGAAATAGTATAACATCATTAAAATACACCGCAGACGTGTTTTCCTTACAAACTGTAATGTAGCAAAATTCTTTTGAGTGTCTCTGTAAACGAACTGTAAATGCTTCACACTTCATTTTCATTACCCAAACATGATATAATAAACTTCAATAACATATATCAATTGCATCACAATCCGAACATTTTTATACGAGTTAGAGCACGGACAAACACAAGACAGACAGACAAACCGAATTCATTAAACACTTTAAAAGTGTATTCCAGCTAGAAATTTAGTAGTTTGTCAAATATTGAAAAGTAGCTCCAAAACTGATCAGATTAAGCTTAAAAAAAATTAACAATTAAAAATCTGTACACGAAAACGCTTTCATTACGTTTAGTTTATTAAAAACATAATTCATTAACAAAAAATGCCTTACTTAAAGTCCCATATCTGAAAATTAGTTGATAATAAAATGAAAACTTATATCCCTAATTATATTATATTCAAATACATTCAAAATCGGCATAGTGAGCTAGAGTATCGCAGGAAAATAATTTTAAAAACAAATAAAAAGTAAATTTTAACGATAAGTATTTTTTTTTAACGTATATCAGGATGTTTTATCCGCTTGATTGTTTATTACTTCGAAAATACGAACTGAACATTGTTGAGAAGACCAATTAAATAGTTTTCCCCCTCCCCTTTTTATTACATTGTTATCATAAAAGTAAAGGATTTCAAAATAGTATTATCGTTTTAAACGACATGTAATTATCTCGTTTGCCTTTTTTTTTTTTCGAAATCAAATAAATTCTGCTTTATTTAAATAGCGCCAATGAAATTTTATTACAGATAGCTGTGTGAGGTTTTGGTTTTCCTGTTTTTTAGGATTAACATTCTGTTTGTTAAAACAATCCATTTAAAACAAGAATTTGTTTGGTTAACTAAAGTCCTATGCTATACAATTATTTAATAACGCATATCCTTTGATATATTTCATAATAACAGAAAACTGTAAAAAAAAAAAAATAAAAGAGAAAAGTAATTATAAAAACAAATAAAAGTAAATTCGAACAATAAGTACTATATTATTTTAACATGTATTGGAGTATGTCATCTGTTTGTTTATTAGTTCGAAAATAGTGATTGCTGAAACATAGTTAGGTTAATTAATTTTCTCCCCTCCATTTTATCACGTTTTTATACATAAATTATGTAAGATTTCAAAATAGTATTATCGTCGTTTTAAACAAAATACAATTAATTGCCTCGGATTTACCAAAAATAAAAATATTCGACTTTATTTAAATAGTGTCAATGAAATTGTATTATAGATTGGTGTGTGGGCCGGTGTCGTGTCAATTCGTCACACACAATTCATTGCGGAACAATTCATCGCGCACAATTCATCGCAGCGTCAATTTATCGTGGTGTCAATTCGTCGCGACGTCAGTTCGTCGCAACGAAAATGTTTTTGAAAACTATGATGATAAAATAAAGATAATTTAGTAAAATTATTTAATGATAATTTGTTTTTTAGATATAATCGCATGTACATTTTTAGTTATATTCTCTATATCTAAAAAACGAATCATCATTAAACATTTTTACTAAATTGTCTTTATTTTATCATTATAGCCTTCAAAAACATTTTCGTTGCGACGAATTGGCACCACGACGAATTGACACTGCGACGAATTGACGCTGCGATGAGTTGTCGCTGCGACGAATTGACGCTGCGATGAGTTGTCACTGCGACGAATTGACGCTGCGATGAATTGTTCCGCGATGAATTGTGTGCGACGAATTGACGCAGAACCGTGTGGGCCGGATTTGATTTGATTTTCTGTTTATTAAAACAGTATATCAATTTTAAAAATAATTTATTTGGTTAATTTAAAGTTTGATACTGGAAAATTATTTTAAAACAAAATAATAACTGGTATTTTTAATTAATTATATTACATACGAAATTTCCGAAAGAATAAAAATAAATTTAAACATAGTGTAGCATTGTTTAAAATCTAAAAAATCTATTCCCTTGATTGTTCACTACTTAAGAACTGGTTAAACTAATTAAATATCCCTTTCACTTCGTTTTATTACATTGTTATCGTAAAACCATAGTGATTTTAAAATAAAATTTTAGTTTTAAACGAGATGCAACTGTCTCGAGTTTTTCCGCATTTCATTTATTAGATTTTATTTTAATGGTACCGCTGTACTTTTATTACTAATAGCTAAGTCAGCTGCCTTTTGTTTCATGCTAGTATGTACTTCCTGTTATTAAAACGGTGTAGTATTTGACTTTTTAATAAACTGGGAAATTTAGTTAGTAGCCAGTGGCCGGTAGACTCGGTTTCATTAGTGGCCACATTTTAAAGTTAGTGGCCACTATTATGTTTCAAACTTTCTTGACATCTAGATAAATTATAATCGTTGTACATAAACATATTTTTTCTATAAGAGTTTTATACCTATTGTATGAGTATGAGTGTATTTTACATGATTAAACAGTATCTTTTGAAGAAAAATAATCCAACTGGTGAACATGTGGCAGGAGTCGAAATATTGAAGATACTGAAATGTCCTTAAAATCCACTTGTATCCGGTGGGAAAAAAAGAATAAATTACTTGAAATGCATGTGGATCAAAGCTGATGAATATATTTTGCAGAATAAAATTATTTCTGGAAAAAAATAATCCAACTAAAGAGTAAGCACATGAGAAAAAGCCGAAATATTAAAAATACAGCTAAGTCGTCGAAATCTGTTTGCATCTGGTAGGAAAAATAATTAACCAGTTCTCTCATTAGATGTAATCAATGTAGAGATGCATATTTCTATGAAAAATGGTGTATTTCACTTGGCGATCGATAACAGATTTTTTAATCGCCACTTGGCGAGTGGCGACTAGGGTGGCGATCGATGGGTGATTTTTTAATCGCCACTTTTAAACTTTAATCGCCACGTGGCGAGTGGTGACTGCTAATTTTCACCTATACTTTTTAATGCTTAATTTGAAGTCTGATAACAGACTATTATTTAATTATTTAATAACAAAATAACTCTTAGCTCTAATTATGTTTCATTCGAAATAGCAAAGTACATAAATGACCAGATCGAAATAATAATAATAATTAAAACAAATAAAAAGTAAATGTGAACGATAAATATATTATATTTGAATGTACGTATATCAGAATACTTCCTCCGCTTATGTTTCATCCTAAATAGCAAAGTACATAAATAACCAGATCGAAATTATAATAAACAAAACAATTTTAAATAAAGGTAAATTTGAACGATAAATATATTATTTGAATGTATATCAGAATGTTTCCTCCGCTTGATTATTTATTATTTTGAATATGCTTTTACTGGAACATAGTTAAACAAATTAAATATGTTTTCCCCCCGTTTTGTTACATTCTTATTGCAAAGACATAGTGATTTCAAAATACTATTATCACTTAAATGAAATGTAATTGTCTCGGATTTTTCCAAATTATATTTATTGGATTTTACGTAAGTGGCGCCGTTCTAATTTTATTGATAATAGCTTTTTGAGCTGGCTTTTATTTTAAAAGCAGTGTTTTCATTTTGAAATATGCTAATTTCTTTCATTCATCTAAATTGTGATAACCGAAAAATATTTAACAACAAAATAACTATTTATTTTGTATCCAAAATCGCGTAACTGTGAGGGGGGGGGGGAATAGGATAGCAATAAAAACAAATAAAAAATAAGCTGGAACGAAAAGTACGACATTATTTAAACCAATATCTGAATATTTCATCCACTGAATCGTTTATTACATGGAAAATGGTTTTGCTCCGAAACATAGCTAAACAGAATAATAAAATATTTTTTATATTGTTATCGTAAAAGTATAGAATTTGAAAATAGTAGTATTGTTTTAAACTCTATGTAACTATCTCGCATTTTCCAAATTTAAATAAATTCGGCTTTATTTAAATAGCCTCTTTGTAATTTCAGCTTTTGTTGTACATTTTTCTAAAATTATTTTTTTTTTCACTGTTAAGCAGTGTATCCATTTAATTATTTATTATAATTATTATCTAAAGTTTGATACTATAAAATTATTTTATAATAATAACATTAAAGAACTCATATCTCTAATTATATTACACTCTAAATTGCAGAAAAATACTAAAAATTTGAGAATAAAATAATAAAATAAAATAAAAGTAAATTGGAACGATAAGCCTGATATTATTTTAGCAAATATTTGAACGTTTCATCAGCTTCATTATTTTTTACTTTGTGTGTCAGTAAAACCATATACATATTCAAACAGACTGAGACTATTTAAATATGTTTCTTTCCCGTTTTATTACATTTTTATTGCAAAGCCATAGTGATTTCAAAATACTATTATCTCTTAAATGAAATTGTCTCGAATTTTTACAAATTATATTTATTGGATTTTACTACTTTTCTAATTTTATTGATAGTAGATTTTTGAGCCGACTTTTGTTTTAAATATCCGGTAAATAATCCGGTGTTTTCATTTGGAAATATGCTAATTTATTTCGTTCACCTGAATTGTGATACCAGAAAAAATATTTAGAAAAAAAAAAAAAAAAAAAACTTAATTTATGTTATATCCGAAATCGCGTAAAAGTAAAGGGGGGGGGGGGTATAGGATAACAATAAAAACAAATGAATACTAAACTGTAACGATAAGTACGATATTATTTTAACAAATATTTGAATATTTCATCCGCTGAACAGTTTATTACTTCGTTAAACAGAATAATGAAATATTTTTTATATTGTTATCGTAAAAGTATAGGATTTGAATATAGTATTAACTTTTTAAACACAATGTAGTTGTCTTGGATTTTCCAAAATTAAATATATTCGGCTTTATTTAAATGTCGCCAATATAATTTTATCAAAAACTACGTGTGTCAGCTTTTGTTAACAATATTCACTTTTTTCTTTATTTATTTAAACAGCGTATCAATTTAATTGTTTTTTATTATTCATCTTAAGTTTGATACTATAAAATTATTTAATAATAATAAATAACTCGTTTTTCCAATTATATTACACTCTCAATTGCAGAAAAATGCTAAATGTATGAGAATAAAATAATAGTAATAAAAAGTAAATTAGAACGATAAGTATAATATTATTTTAGCAAATATTTGAACATATCATCTGCTTGATTATTCTTCACTCCGTGTTTCAGTAAAACAATATACATATTCAAACAGACTAATTAAATATGTTTTTTCACGTTTTATTACATTCTTATTGCAAAGCCATGGTGATTTCAAAATACTGTTATCGTTTAAATTAAATTGTCTCAGATTTTTACAAATTATATTTATCGGATTTTATTTCAATAGCGCCGTTCTAATTTAATTGATAATAGGTTTTTGAGCCGGCTTTTGTTTTAAAAGCAGTTTTTTAATTTTTAAATATGCTAATTTCTTTCGTTCAACTGAATTGTGATACCAGAAAAATATTTAGTAACAAAATAACTACTTGCGTAAAAGTGGTGTGGAGGGAGAGGGGGAACAAGATAACAATAAAAATAAATAAAAAGTAAATTGGAACGATAAATACGATATTATTTTTACGAATATTTGAGTATTTCATCTGTTTGTTTATTACTTCGAAAATGGTTTTGCGCTGGAACATGACTAAACAGGCTAATTAAATATGTTTATATTGTTATCGTAAAATTGTAGGATTTGAATATAGTATTGTCGATTTAAATGCAATGTAATCTGTAATGTGTCTTGAATTTTCCAAAATTAAATATATTAGGCTTTATTTAAATAGCGTTTTTGTAACTAATCATTAACCTGAATATGTCAGCTTTTGCTTTACATTTTCTTAACAATATATATATATATATATATATATTTACTTATTTAAATGGTGTATCCATTTTATTATTATTATGAATCTAAAGTTTGATACTATAAAATTATTTAACATCAATAATAATAAAGAACTCTTATCTGTAATTATATTAAATCCTAAATTGCTTAAAAATCAAATAAAAATTAAATTGAAACCATAAGTATGATATTATTTTAGCAAATATTTGAACTTTTCATCCGCTTGATTATTTTTTACTCAATGTAAAACAATACAAATATTTAAACAGACTAATTCAATGCGTTTTTTTTTTTTCAGTTTTATTACATTCTTATTGCAAAACCATATTGATTTCAAAATACTATTATCGTTTTAATGAAATCTAATAGTCTCGGATTTTTCCAAATTATATTTATAGGATTTAAATGGCGCCGTTTTAATTTTATTGATAATAGCTTTTTGAGCAGGCTTTTGTTTTAAAAGCAGTGTTTTCGTTTGAAAATATGCTAAATGGGCCTTTAATAAATTCAGTCGTTAATTTATGTTCTCTATAACCATAGATATCTAATTATCATATCACTGCACAAAATAATCTTGAAAATCAGATTCACGGATATTCAAGACATCATAATAAGAATTATTATTATTATAGAACTCCTATCTCCAATTATATTGCATTCAAAATTGCATAAAATGCTAAAAGTATGAGAATAAAATAATAAAATCAAATAAAAGTAAATTGTAACGATAAGTATGCTATAATTTAGGAAATATTTGAACATTTCATCCGTTTATTTATTACTTCGAAAATGATTTTGCGCTGAAACATGAATACGCAGAATAATTCAGTTTTTTTTTTTTTTTCTTTTCACGTTTTATTATAATGTTATCGTAAAATATCTAGGATTTCAAAATAATTTTTATCAATATGAACGAAATGTAATTGTCTCGGATTTTCAAATTCATTTGTCTTTATTTAACTTGAGGATATATTATAATTTTATTACTAATAGTTACGTGAGCCGATTGTTGTTTTACATTTTGATGTAGTAATTCATATAGTAATTATTTATTTATTAAAATAGTTTAACCATTTTGAAATAAAGATCTTTTTGGTTAATCTATTATAAATAACAGAAAATTCCACCGAAAAAAATAATCATAAAAACAAGTAAAAATCAAATATGATGGTACTTTAACGTTTAACAGACTGCTATATCCGAGTAATTGTTCATTACACAGAGAACTGCCTGAAACTTGGTTAAACAGGCTAATACAATATGAGCCAAAAGTCTGTATAAACTTAAAAATATACAGGGTGTCCGAAAAGTCTGGAGAAGATAGAATAACTCTAGAAATATACATCGTATTGAAAAACGTAAAATATGTGTTCAATATTTTTGAAAAATATATTTAGGGATATCAAAGTTACTATTTTTCTAAAATATTGAACACGTATTTTTACGTTTTTCAATCCGATGTATATTTCTCGAGTTATTCTACAGTTTCCAGACTTTTCAGTGGAAACGATTCTCATTGCATTTTACTCGATTACAACGCCATCTACGATTTTCCGAAGAAAATTATAAATAGAAAAGTTACGTTTTTTTTCCCCCCGTAGAATCAGGATCTGCAATAAAAAGGGGTGTTATAATTTAAGATTTCATAGTTGCCCCTTTTCCCCTCCAGGGGGCAGAGTTAGGGGTGGGGTAACTTTCATATCTGTAAATAGATTTTTCAAAATATTGAACACATATTTCCGTTTTTCAATCTGATGTATATTTCTCGAGTTATTCGACCGTTTCCAGACTTTTCGGACACCTTGTATATAAACCCCCTTCGGTATAAGCGTTGCATATTCGCAACGCATAAAGTGCTCAGAATCCTTCATTATTTCTGCCAGTAATTTTTAATTGAAAAAATTAGCTTGTTTAATCAATGTATTTCTGCGATTAAATTAGGTAAAAAATTATATTTTGTTAAACCGGTCATAAAAGATTAAAAATTCTGTAAAGGACGCTCGTCGAAAAGAGGTTAAGTGTGGGGATGGGGAGAGAACAAATTGTGATGTCATAGTGCGGTTTGCACACAAGACTTATCAGAAAATCGGATTGTTTTTGACAAAGAAAAAAATAGTTCACATTTTTACCGATAGGTGACGCTATTAAAGTTTACGTTATTAAAAGAAATATATATATATATTGAGATTATATTGCAGGTATTTATTTGCACTTGATATTATTATATTTTCAAGTGCAAATGTGCACCTGTGCACCTGTTGTGCCAAGTTGTGTCAAGTGCACCTGTTGTATTTATTTGCACTCGACATTCTTTATGTGTTTCACTAACATACACCGTAGTAGCGCCGCCTAACGGTAAAATTATTTTCTCTTGCTACAGAAAATCTTACTGTTTGAAAAGTCTAAAATGCAATTCCGTATTATTTTTGTTTCTTTTTTTTTATGATTTTTTTTTTAATTATACAGATTTCTTTCCCACTGTGCAATTTTCCTCCACCTTTATTATACTGTTATCGTAA
Organism: Maratus michaelseni; assembly: GCA_963931845.1. Taxonomy (NCBI): domain Eukaryota; kingdom Metazoa; phylum Arthropoda; class Arachnida; order Araneae; family Salticidae; genus Maratus; species Maratus michaelseni. The sequence goes on from OZ007600.1 coordinate 15,014,796, forward strand.
ACTATTATTGATTTTAAAAGACACTTTTCGTTTTAAACGAAATGCGACTGTCTCGGATTTTCTTAAATTTAATTTATTCGGCTTTATTTAAATGGCGCCGTCGTAATTTTATTAGTATTACTAGCCATGTGAGCCGGCTTTTATCAGCATATTTTCTTTTCAAATGAGTATTTGGGAACGATCCAGGGAATTCCCATAATTTATTCTGTTTTATTTAATAATGTGGCTTTTATTTTCGAATCGGTCGGTCTAAATTTTAATATATCGAATGGTACATATGGTTAACATTTTTTTGTAATTTCATTCTGAAACGTGTTTAAATATAAAAGTATTAAATGTGATTTCTGTATAATTTAAGTGCATTATAGTAAGTAATTTAGTTTTTATCTTAAGCTTATTTCGTTCCATATTGTAGTTATGTAAGACTTTGGAAGGAAAATTTTTGATATGATTTCTCACATGTATGCTTTTTTACTTTGAATGTAATTGGAAATTATCTAAGTGCAAGTAAATATTATGAAAAAATTATCAAAAAATTAATAAATTTTTAATACGAGACAAGAAGATTTGCATTGTATTTAATGTGCTAAATTTTATCTTTTTTAATGTATCGAATAGCAACAATGATTTTCAAACTAATACCATAAATGGTTTCTGGAAGTTTTGAATTGTATTTTCTTTTGTTTTCCCCATGGTGAAATAAAGAGTTTAAAACTGTTTTGCATGGATATTCAATTCTTGTTGATGATTTTTTATGTTACATATCGGAGAATATTTAGTAAATATGATTAGAATAATAATTAAGGTGGGAACGGGATTTAAAGATCTTTTAAATATATTTATTTAATTATTTCGCTTTTGTTTAAAAATCCCAATAAATTTTATTATCTTGAAAGATACATTTGATTACCGTTTAAATTTTAAATTAAAACTCATTTGTTTAGAATTGTGTGCAATGTGTGAGTTTTTATAATAAAATATCGGAGAATATTTGGTAAATATAATTAGAAGAATAATTAATTGGGGACCGTGATTTAAAGATTTTTTTAAATATCTTTATTTAATTATTTAGCTTTTATTTAAAAATTCCAATATAAATTTTATTATCTTGAAAGATACATTTGATTACCGTTTAAATTTGAAATTAAAACTCATTTGCTTAAAATTGTGTGCAATGTGTGAGTTTTTATAATAAAATATCGATAAATATGCTTAGATGTATGAAAATAAAACAAAACAAATAATGGTATTAAAAGGTATTTATTTGGAGTCTGAAATGTTCTTTGACTACTATTGATAGTTCGTAAAGGAATTGAAAAGTTCTTGGATGTAGAAATCAGTCTTTGGGTTTTGTCACAAAATGCTCCAGTTATTGGCAAAATATTCGAATAGAAACTCGCTGACATAGAGGTATACAGTAGGGTGGGTCGAAAAAACCGAAATTTTTTAAATCGAAATTTAATTTATTTAATTGTAGACATAAAATAAAAATTAGGAAAATTAAAAAAAAACTGAAAATTGAAATTTTTGCCGTTTTTTTTTTTTTTAATTTTGACCGCCCTTGCGGCGGTAATAGAAATGATTTCAGCATAATAAACTTTTATTGGAATATTACTAATATTTTGAAGTAGCTGTTGCATTCTATTATAAATTGTATTGTTATGGTTGGATAATTTAATTATTTTTTTCGAAAAAATATTTTTTTTGCGATTTTTCGAAATTTTGGCCCCTTTGCGGCGGTAAAAGATATTAACCATTTGGGGTAATATTTTGCGAATTTATTCCTTATTACCAATGGCAACTTTCCCGCACTATTACGTTTCGATTATATAAATTTTGGTTTTTTTGCCCCACCCTAGTATACAAGTTTCCTGAGGATCACTAAAGTTCAGCAGACTTTCATTGAGTTTAGATATTGTTTATCTCTCGTTGTTTTTCCTCGACTCACGCTTTTAAGCTTTTTTGAATGCACGAATGAAAGTGAAATTGTGGTATTAGAGTAATGCACCTTCAATTGATCGACTTAACACTAAACCTTATCACTATCTACTACACGGATCATTTGACCCATGTAATAGATTGTGTGCATTGCTGCAAAAAATCTGCGTTTAAATAAAGGAAGATTACTATTCAGAAATTCTCGTGACAAAATTTAGTAGAAATTTGCAGCTTTGCACTATCTACTGCGCGGATCAAATGATCCGCCTTGCTACACTGCAAAAAAAAAAAAAAAAAAAAAAAAAAAAAAAAAAAGTGTTGATTTTACAGTATAATACTAGCACCCCAGCTGCCAGTATTATACCGTAACATTAACAGTAATAAACAGTAAAATACGTTATTATTGCTGCTTATTATTAACAATTATTGCTGCTTATTATTACTATATTATAATTAAGCTTATTATCTATATTATTGCTATTATAAGCTATATTACTGTTTTTTTACTGTTAATTTTACGGTATGCGCGGCAGCGTATTACTGCTTATTTTACTGTTTTTTACTGTTAATTTTACGGCATAATACTGGCAGCTGAGGTACCAGTATTATACTGTAAAATCAACTTTTTTCAGTGTAGGTTTAGTGCTAAAAGCTCCCGCTATGCTTTTTTGAAACATACATATTACTTTTCAAGATAAAATTAAAAATGTATTTATTTGAAATCTGGATTGGAATGCTAGAGGTTTTATACGTATGTTAATGAAATTGAAAATGTGATTTTCATTAACAGTAACGTCTTTGACAGATTTAAAGCTTTTAAACTGGGTGTGTTTTTTGAGAGAATCAGTATTTTTTAAGATAACATTAAAAAAAAAAAAAAATAGAATGAGTGTATATAATTCTTATGAGTGCTCTTTGAAAGATACATTATTTTTAAAGAAAAATCTTAAAAAGTCGCTTATTTGGAATCTGGTTTAGAATGTGTGAAGCTTTAAAAAATGTTCTGATGAAAGTGAAAACAAGGTACAGTGATGAACGAATGTTTCAGCTAACGAAGATTCTTTTTTCACTGTTTTGCGGACTCGGCTAACAAATGTGTTGTCTAATGTGCGCAGTAAAAAGTATCCGTGTTGCATTTTAATTGGACAGGATAACACGCTTCGGTTAACAAAGATTTTGACTACCGAATGTGATTCTGGAACGCATTGAAGTATCAATGTAGTTATTTTGAAGGTAAAGGATCAGGGTCTATAAGCCGTGTTTTTGGCCCATGGAATAAGACTAAAATTCAGTTTTGTTATACTGACTTAATTATTTCACTTTTTAATATTAGAAGGTTTATCCGGTACGATTTCAACAATATTTTTTGCATTTTGTTCGGATTTATATGACTTACACAAGCTCTAAGTTCTTACTATTCGTAGTTTTTGATGAAAAATACGAAATTTCTCCTAATTTTACCTCAATTTTTTAATATATATTTTAAATATTTTACTATGAGCACAGCTTTGCAACACTTTTATTTTTACATATATTGTACATTTTGATGTATTATATAATATATGTAAAGAAGAAAGTGTTGCACGATTGCGCTCATATAAATAATTGAGGTAAAATTAGGAGAATTGTGTGTTTTTCATCAAAAACTACGAATAATACGAACTTTGAGCTAGTGTAAGTCATATAAATCCGAACAAAATGCAAAAACTATTGTTGAAATCGTACTGGATAAATCTTCTAATTTTAAAAAGTGAAATAATTAAGTCAGTTGTTATACTATCTCATGGGCCAAAAACACAGCTTATGGATCCTGATCCTTTTAAAAGTAGCTTTTTTTAAATCTGGATTAGAATGCAAGATGCTTTTATGCATGTGCGGATGAAAGTGAAATTGTAGTTTTCGTTGAGAAGACGCATTTTCACACAAAATTCGAGTCTTATAATTCTTGTAACGAATTTTTACACAGTGTTATTTGTCCGGAATTCATTGACGCCAATGCTGTTACTTTCGAAAGCTTGGTTATCGAGCTCCCTCCCTCTGTAAAACTAACCCCTAGCAACGCCCAACTGTTGCTCCATCTTTATATGCCACTTTATCCTCTATCCTGTTGCTTCCCTTGCCAACCTCCACCCCGCTTTCATCTCCGAGATGCCCGAGATCAAGTCAAGATGGCCGATGCGAGCATCGTCCTCCCTCACGTGACCCGCGCCATCTTTTGCGTTTCCATGGTTACCTGGAGCTCACGCGATTGGCCTCCCTTTGCAGGCTTTCGAAATGAAAGGTGGAGGATTTCTTTGTCCATTTTGTGTCTTCAAATGTTTGGTCTTTGATGTCGGTTTGTTCGAAAAAAAAATTTCCTTTGAAAGTTTTTAACACATTTAAGGTCTCATTTCTAAACGTGAAAAGCATGACACTCGCAAGCATAACTATTGAAGGTGATTTGGAATCGAATAGTTTTTTTTAATTTTTTGATAAATGAATTACATTTTGAGTTATAAGCGATTTAGTTCTCACATTGACCTGTATCGGGCTGCGCGTACGGATATTCGGTTTAAAACACCAACTTTAACAGCATTCTCTACTTGTATAGTAAAAAAAATGATTTAATAGTTTTTAAATACCTTCCAAACATTTACGAACAAAACTGAATTCAGGAATTTGTCACAATGTAGCCAGTCTGGATTTGAGAACAAACCTTAAAATAAAATGCTGTTTAAATGAATTACTTTTACTTACCCATCATACGTAGTATAGGGTAAGTCTTGTAATCGTTTTGAAAATCGAAAAATTTTTTTTAACGGATTTACACGTTTCAGACACTGGAGATTCCAAAAAACATATTTTTAGAAAAAAAAAATTTGCCGTCCGTCTGTGTGTCTGTGTGTCTGTAAACGCTCTATCTCCCGAAAAAATTGAGATAGAGACTTGCAATTTGGTATGTACTTAGTATGTAATAATGGGAAGAAGCCTATTTCATTTCAATAACCTCGATTAACCGGAACATTTTTTTTCGGACTCTCGAAATATTCGTTCTGATGAAAGGTATATAAAAGTTTTCGAAATTGTTTATTTTAAGTAGTAAATATAAAAAACAATAAAAAAACATAAATTTTGCATAAAACATGAAGTCGATCGGATAATGAGTTGCCGAGATATTTGTAATCCTATTTTCCACACTCTTCGATTTTTCAGGACCCTGTATTTCATCCAAATTTCACTTCAAAGATATATTTTAATTGGAAATTTGACGCTTAATCAGATGCAATAAACCGCTAGTTAATAGGAGTATTATTTTTGGAGTTATAAGGAAAAACCTCTTTCAAGCAATTCAGTAATCGAGACTTTAAAGTTTGTGACGTCATCAAGCCACGATTTTATTTGAATTGCAATGCACTTTATAAGTAGTTTACACATTTTTATTTTAATATTTTACATTATACATATACATGATGGGTAAGTATTACGGTGGCCCCCAACGACTAGTTTCGTTAGAATTTCATTCACATTTCATTCACTACAATAAACGGGGAAGAAAGAAATCCTCTCAAACATTTATTTAACTCCTTCAGACCTGAAGTACACAAATATAGACCTCTATTCTTTTCTCGTAAAAACTTAACCATTTGATTTTTTTTTTTTTTTTTTTTTTTTTTTTTTTTTTTACTTTCTTCTATCTTTACAAGAATTGGATTAATGTAAAATTTTGACTTCCAGTTTTCGGCGGATTTATACGTTTTAAAAGGTCCTGAACACGATTTGACTGTTTTTAGAAAATGTCTGTATGTAATAGAAATTTTGTGGCCGCTCTATCTCAAGAACTAATGCAGGGAATTTAATAAAACTTTAGGTCCAGTTAGTCCCTGGCATAAATTGGTGCTGATTAGTGTTTGGTGAAAATCGCCCTACACGTGGCGCTGTTGTGCTGCGGAAGTAAAATATATTCACGATTCTAAAACTTTCTTCTTATGTATGTATGTATGTAAGAAAGAAAGAAAGAAGTCAAGGTTTATACAAATCAAAGGAAGTATATTCAATCAAAATTGTATTGATTAATTAATAATTGTAATGTATCTTATTGTATATAACATATATTATTACATTATATTATAGTAATGTTGTTACATAGTATGTCTAATAAACATTACATAGGGGTATTACTCAACTAATATGTAACATATGTTATTAAATATATTATTTATATAGCTATATAGTTAAATATATATCTAAATAATGTATCTAACAGAATTATTTAAATAATGTAACTAAAATGAAATGACAGTATTCTTTTCAAATACATCAGAATACGTACTTAAAAATTTTAATTGCAATCTTAAAAATTCCGAAATAAATTATAATTTACGTGAAAATTCAGCCTTTGGAGAATTTTGTTCTAAATATTTCAAATTAAAGTAACCCGTATTTAATGTCGCAATACTTTCTTTGGCGATATTATTTTGTCCCCTAAATATTTCTCTAAAGTAAATTAAATTTTATCTCAGAAGACGCGCTTTAAGGAACTTTAATTTTCATTTTAAAGATATCGGGATATGTGTGTTAGGAAAAGTATATATTACATAATGCATGACGTCAAAACCCATTCTTATGAGATTTTGAATTAAAGTTAGATTTCTAAATTAAAATAAATTATACATTTTTAATATACCTGATTGCATTTGGTAGTGCATTTTATGTATAATACGTTATGTATAATATAGAGCTCTTGAGATTTTTAATTATTTATTTACGACTGTATATTTCTATTTACAGTTTCTCGTTTAAATTAAAAATATTCGCAAATCCCCATTTGCTGCTTTTTGATACAATTGAGGTATCATATTCATTCCCACATGCATAAAATTGCCAGTTATTCATGTTTCTGATTCATGTTCACAAAAATTGAACAGCTTTCATTTTCTATAAAAGTAATGCATCTTTCCGAAAATTTTCCCAAAACTGGTGTGTTTTTAGAACATGAAAAGTCACAAAAAGATGTCATCAGGCACCATTCATGTTTCTGATTCATGTTCACAAAAATTGAACAGCTTTCATTTTCTATAAAAGTAATGCATCTTTCCGAAAATTTTCCCAAAACTGGTGTGTTTTTAGAACATGAAAAGTCACAAAAAGGATGTCATCAGGCACCATTAATTTATATTGTAACTCTGGCAATAGAGTGATTAATTCAGAACCCGACCCGACACCCGAAAAAAAGAAAATGGACCCTATGCACACGACCCTGAGATGGAGTCTGAAATTCGTCTGCTTGCTATATTTACGTTTCAATACGCATTCAATTTACGCATTAGAGCTTTATGGAGTATGTGTTATTAATGTTCGTTTGTTAAGAACACCACAAAAAAAATTCATTGTTGTAGCAGCCGATACTTAATATATTGTAGTATAAACTCAAATGTTGTTCTGTATCAGAGAACATTAGCTAAAATTTCAAGATTTCAATTAAACTTTATACACGCAGCCTGGGTCGAGGCTAAAATTAGTCTGCTGGCGGTATTTACTTTTCATTATCAGCATAGCTCTCTGTGGAGTATGTGTTATTAATGTTCGTTCGTTAAGAATACCGAAAAACATTCATTGTTGTAACAGCCGATACTGAATATATTATAAATTCAAAATGTTGTTCTGTGTCCGATAACACTTACTGAATTTTTCGGTTAAACTTTATGCTAGGTCAAGGCTAAAGCACGTCTGCTGGCGGTATCTGCGAATGCACATACTTGCATTCTGGCGGTACAGTGGCTAAAATAACTGATCAAAATACCGCCAGCTCTCGGGGTTGATGTCACGTGCTTATGATGTCCATTAATCTTTTTTTTTTTTTTTTTTTTTTTGTACGGAATAATGGAAAGACCAGTGGATCCGCGAAAACCTTTCGCATTGCAATCTCGGAGATTATTTGCTCATACATTTTTTTCACAAATTTTTAATTAACTTTAATGCTCAATCAAACAACGTATTTTAACGAAATGTGAGTGTACTATGTCCAAAGCCTATTCAAAAACCTTTCGTATGATAGCTTTTTTCATCGTTGTGCATGAAGGATGTTGATAGAAGGATGTTGAAAAGAAGGATGTTGACATCAGTAATAATATACATGACAGTCTACAAATTTACCTCTAATGCCAATTTTATCTTATGTTGAAATATAAGTATGTACGAGGATAAGTCAAAATTATCCGTAATGTAGTTATAAATTTTATTGCAATAAAAATAGAAAACTAACGTTAACATCATTTTTCAACATAGTCCCCTTACTTTTCAACGCACTTGATCCATCGTTGCACAAGCTTCCTGATGCCCTCAGAAAAGAGGTTTTCGGCTGAGCAGCGAGCCACGCATGCACCACGTCTTTCAGTTCTTGGTCCGACGTGAATCGACGTCCTTTAATGCCTCTTTGAGTGGACTTCATCAATAGTCACTCGTCTGTCTAACAGAACCATGTCACGTGCACACTTAATGTAGTCATCATTTGTGGCCGTACGCGGTCATCCGGCTCCTTCCTCATGCGTAACACTTGTGGGACCGTTTTTGAATTTTTCAATCCATTCGTAGACACTCCGTTGCGGTAAGACACTGTGCCCGTATTGTGCTGAAAGTCTTCGATGGATTGCAGCCCTTGATACACCTTCCGACCACAAAACCCGGATCACTGCTCGTTACTCCTCTTTCTAACGAAATAGCCTTTCCAAGAAGAAAATCATTCAAAAAAAGAAAAAAGTCTCAAATAGGTGGCGCATGTGTAGAACAGCTTCTCTATACGTCACCAGTTCGTCTGCTTCTTCAAACCGTCTGTCGCCTAGTGGGTATCTGATATACAGTTTCGATTTGATGTTGTAGGTGGTGCTGCCTTAGCAGGGATTCTCGCCAGCTGCGCAGAACTGTGCGCGTAGCTGTGAGCTGTCATTTCGTTCCAAAGTCACGACACGATATTAACTCTATTTCGTTGAAAGAGCAAACTTCTAATGGAGCGGCCATGATCTATCTGCAACAAAAGGAAGACAAATGGAGGAATTACGATCAAACTTTCATAGCATGATCACAACAGCATAATAATAAAATTAACGAGGACAGAGGTCAGTATGAACAATGTAAGAAGAGTTATGTCAAAATTGCGGATAATTTTTGACTTACCCTCGTATATATGCGAGCCGTTGATTTTGAAAGTTGGACAAGTCCATTTTATATAATTGCTAGATATTTAACCCGGGAGCAGTCGCACGGGGTATAACATACCCCAGGGTGAGTACGGCTTTTACAATTGTCAGCACTATTTTTCGGAAAGTAATCTACAATTTACATTATCATAGAATTTGTCACAATTGTCTCAGACTGAATAAGGTGACGATTATTAATTGTATTTATTGGTGACAATGTAAAAAACATTCATTATTGCGCGACTTCTCCCGAGTTAAAGATATACATTTGAGTGGGTTTTAAAATATTCCTAAGCAATAATAGACTTATTTTATATTTTTGTGGTCTTATTATTTCATGTAATTTAATATGCAATAATGGTTATCCGTGTCTGCTGAAAAAAATCATGGTTTTGATATGCGCCAATCGACTTGACTCGCACTCAAAACCATGATTGGTTGAAAACGTTTATTTACTCTGAAGGTAATATAATAACAAACTAGTCAGATATACAAATCCGAAGACTTTCTTCTACCTCATACAAGTTTCACATACGCACCAAAAACGAAACAGCACCAATTTATGTCAAGGTCTAACTGAATCTAAAGTTTTATTAAATTCCGTGTATTAGTTCTTGAGATACGACTATCGCTAAAATTGTACAATTCCAGAAATATACAGCATAGCAGCGCCATCTGTTGGTAGATTTACACCAAAACCTAATTAACAACAACTTATGTCAACGTCTAACTGAATCTGAAGTTTGATGAAATTCTGTGCATTAGTTCTTGAGGTATAGCTATCGTTAAAATCATGAAAAAAGTAGCATAGCTGCGTCACCTGTTGGCTGTTTATACCAAAACGTAACCAGCATCTATTTAGGTCAAGGTTTAACATAATCTGAAGTTTGATGAAATTCTGTGCATTAGTTCTTGAGATATAGCTATCGTGAAATTTTTGAAAAATGTGGCATAGCAGCGCCACCTGTTGGGCGAATTACACCAGAAACTGATCAGCACCAATCAGGGACTAACGGGATATAAAGTTTTATTAAATTGCGTTTAATAGTTCTTGAGATAGAGCGTCCAAAATTTTTGTCACGTACAAACAGACAGACTCACAGACAGACATTTTCTAAAAACAGTCAAATTATGTTCAGGACTCTCTAAAACGTATAAATTCGCCGGAAGTCGAATTTTTTCACCAGTCCAATACTTTTTTCTTCTAAAGATAGAAGAAAGTAAAAAATGAATATTTTATTTTATTTACTTATTTTATTTCAATATTTCATTCTTCTTTAGAAAAGTTATGATTAAAAAAAAAAAAAAAAAAAAAAAAAAATGTTTGTGGTGAATTAATAGGTTGTTAAAAAAAGTGGAAAAATAAGAAAGTATTTTTTTTTTTTTTTACAAAATGAACTTGCTTTACGTTTAAAAACAACGGGTCATATATGTATATCGAGCAGGGAAGACCGCGTTATACTCGGTCAAAATTAGCTTTGAGTTCAAATATCATGACCCATGACCAAAATGACCCACTAATCGAAATTTTTTGAACATGTGACCTAGCCCAATAGTCTTCCCGTTCCCTAAAACTGTAGGATACAAAATTTAGTTCAAATCGTCTGAGCCATTTTTAAGCTAAAAATAGCTTGACCTATAATGACTCACTAATCGAATCCAGCAGTCTTCTTGTGCCCCGAAACCTTCGTATGCAAAATTTAGTCTAAATAGTCTGAACCGTTTTTTAGACAAAATTAGCTTGACCCACAGTGACCCAAAAATGACCCACTAATCGAATTTTCTCGGACATGAGACCTAGCCCAATGATTTTCTTGTGCTCGAAATTCGTAGGATACAAAATTTAGTAAAAATCGTTAGAGCCTTTTTAGATATAATTAGCTTGACCCGTAATGACCCAAAAATGGCCCACTAATCGAATTTTCTCGAACATGGGACTCAGCCCAATTCTTTTCTCGTAATCCAAAATGGTAGGATACAAAAATTAATCAAAATCGTTTGAGCCGTTTTTTAAATAAAATTAGCTTGACCCATAGTGACCCAAAATGACCCACTAATCGAATTGTCTCGAACATGTGACCTAGCCCAATGGTGTTCTGGTGTCCCAAAACGGTAGGATACAAAATTTCGTCAAAATCGCCGTTTTTAAGATAAAATTTGCATATATATATAACCACACACACACAAGATTTGCTCATATTAGAATATATGATATGAAAAGTATTAGAATATTAAAATTACTATTTAAATCTAAAATTTAAATTTAATTTCCCATTTAAAATATTTTGAAATTCTTAATATCTAATTATGAGCCCCTTTTAAAGTTGATATCTTGGCCTAACAAATATTGCTCTCAGATATTAAATTATGTCCCAACTTAAAGATTAAATCTATATTATTACTGTAATGGCAACCACTCTGTCACTTAAGCAGAAAGAAAAGAAAAGGGGAAATTGATTAAATATTAAAATCTGTCCTGGCGAAAGAAACAAAATGGTAATCCGTAAGTCGGTTTGTTATTTACTAACTGTTCCAGCTTTCTCCATGGTAACTCTGAGCTAAGGGTCGTCGTCGTGGCAACTGCGCGCGTCGTAACTGTGGCACGTGACCAAGAAAGCGCTATGCGGACAAATTTTCGGCTGATTGTGATGGATGGTGGAAGTTAAAGGGGGGGAGAAGAAAAGGGAGTGTATTTTTTCCCTTTTTTAATATTTTTGTTCCAGATATTTATTCAAAGTTGTAAAGGCGACAAGTCTAAGAATATTTTTTAGGGGGGAAAAGGAGATTACAAGAGTTGCACAAAATCTGAAAAATCGGTATTCAACGCATCAGGTGTGTTGCAAGAGTTGGGGAGAGGATTTTTCTCCCTCTGATTTTATGCGCTGCTGTTTTCTAAAATTCATTCCGGGCGTGTTATTACATTGAGGAAGTCTTCTTGCTCTTACAGTTGGGTTGAGAGATTTTTTTTTTTTTTTTTTTTTTTTTAGGCAGAAATTCAAGAGTGAACATAATTGTTTCGAGAAATTGGATGTTTTCTCGGGTGAATGAAAAACATGTTTAGTTCTTAGTGAGCAGTGTGTATATATTAAATTCTAAGGCGTAAATATTTCAGAGTCAGCAGAATTCTTTAAGGAATTTCTCAAATTCAAACTGTCTATTTTCTGAAATATTCCAGAATTCATTTTTAATCGTAAACGTACAATTTTTGTAGGTGTTCTTTTTCAAAAGCTATGAGATCGAATAGCGTTTTCCATTTTCCGATAAAAGCAAAGGATCTTTGAGAATATACTGTCAAAGTTGGCAGTTTGAACCGAAATTTTAGACACGACAAGTTAAGTCCATGTATAGACAGCAATCGTTTATAATTCAAAATGTAGTATAGTACAAACGCCATTCGACGAGTTCAAATCACCTTATTATTCATGGCTGCATATTACATGTTTTACGTTGAACAGTGAGCTCCCTTTCTCTATCTTTTAAACTATTTTTGTTCCAGATATTTATTTAAAGTTGCAAAGGCGACAAGAATATTTTTAGAAGGCGAAGGAGAAGATTACAAAATTTGAAAAATCGGTATTGCAAGGTATGTTGCAAGAGTTGTAAAAAGAATTTTTCTTCCTTTTTTTCTGGATTTATGCGCAAATCTTTTCCAAAATTCACTCCGGGCGTGTTATTACATTGAGTAAATCTTTTTCTTGGAGTTGAGTTGGGAGGTTTTTTGAGGCAGAAATTCAAGAATGAACATAATTGTTTCATGAAATTGAATGTTTCCTCGTGTGAATGAAAAACATGTTTAGTGAGTTGTGTGTACTATGTTCCATATTAAATTCTACAGACTTTCAAGCTCAGCAGAATGATTTAAGAATTTTATGTTTTCCAGCTTTATAGGGGGGCGGGAGGCACAACTTGTAAATCTTCGATTTTAATCATTTTTATGCATAGGGTGATGCAGAATAGATTGGGAAATCTTTAAAAGGTAGTAGTGCATACAACAAATAATTTTTGTGTAGGAAAGTAGGTTCATAATGTAGAGATTAATCTAGGCGTATTTAGCGTAGCACGAATTTCATTAAATGATCGCGAAAAAAAATCGCGAGTTTTGCCAATCGCAAGCAAAAAAACATAGCGAATTTTGCCAATGCGTCGAGGAAAAATATCCTCAATTTCGTCAAAGGAGCGCGGGAAAAACTAGAATTTCGTCAAATGATCGTGTAAAAAAAAAAAAAAAAAAAAAAAAAAAAAAAAAAAAAATCGTGAAATTCAATAGTGCACGATGTAATCAGCACTCTAACATCATCAATAGATTACGAAATTTGCAAACGTTTTGCTTCATAATTAATCTACTCTTAAGTGAAATCCTGCATCGCGTTGCGTAATCGCGGATCGTTTTTAATGTGGGTTTTAAATTATCTTATTTAGGAATATTTTGTGATATTAAAAAAAAGAAAGAAACATCATTTAAGAAGAGCATGCAGAAAAAAGAAAATAAAAATTGTAATGTTCGGAGGAGAAATTCGAAAAATACGGATGCATGTCAAGCCCATATGTTCAACATTAGAGAAGGGGAATTTGCGGCCTGACTGATAATAAATTATAGTTATGTTCCGATTAATGTGAAGCACCCTGTATTTCTCAGTGAATAAATGGATTACGATTAATGAAGGGCATAATGAGTGATTTTGTCATTATTCGGACATAAGCAAAAGCATAGTTTCAAATCTCCATATTATTTTTAATCAATTACCCCCAGAAATTTTGTTTTAAGGGGGAAAAAAAAAAAACATAATTCCCAACCATTGTATTACTTTTAATCAATTACCACCAGAAATTTTCTAATAAAAGAAGAGCTAAAAGCATAGTTGCCAAACTTCGTATTCTTTTTAATCAATTATCTCTAGAAATTTTGTAAAAGGAAAAAAAAGTTTATTTTTATCTAGCTTTTAATTTAATTCTAATTAAAATAAGAAACTTTTTACAAAATTTCTGGCAGTAATTGATTAAAGAAATTACGAAGGTTGGCTCGACTGCTATGCTTTTGCGCATGCCCGAATAATTCATTCGATTTTCAAAATCATTCATTCTGCCGAATTCCCCATTTATGACCTTTGTTTCCTATACAAAAATTGTTTGTTTTGTCTTACTACTTACCTCTTAAAGTTTGTCCAATCTTTTTTAATCACTCTGTATTCTGCATTTCAAATCATTATACATTATCTCAACTTCATATGTTTATATATCGAGTGGTATATTTAATTAATTTCTGTAAGGAGAAATAGAAACAGCGCTAATTCTAATGTATGAATAATACGACTGTGGGCTTGTTTAAACCCTATTCGTATCATAAATAAAAATTGAAGCAATACTTTTGAAATTTATTCTTCATCAGAGTAATATTTTTGCGTAATTGAATTTAAACTGAATTGCGCAGGAAATTGATTGATACAATCGCGTGACAAGATCGCCTGTGCAATATATTTATTGCATCTGATACCTGGAATAATTTTTGTGAAATGCTATGGTGAATTGCGTGCGCGTAATTTAGGGAATGAATTTGAATTAGTTATAGTTAAGCTGCTTGAAATAACTTCGAACATGTAATGTTTGTGCAAGTTTTATACTACGATTAATCTGATAAGATAGATTTGGTCGGGTTACGTATAGTAGTGAGTTTATTCTCATGCACAATCATTAAAAAGAGAGATTGGGGGGGGGGGGGGTACCAATCGATTAGTAATAACGTCAACTAATTAATGCTATACTTAAAATTTGCTTAGGATGTCGTCCAAATATAAAAAAATTGTACAAAACTTCAAAATTTTTATTTCTAACACCTATTTTTGACATTAATTTTGGATTATTTTCGGAATTTTAATTTACGATACTAAAGCCCATCCACAATCTTTCAAAACTTTCCACATGTAAACATGTGACATAAAAATCAAAGTTCAACTCAATTTACTTTTTATGATATTAATGTATTTCTGCTTATATTTTTAATATCTCTCATTTTGAACGATATAATGTAACGTAAAAAGTAAATATAACGTAAAGATCAAAGTATAATTGAAATCCAACTTACTTTTTTAGATGTTGATGTATTTATACCTCTTTTCGTAATCGAAGTCTCTGTTAGAAACACCATGATGTGATTTTAATTAAAACTTAAAAATCAATGTATAACCCAATATTCAAACTATTTTTATAAATACTGGCATGTATTTTATAACAGCAGTCCTTTTTGGAATACTCATACCCTCTAAACACATAACGTAAAAAGTAAATAAAACGTAAGAATCAAAGTATAACTAAAATCCAACTTGCTTTTGAAAAATGTTGATGTATTTATGCCTATATTCATAATCGAAGTGTCTATTTGAAACACCACGATGTGAATTTGCTTATAACTTAAATATCAAAGTATAGCATAATATTCAAATTATTTTTATAAATACTGGCTTGTTTCTTATAATAGAAATCTTTTTTGGAATACCTATACCCTTTAAACACATAACTTAAAAAGTAAATAAAACGTAAGAATCAAAGTATAATTAAATCTAACTTGCTTTTGAAAAATGTTGATGTATTTATGTCTGTATTCATAATCGAAGTCTCTATTTGAAACACCACGATGTGAATTTATAACTTAAATATCAAAGTATAGCATAATATTCAAATTATTTTTATAAATACTCGGACTGTATTTAATAATAGCAGTCATTTTTAGAATACTATGATGTAATTTTAATTGTGTATTTAATAAAAACTGAAATCTTATTGAAACTGTTTTTATTCAAATTCCTTTCTTACATCCTAGCGTACACTTCTTAATTGCTTTTCTTCTTTTTTTACAGGTATGTTAACTGAGTAACATATGATATCTTGTCTGAATTGAAATTTTGCGGCGGTAAGCTTTCTTTAATACTGCATGCCTGATTCTTATATGTTGTTTCTTCTTCTTTTTTTCTACCATTATTTTTTACGTCAATATAAGCTTTTCTACCTCAAAAAGATTGAACATTTTGAAGGACTTCTTTTCTTCTTTTTTCCTATTTGGAGAGGGGAAAAAAACTCTAGCTGGATGTTTTTCTATACATTTTCTGCTTGGATGCAATTTCATTATTCTCTTTTTATTCGACTGAAAAAGAGAACGAAAATTTTGTTTTCTTTCGTAATAACGTCATATTATAAATTTTCACGCCCTTCAAATTTTATAATAACAGACTAATATCGATTTTGTGTTTGTTTTTTATTGTACTTTATTCTATAGTTAGAACAGTTTTTAACCCCTTGAAAAGCGTTTTTTCATTTTTGGACCAATAAATTTTAATCCCTAAATGCCACATTGGCAACAGAATTTTGGAATAACAATTTTTTATTCAGTACGTGAAGAAAAGCTTTTACTTATTACATGACTTATATCACCATTTACATCCATTTTAACTTACAATTATGTATGTATCGGACAGTCAAATCTTGTTACTCATTTTTGAAATTTGGAATATATTATTATAATATGTATTCCTGAGGGCATTACATGAATTGGAAAATCGATCCTTAAGGGGGGGGGGGGGGGGGGGCAACGTCGGCCAAAACTTCCATATTCCCCATAAAAATAGCGTTGCGATTTTTTTATATTAACTGAAATAAAATAGCTCCATTGTTGCAAGATTCATCCATTTTAATCAAATTGTTGCCCGCATCATTACGACGTCATCAATTATATGGAATAATATATGAATGAGTATGTATTGATGAATACATATGAATACAATGAGTATTTGTTGAAAAGTACTAATGACAGGATTACCAGAATAGCGCCAAATGTTGGCCATCTTGGCAAAATATCGCCAAATTTGGCGAGAAAAATAAGTTGCAATATATGAAGCCAACTTGGCGATAGCTGGAGAATTTGGCGAAATTCCCATCTAAAACCATTAATCTTCCATAATCTTCCATTGGCACGGCCTACTATTTTTCTATAAAGTGCCATAGGTCAAAAGAAAAAGAAAAAAGAAAGAAAGAAAAGCTTTAAAAAAAAAAAAAAATCATTTTGATCTGAAGATGGCGCCGTTTGAGCGAAGGAAACATGTGCCATCTATATTAAAAGGTATTTTTAAACATTTTCTGTGTTATGTTTTTTTTATAACTTTAAGCAATAATTACACTTTAATTTAAATAAAAATTTTATTAATTTTTTTTTGCATCATTTGTAGACAGGACTCTAGATCCCATTGATTGCAAAAAAAAAAAAAAAAAAAAAAAAAAAAAACATAAGTCTAAAGGTTTTTTAGTTTTTTAAAATTTTAGTTCTTATAAAATAAGTAACTGATAACTGACAAATATATTTAAAGATTTAATAAATATAGTAATCAAAGAAAAGCTCTTAAAAATATCTAGCATTTGTGTATAGAATATATATTTTATTATTATTATTGATTTCTGAAAAAATCTTGGAGCTTATGTAGTTTTTAAAATCACTGATTCAATTCCAAGATCCTTTATTTTCATTCATTACTTAAGATTTATTTCACTTAAAGATTTAAATTACTTTCAAGTGGATTTTATTTATTAGTTAAGCCAATGTAAGACCAATGGGTTAACGTTTTAGTCTCTACAAAAATGAATCATTGGGAGTTCGCCGATTCAATCTTGCCCGTGCGGGGTATGAAGAGCATGATGTTTTGTCAGTATTGAAATTTGTCTATTATAAGCTTTTTTTTTATCACATTTAAGTCACATTTTCATACAATCATCACCCCCCCCACCACCACCACCACCCCCACCCCCCAACCACCACCACCACCACCACCATTATTTTAAATATCATTGTCAGTTTTTTTCTATTTTAAAAACTAAAATATTAAGCGTTTTAAATACTTTATTAAAAAAAAAAAAAAAAAAAAAAGACAGCGTTAAAAAAAGAAAACTAGTTGAATGTGTTTTCTGCATGGATGAAATTTCATTATTCTCTTTCCTTTTTTTTTTAATCTGAAAGGAAAAGCAGAAAGTTTGTTTTCTTTCGTAATAACGTCATATTATAAGTTTTCACGCCCTTCAAATTTTATAATAACAGACTAATATCGATTTTTTTTCTCTCCCCACTTTTGTTGAAGTATCTTTTTCGGCAAGGAATTTGTGCGCTGAAAAGTATTTTTAATACAGTATAGATTTAAAATATAAGTTTGAGTGGTTCAGGAAGATAAAGGACTTTGTCGCTTAGTAAGTTTTATGGATGCAGTGTTATTATTTTTATATATAACAACAATCCTTAAAGCAGTTTTTTTTCTTTCCTCAATATTCTTCATTTTTTTATAACGTTTGTTAACACAGTTTTCGGTGATTATAATTACATCAAAATATATATCAAGTATTTGATTGCTCAATCAATATTGAAAAATAATGAATTTTGAGGGGAAAAAAAAAAGGGAAAGAGAGAACATATGAGAGAGACTACATGTCGTAGAAACGGTGAAACACTACGGTTTAATTATTATTGTTATTATTTAATAAATGATGATTTTGAAATGTTGATAAATGTTAAATAATATTTAACAACCTCTGCAATATTACATCGTGCACAAAATAAAAGAAATCCCACTTAACGAAAAATGTTGTGCGTGATTTTCCCCATCAAAT
Source organism: Maratus michaelseni (assembly GCA_963931845.1). NCBI lineage: Eukaryota > Metazoa > Arthropoda > Arachnida > Araneae > Salticidae > Maratus > Maratus michaelseni. The sequence continues at coordinate 15,033,542 of OZ007600.1, forward strand.
TTTTCCCCAATCTTGTGACTCTTATTTATTTTGACTTTCGCAAATTATTTATTTTTTGCAAAATCCCTTAAAATCAAGTAGTTAATCGAACACGAAAATCGCGAATTTCGTCAATGGGCCGCGAGGAAAGAAAATCGTAAATTTTGTCAAAAGATCTCGAAAAAATACCACGAACCTCGACAGTCTGTCGCAATGAATTTCATCAAACGATCGCGCAAAAAAGAATAAAGCGCGAATTTTGTCAGTCGGCCGTGAGAAAAAATATCGCGAACTTCGCCAAATGGTTCGCGGAAAAACAAATAAAAAAATGTGATTCAATCAGTCACGAAATCAGCAAATATTTTGCTCTATAAAGATAAGAAATTTTTCATTTATGATTTTCTGCCTTCCTCTTCACTAATGATCTGAAATCCGTACAATTCAAAAATCTGCAAAGCTCTTGGTCCCAGACTCTTCAGATTTTTGAGAGTATACTGTATATAATATGATTTAATAAAGCAAATAATTTGATAGCATTGTGATGATTGCAGTAAATATGTGACTGTAATAATCCCCCCCCCCACCCCCCCCCCAAAAAAAATATATATATATATATATATATATAAATAAAGTAAAATAAAAAAATAAAATAAAAAAAATAATAAATTCCTCTTTCAAAACCTGTTACATTAATTGGAGAAATACTTATTTAAGTATAGCGATAAAATATTAGCATCCATGTGAAATATCCCCATTTATCTTCATATTTATTGTATTTAACTAAGAATATTGATTTTTCCTCATTAAAACAAAACAAAAAAAAAATAATAATAAAATAAAGAGCATGAAATGGAGATAAAGAAACAAACTCAAACTTCAATTCGAAAATCTTAACCAGCAATTTTTACTAAGATCTCCCGTCGAAGAGGGAAAAAAGTTACAAGAAATCTCCACGATGAGCTCTTGTAGCTATATACTAAGCATCTTCTCCTCAACAAAGAAATACTGCACAATATATATTATAAGAACTTACTTCCATCCTGCGCTCTCGCTGTTCCTCCCCTCCCTCTTTCTCAAATATACTTCTTGGCACTTCCATCTTTCAAACTGTTCCTTCCCGAAATAGACCTATCAAATGCTAAAACCAAGGCATTTGCATAAAAACGACATTCCTATTCCTTCTCTTAAAATCGTGCTTCAAGTCTATTTACTCCACCCCTTCCCCCTCGGGAGTCTCATAAAACTTGAGAAATGGTAGAACATCCCCCGACATTTTTCTCCAAAGCCCCCTCTCTATACCTCTTCTGGCAGTCTATTACCTTCTTTTAACTCAGAGACTATTTCAAACAGCCGAGATGAGTTGAAGGGAAGTCAGCTTTGATATACTGTCGGAATTATATATAGCAGTTATAAATCGCTTGCGCTTCCCCCCAACCCCTTCCCGAGGCGTTCACTGATTTGGATAGGTATGTATGTAGCTGTTCTCTATCCAACCTGTTTATGCCTGCTTTTAAGTTTGAAATGATATAATACATTGCCTCAATTTGCAGCTTTATGTGTGTAGGTTGGTTTTTAATAAGGGTCTATAAATTATATTTGACGAGATAAGCACCTGTGGGTATTAAGCGAGTAGCTAGCTGTCTTTCACAGCTCTCATAATGACGCTTTAGAGAAGGTAGTTAGCAAATGAAGCTAAGAAGAAGCTTAGAACGAAAGTGGATCAAGTTCGTAAATCATTATACAGAAATATTTGGAGTTAAAGTTGATGAGTTCACGTGCATTCAGAATCGTAGTGATTAGCTCTATCTGTTGCTCACATTTTTAACCAATAGGAATTGTAAACTTCATTAATTGCAAGGGTCGATCCAGGAAAAATTTGGGGCCTATTTAAGGGGCCCTTCACAAAAATCCATTTAACAAAATAGGTCCCTTCACAAAATTCATTTTAATAAAACAGACCCCTTCACAAAAATCATTTTAATAAAATAGGGCCTTTCACAAAATTCATTTTAATAAAACAGACTCCTTCACAAAAATCATTTTAATAAAATAGGCCCTTACACAAAATTCCATTCCATAAAAACATACTCTTCATTAATTATTTTTATTTTGTTATGTTTTAAAATGTGTAATTTGCAAACAAAACAAGTTCACCAAAAAGGAAAACTTTAGCAGAAAGACTTAAAGAAGAAATTATTACAAAATGCTTCGTTTGAATTTGAGTAGCTAAATTTCATCTTTCGTTACAAACTTTTTATTTTCCAAAGATATAATAAATTTCACAAAAATATGATACATTTTACAAAAATAACTTATTTTTCACAAAATGGGCCCCTATGAAAAACAAAAAAACAAAAAAAAAAAACTTGCATCGACCCCTGAATTGCTAAAAGTTATTAAATAAGAGCCATAAAAACGGTAAAAAAGTTTTAATAAACTGTATACATTTTTCGACTACACCGAAGCCCTTTTTCAAGACAAATAAAAACATTCTACAGCTGCACAATCTATAAATGCGATGATTTGAAACACCATCATTCAAGTTTTTCACGTTCTCTAGACGATTACTTACGTTATTTTATTTTTAATTTTATTAATATTTCCATACTCTTAACCATGGAGTACCTCAACCCATAATTTTGGTAAGTTAAATGATGCTGTATCGTTACATATTGAATTGTCACGTGTTAGAATCTCTGTGGTTTTTCTTATAATGGATGGATAATATAGATTACATAAGATATATAGATAATAAGATTTATAGATTTTTTTTTTCTCCTGTTACAATCTGTTTATAAGAAAAACCTTATAGACACGCAAAATTTCAATATGTACCTATACAGCATCATGTAACTTACCAAAATTATGGGTTGAGTTACGTCATGGTTACGAGTAAAGAAATAAATATCAAAGTAAAAATAATATAACGTGTATAATCGGAGAGAGCGCGTAAAAAATGTGAACGTTGCGTTTCAAATCATTGCAATATAGATCGTGCAACTCTAGAAAATTCGCAATTGTCTTGATAAAGTCTTCGGCGAAGCCTAAACATGTAGACAATTCATTGAAACTTTTCTACTTTTTTATGGTTTTTAATACCTTTTTAGAAATCGTTATATTATCTCTGGGTGATATGTTATATATTTCTACGGGATTCGGTTCGTTAGGTTAGTGAACGATCTGTTGCCTATACAGGGTGCCCCAAAAAGGTTGCAATGCACTTTAATTTTTTACTTGTTGGTGATGCACAAGCAATGTAAATTATAAAAATGTTCAAAATAAAGTAGGAATTGTGATTACGTATAGTGAAATAGTTTTGCTATTCATTTTCATAAAGTTACACTTTTTAAATTTTTATACGGTCCCTGGATCTTATAAGTTATATTTAAAAAATGTCTCACTGTGTTGTGACAAGTACAACAGTATAAATTAAATTTTTCTACGACAAAAACTCGCCGAGTTATGATACTTTAAAATTTATGGAATTTCGGGGCTTTCCGGCACTAAAATTAGAAAAAACGCCCCTTTGGGGATATTTGAACTTTATATGGAGAAAACTTTTGAAAAAGATACAGTGAAATATTTTTTCTATTGCTAAATTTAAAATTTACTTTCCTGAGTAGAAATCGAGTTAGGGAACTTGATGGGGGGGGGGAGGGGGGGGGAGACGGATTTGGGAGGAGAATTTTTCATAACTGTTTAGCGAAATTCACATTTACCCATCTGGCGTCGTTTCCCCTTGCTCACTCTCCAGATGAAACGGTAAATGCGCTGAGTTCCTGTAAAACTAGTTTTACCACACGTGTACTCTGTCGTCGCGTAAAACAACGTACTACTCGCTGTGGCAGTTAATTCTAGATTTTTTTTTTTCTTTTAACACGGTGAATGTTTAAAATTTTGACTATGCATTAATACCGCATTGCATTCCCTATTTAGACTTACGTAAATAGTTTTTTTTTTTTTTTTTTTTTTTTTTTTAAGCCCAATCAAAAAGTTGCGAATATTTACAAATCTAACATTTAAAAGGGAGGGAGGCTGCGATTGAAAAGGGATTAGGGAAAAAAAAATATATATATACATATACTTCCTTGCTATTTCCTCCTATTTTTAAGTGTGTTCTAAATTATTATAAATACCTAGCACCAATAGTGGTCGTTTGGTCTGTTCGTCCGTCTGTCCGCATATAACAGCGTGAAAACGCTGAAATTGTGACATGAGTTACATTCACATATGTATAGATCCTGAGGTATCTTCAGCTGAAATTAGGTTAACAGCCGAATATCTCAATCCATTAAAGTAAATAAACAAAATATTCATACATCGTGAATCATAGAAATATTAAACCATGGAGGTAATCATTCGCAAAGCCAGATCTCCATGGTAAATTTACTTCGCTGTCTGGTGTCGAAAAAAAAAATCGCATTTGTAAACGTGCATACGTAATAATAATCTCGGCAAGCTCATTTCGCTCATAGCAGACGATATAATTAATTTCACTAAAATAATAAGGATGATTTTTTTTTTTTTTTGCATTGTAAAACTAGTTATAATACAAACACACCTCATTTGTCACGTTTAACGTACAATTTCCAACTTGTTTATTTTTATATACCTCCTTCAACTGCTTTATTTTATCATAAACGACAATTAATCTATAAAAAAAATTCTTATTCTCTAAAATTAAAATGACTTCTATTCTTTAACTTAATTTCGTTAACATCAATCAAAATATTTTCTTTAAGAAAGGAAAGACACCAAAAACAGAAGGTGACTTTCCAGTTTCATATCTGCGACATGCTGACCCTCTCCTCATATTAATCAAACCCACATAGTCTTTAAAAAAAAAAAAAAAAAAAAAAAAAAATCCACTACGTCAGCATCTTTTTATAAAGAGAGGGAAAACTTAATTTTTCTTTAGATTAAAAACGTTATTAAACTTTTTCTCTAGATTAAAACCGCCCGTGTTCAAGGGGAGACCATGACTACGGATTAGAATCCTGTACCTAGACTGAACCCGAAATTTTTGCTTTAAGTCGACTCGAAACCACACCTGAACCGAAAAAAAATCTTGTATATAAACCCAACCCGATAAACTTCAATCCACACCCGAATTATTCAAACCCGAACCCGAAGTGAAAGAAAATTAATCCATATTTTAGTACAATTATGGAAAACTAGACTACAATTGTACCTCTAATGTGAATTGTAACTTTTTCGTATTAAAATATATACAAACACTTATTAATATTCAAATATATAGTTTTTATCATTTGAAAAATATTCAGGGCTTTCTTTTGAAAAATTAGACCGACCCAAAAGAGTCAAAACCTGACCCGAAACCGAAATATTTTAAGTCAACCCGACGAAAAAAAAATTGTGATCGACCCGAACCGAACCCCGGGTTGGATCGAGTTCGATTGAAATCAGGTTACCTGACCCGATGATTGTACTCTTACTCAGACTATGAAGGACCGCGCGGAATATTTTAAAAGAAATATTCTTTTCCTACTATGTTATTTTCTTTTTAATGTACCGATTTATTTTAATAAATCATTCGGCTGCTTTATTTTTATTATAAACGATGATTAATTTACCACAGCTAAAATCTAATGGACTTTTATACTTATACTTAATTTCCCTAGCATCAATCAAATTCTCTTATTTAAAAAAAGAAGAAGAAAAAAAACAACAGCAAAAGTTGACTTTCCACTTTCATATCTACGACACGCTGACCCTCTCTTTCAATTAATCAAACCTCAAAAAGGTTTACAAGGTCACTCCAAAAAAAGAAATCCACTACGTCAGCATCTTTTTTAAAGAGAAACATTTACCGGAAGATACTGCGATATTCTTGAAGTACTTGTGACATAGTGAAAAAGGGGGGGGAAATAAACAAATAATAATAAAAAAAAATCCCTTCATAAATCGGATGCGATGACCCAATGTCTGAAGCGAGCGGATATATTCCATTCTTCATCTTCTTTTGGATATCCGATACAGAAGATGGGTATTGTGAATTGATAAATGGAACTGGAAGGGTGGATCAATCGGAAAAGGCCAACGAACACTCTACTCTCGAACTACGACACCGGACCAAGAGATTTAAAACTGGCATATTTTCTTCTCTCTTTTTCCTTACTTCACTTCAGGGGACAATCGTCTGCTAGCAGTGGTATAGTTATTCAAAAATCACGAAAAGAGGCTCAAGTAGTTATTTTCGAGTGACCTTGAACAGTTAGGATGATTGATAATTAATAAAGTATTTTTAAGACTAATTACTTGTTAAAATAAGGACATCATCACAAAATCAATAGTTTAATTATTTTAGATAGATTTAATGTGCTTTAAATTGTAGGGAGTTATAATTTGTAAATCTATCTAAATTTTAAAGAAAAGAACATTCTACTTTCGAACTACGATACCGGACCAAGAGATTTAAAACTGGCATATTTTCCTGTCTCTTTTTCCCTACTTCACTTCAGGGGACAATCGTCTGTCTGCTAACAGTGGTATAGCTATTCAAAAATCACGAGAAGAGGCTCAAGTAGTTATTTTCGAGTGACTTGAACAGTTAACAGTTAGGATGATTGATGATTAATAAAGTATTTTTAAGAATAATTACTTGTTAAAATAAGGACATCATCACAAAATCAATAGTTTAATTATTTTAGATAAATTTAATATGCTGGAAATTGTAGGGAGTTATAATTTCCAAATCTATCTAAATTTTAAAGAAAAGAACATTCTACTTTCGAACTATGATACCGAACCAAGAGATTTAGAATTGGCATATTTTCGTGTCTCTTTTTCCCTACATTTCTTCAAGGGACAATCCTCTGCTAGCAGTGGTATAGCAATTAAAATGCGAGAGGCGACAGAAGTTTTTTTTCTTTTTTTCAAGTGACTTGAACAATTAGGATGATTGATAATTAATAAAATATTTTAAGAATAATTACTTGTTAAAAGTAACTATAAAGGATATCGCAAAATTAACATTTTAATTACTTTAGGTGACTAGGTGACTCAACCCGGGCTTTCCGAGTTACAGAATAGAGGTGAAAATCTTTTTCTTTTTTTATTGAAATCTGTAGTAGATTTTTTTTTTTCATTTAATATATATTATTTGATTGCCCGCTAATAAAACCAAAAAGCATTTTTATGTGAAAAATATCTATTTGATATTTTTCATATAAAAAGGCTTTTTGGTGGTGTCAGTGGGCTATCTAAAAAAAATATATATATATAATGTAAAAAATCTATTGGAGCTTTCAATAAAAAAAGAAAAAGATTTTCACCTCTATTCTGTAACTCAGAAAGCCCGGGTTGGATTCCCTGGTATTAAATAAAATGAGTTTGAAATAAAACTGCGACTTGCAGAGCTGACGTTGAGGTATTTTATCTGTAAGATTTATCAGTTAGAATTGCAATCAATATTTATATAACTTTTTTAAGTACAGAATTATTTTCTCAGATATGAATTATCAATCATCAACGACAAAAACGTAGGTCTTTTGGACTACTCATGTGACAATAAAAAAAAAAAGTCTCCATTTGAGTGAAGAGGGCTTGAACCCCATGAGCCCCTCCCTTTTCTGCGTCCCTGCTGGACCAAGAGATTTAGAACTAGCATATTTGCTTCTCTCTTTTTTCCTACTGCACTTCAGGGGACAATTGTCCACTAGAATCTCTGTTGATTGTTTTCTACTTTTGTTTCCTACTTTTGCGCAATTGCTTTTGGAAATGAGATAGGAAAATAGAATGCTTTTCCTTTTTCCCCCCCTTTCCTCCTTCTGTAGGAAGTTTTAATTTTGAAAATGGATGTTGTCCGGTGATCTCACGTGACTGTTGGCCGTTGTTGCCATCGTATTATATTTATTTATTTATTTAACTGCACTCTATGAAATAAAATGATGAAGATGGCTTCAGCTGTATTAAGTTTCGTTTTGTAATATTTTTAGACGGACGTATTATTTTACTCTGACAATCTCGTAAATTGGAGAAAACCATTTTTCTTTTCTGCAATTTTATTTTGAAACATGTTAGCGCAATTCATATAAGTGGTGTTTTAAAGCTGACACTTAGTTTAATGTGTGTGTGTGTGTGTTTGTACATAAATTTCGCAGTTTTTAAGTAAGCTTTTCCTGTGATTAATGTAATAAAGTCACAAATCTATATTATAAAACAAAAACGTGTCCGTGAGTAACGCTGACGTCATATCGTCGTTGGCAACAACCTAGACAATCAATTTTTTTTATTTTTTTTTATTCCAAAATTATTAACTTCTAAACATCGCACAATTTCAATTTTCATATCATCTAATAGAAAAAAAAAGTTTCTCTAAGATAAGATGAACTAAGATTTTAACAAGTTTCCCCATTGAAAATTAGTTAAATAACAATGGTAGTCATTAGTATTAAACTGAATAATAAATATATATATATTTTTTTTTTTAAACTTTTTTCTTAAGATCTTGCAATCTTAAATTCCTTTAAACTAAGTATTTCAACCACTTATAATTTTATTTAAATAAATACTTTATATTTACGAGTAATGCCCTTTTCTTCTGACGATAAGTTGAAATCATAATACAATAATTAGAAACAAAGAATTAAAACATTCGCGGTAATTTTAAGGGAAAAATTTAGAAGAAAGACTCCTTTTAATTCCTAAATGCTAAAAGCAGAATAATTAGCACTAACTAACTACAGATAAAATCGGTGTTCTTATCACTAATTCAATACAAACATTATTCTTAGTAGTACAAAAGTTTTAGTTCTTTTTGTCTATTCGCGGTAATTTTGAGGGGAAAATTTAGAAGAAAGACTCATTTTAATTCCTAAATGCTAAAAGCAGAATATTCATCACTGACTCAGTACAGATAAAATCTGTGTTATTATCACTAATTTAATACAAACATTATTCTTAGTCGTACAAAAGTTCTAGTTCTTTTTGTCTATTCGCTTTAATTTTAAAGGGGAAATTTAGAAGAAAGACCCATTTTAATTCCTAAATTCTAAAAGCAGAGTAATTATCACTAACCCAATTCAGATAAAAGCTGTTTTATTAACATTAATTTAATACATCAAGCAGTAGTTCAAAAGTTCTAAGGGTTTTTTGTCTCCTTTTACACTTAACCTATATCTGATCTTTTGAAATCGTCTGCTTTTCGTCGATTCTCTGTCTTCAAATCGACCTAGTACAATACCTAGTACATTGATCCAAGGAACCCATTGCTCCTTTTATATATTTTTTTTCTTTCCCTCCATCTATCACTTTTCCCTACCTATATTGGATATCTAGGTAAGAAATATTCCAGCTTTTCTGGGGGCCATTCGATTTTTACGTTCCCTTCTTTATATTTATATGTATATATATATATATATATATTATACTTCGTTCTCTTTCCTCTTCTTTTTATTATTATTGTACTGTGTAACGAGTTGAGAAAGCCTGAAGCATAAAAATGGGACACTCATGTTTTGTTTTCTTTTTCGTGGTTTGTCCGGAGGGGAAATTTTTCATTATTATTTTTTTCTAAAGTAGCAATGCTGAGGGCGTGTAAATTTTGTAGTTTTTGACCTTTTAGGTTAATCTTTCGTTTAAAAAAAGTTTCAAGTTTAATTTTGCACTTTTTTTGTTTTTAAGGTTTGAAAGTTTAAATGCCGTCCCGCTTTTGTGGTCCTATTTTCAATCACAACTTGAGTACATATAGAATAAGAATAGGTGATTTTACAGGGTTAGACAAATCATATTTACACTTAAATGGGAAAAAAATTAATAGACATGTTTAAATATTTATTGAACTTTTTAAAGTTAAGCAGGACACTTGTATCTTTTCTCTCTCTCTTCTTGGTGGTTTGTCCGGAGGGAGAAATGCTCATTATTATTATTATTATTATTATTATTTAAGTAGAAATGCTGATGAGGGCGTGTAAATTTTGTAGTTCTTGATCTTTTACGTTAATCTTTTGTTTAAAAAGTTTTAAATTTCATTTTGGCTCCTTTTCTTTATTTTTGTTTTTAAGGTTTAAAAGTTTAAATGCCGTCGCACTTTTGTGGTCATATTTTGCATCGCAACTTGAGTTATAAGAACATATAAAATAAGAATATGTGATTTTACAGGGTTAGTCAAATTCATATTAACACGTTAGTGGGAAAACGTTTAATAGACATATTCAAACATTTATTTAACTTTTCTAAGTTAGTTATAGGTACATATAAAATAAGAATAGGTGATTTTACAGGTTTAGTCAAAATCATATTAACACTTTTTTTTTTTAAACTTAGTTCTTTCTCACCCCCTTATACCTATATAAAATCGCATGTTACTGTTAATACTTGTTATTTTAGTAAACATAAATTAGGCTCACATGATAAGACAAAGTAATTTTCTATATACTGCGCTTGTTTTTAAAAATGTTTCTAAGCTGCAATAAGCTTTAAACAACAATGCATCTGAAATTCGTCTTAATTTATCATCGTGCATAATTCTTCCGCCTTCATTTAAAAGCTGTTTTTTTTTTCCTCCCTAACTTCTTCCCATTTGACCATGCTAATATCGTTTTATAATAACAAGAAAATTGATAGAAATGTATAGAAAAATAAATAATAAAGACAGATTGAATATATGATGAACAGTTCATGCATAACTTTGGTAAAAGTACACCAATTTTGTTCAATCCGTTATGTTCAAAAGAGTGTTACTCTCTTGGTGATCGAATTTAAATTTCATATTATCTGTGGAAGTCGTCTATATCTTGAAGATATTCTTTGCTTTATTAGTCTAGGATTAATTTTCTTTCTTTCTTTCTATTTTTATTTATTTATTTATTTATTTATTTTTTTGGCTTGAAAGAGTATGCTTTTCATCCAGCTTCTTGCATCTTAAAAAAAAAAAAAAAAAAAAAAAATCTTGCTAGTACAATTAAAATTTTCTGCACTCTAAAAAATATTTTAAAGGATTTTTTTTTTTTTTTTTTAGAATATTATTTTTTTCATGTATTTTTGTTTATTTATTTATTGTTTTAATATATATTTATTCGCACTTGTAATTTTTACTGTTTAATATTTATTTATCAATGTACACTACATTTTTCAGTAAACAACATAAGTTAGGCTCGCATCAAAATACAAGGAATTTCTCTGTATACTGCACATGCTTTTAAAAATATATCGAAGCTGCAATAAGCTTTAAACGTCTTAACTTATCGCCATGCATATTTCTTCCACCGTCTTTTAAAAGTTGTTTTTTCTCCTGAATTCTTCCCATTTGACCATTCTGATCGTATTTTATAACAGCAAAAAGAGTTATAAAGATGCATAAAAAATATAGCCTAAAGACAGGTAGAATATATAATGAACAGTTCGTACATAACTTTGGTAGGAGTGCACCGATTTTGTTGAATCTGTTGTGTTCGAACGAGTGTACTCTCTTGGTGATCGATTTTAAATTTCATTTATTATCTGTTGAAATCGTCTGAAATTAGATCATGTAATATCTTGAAGATTGTATATACCTTTGCTTTATTAGTCTAGGATTAATTTTCTTTCTTTTCTTTTTGTTTGGAAGAGTATGCTTTTCATCTAGCCTCTTGAGAGAAAAAAAAATCTATCTTTTTTTTTTTTTTTTTTTTTTTTACTGGCTAGTTTAAATTTTAAAACTTTCTTCTGCACTCTAAAGAATATTTTTAATGTATATGTTTGTGAAAGGATATATACATATATTTTTTTTTCATGTAAAGATTTTTTTTTTTTTTAATATACATTTATTCGCTTGCAATTTTCACTGTTTTAATATTTATTTTTCAATGCACGCTATATATTTTTCAGTAAACAACATAAATTAGGCTTCCATCAAAAGACAAGGAAATTTCCTAAAATGTTTCTGAAAGAGGTTCTACAGCTTGCATTAAGCTTTAAACAACAGTGCATCTGGCTTTCCTCTTAATTTATCGCCATGCATAGTGCTTAGCTGAACTCTTCCACCGTCTTTTAAAAGCGGTTTTCCCTTCTAACATCCTCCCATTTGACCATCCTAATCTCATTCTATCCCAGCCTATTCTCTCAAACTCTTAGCACTTGTTTCACCGCTTTTATATTTTACGTCCCCTCCTCACCCTCCTTAAAAGCTATTTCTGCTGGAGGTATTCTGCCCATATTTCAAGACTACTTCAAGTAAAAGGAATTCTTAAGGCCCTCTTAAATCAAGGCCCTGGACCTCAGAATGTTGCGTCGTTTTTGGTCAGTTGCAAAGCGGTCATTGTCACTGCATAGCCCGGGTTTATGGTCAGCAATTACGGCCGGCGTTTACGACCACGTTACCAGGGTGACCCCTTTGCTTTTCGGATTTATTTGTGTCTGCTTTGCTTTTTACTCGGGGGAGTTTCTGTGCATATCGTTAATTGTTCTGCTTTGTTGTTGTCTCGTGGGATTTTGGGAATTCCGTTAAAAGCGTTGTGGGAGTTTGACACGACCTTTTATTGCACTGTTATTTACTTTAATTTAACAAAAAGGGGGGTTTTGGAATTCTGATATAAAGTTAAATAAACTGCTTAACTTCCCTGTTAATTGAGCTTTTCACCTAAAGGTAATGTTTTAACAGAGATGTTAGAATAATTCTTATAACAAAATAAATAATCCTGAAAACAATATGGCTATTAAAAGAATCAATTTATCGTCAAATAGCTCTTAAACCTCTGCACGGAACATCTTTTTTTAATTAATTAAAAGGAACACCGGTCTCTCAGGCCAGGACATCTATTCCTACTAACCTATGAAATTGATTCACATAAGGAGCGTGGACTAATTACAATATGTAATATTTCAAATTCTTTATTTATACAAAAATACACACTAAACTATACATAATGAGAAAAATTCACAATTTTAAAGAAATACAAATACCGGTCAGAGAGACCTGTGTTCCGTGCAGAGGGTTAAGCCTTCTCTATTTTTCAGTTACTTTATTTATTTTTTAATTTTAATTTGAATATTACTGGTAATACACGTGTTTTCATTCGATGGATAGTTCAGATTACGTGTACAATGTTGATATCTTACCATTTCCAAATTGTTTAAAGTACACCATTAAAATAGTTGTTTGCACTTACTTTAGCCTGAAGAAGGGCTATCTATTCCTTTGAAACGTGTTGCTTGTGTGTATTTGCATGGTGTACTGAAAAAGCTTCTGCTTTATTAAAGGTTCATACATAAGGCCCTCTTAATCAAGGCTTTGGATCTCAGAATGTTGCATTCTTTTTTGGAAAGTTGCAAAGCAATCATTGTCACTGCGTAGATTTAATTCTATCTTTACATAGGTTTTACCTTTTACATTTCTGGCTTTGATTAAATACTTGTAGGTCATCAATAAAAAATTTAATACATAAAAGAATAATATAAAGAATATAATAAAATAAAGAATAATATAAATAAAATAAAGAATAATATAATAAAATGCAATAAAATAAAGAATAATATAATAAAATGCAATAAAATGAAGAATAATGTAATAAAGTATGAAGAAAATGATGTAGATATTTTTAACCCTCCAGGTGCGCCTCTTTTTTGCCCCGTAATTTTTGAAGAAAAAAAAACACTACTTTTGCATTTCTGGCTTTGATTAAATACTTGTAATAAATAAAAATTTTAATACATAAAAGAATAATATAAATAATATAATATAATAAAGGATAATATAAATATAATGAAATGCAATAACATAAAGAATAATATATAAATAATAAAATGCAATAAAATAAAGAATAATATAATAAAATGCAATAAAATGAAGAATAATATAATAAGATATGAAGAAAATGATGTAGACATTTACAACCCTCCAAGAACGCCTCTTTTTTCCCCTTAATTTTTAAAAAACACCACAGGTAAGTTCAGGCTCACCTGTTGGCTCCTTGGAGAACTAATGATGATGTTGATATCTAAGCATCACTTGGTGTTATAACCAGATGCTTTTTTATAAATTTTCACAGTACCTCGTGCTCCTTTTACTCACGACGCTCCGATCTTGCCTAAGTTTTGTGTTTACAATGACTTGTAAAAGATGAGTACTGACATGTTTTCACGAATTATCGTTAGTATAGTTGTTTTAGATGTCTTATTTTGAACATTTTCAAGAAATTATTGTTCCCAATGTATACTGCAGAGTGGGGATTATGATAACAAATGGTACTTCTCTATTATCCTGTCGACCACTTTTCATAACAAAAAACTATCGCCAAACTGTTAGATTAAACGCCAAAAAGGCAGTCCCATTTACTTGTTGTCTGAAGTGTTTGTTATGTCATCAAGTGGTTTTTAATTCGACATTTGCGTGTATTTTTCATTATGTTTTACTGATTTATTAGTTATTTCATTAATTAAAATAACAATTGTGTCCTTACATTCTTATATTTTATTTATTTATTTATTTATTTTGATATTCCAATGGCGACGTTCTCCCGTTTATTTGGCGTTACAGTTTGGCGATAGTTTTTTGTTATGAAAAGTGGTCGACGGGATAATAGAGAAGTACCTAACAAACAAACAAGAAAATTAATTTGTGTCATTTAAGGATAAATGACTAAAAACAATTGAGGAAAAAAATTCTGGTTGATGCTATGTGGGAATTGAATGTTAATATTTGCTATGTATTTACTACGTTATATTTAATTGCTGCCCAAAATCTTAAATAAGTTTATTGCTGTTTGTGGACAAATAATAACAAATACTAATATGTTAAGCAAGGACAGATCTACAAGTTGTCTATGACATGTTTTTGAGAACCATTTCGTATTTAAATGACTGCATTTATCCCTTAATATCTCGTAAGCCCTATCTCTTTCCTACATTCATAACCTGTTTGCGTAATCTCGTCAGCCTTGTCCCTGGTCAAACGGCGCCGCTATGGTCATTGTCAGCTTCTGGTCCGAGATTTTATGTCCCTTGCATCTGCCGCGCACATTTACGACTCGGTTACCATGGCGATCGCCTTCCAGATTTATTTTCATTAGTCGCCTTGTTTGCGGTTGTGAGAGTTTTGTGTTCGCAAGATTGCGATGTCTCACGGGGAAGACCAAAAATGGTGATGGGTGTAAATGCGCGCTACCGATTCTGGTCCAGAAAAGGGGTGGACATCACTACAGTTTTTTAGTCCAATGAAATTTACACAAAGTGCAAGAAGAAGAATTATATGTGCGTGGGTAGGAACATTTAGAATAAATCTGGACTTGTTGAGAGGTGTTCATTTTAATGAGTAATAATGAAAGTTCCCGGTTCTTCCAAAAAGTGAAGATACACGTTCTGTAGTTTTGGATGATTTTCTTCGAACGTAATTTTATTTATTTCATCCAAATTTACTTGATAAGGCTTTTTTTAACCATTTGGAAAATGGTTGTTGTTTTTTGGTCGAGAATAGACCTCTTGGCGTCGTCACTTTATTTTTTTAAGCGTTTTTAACGAAATTCTGTAATTTTAGAAGAATTTTTCTTTGAATAGGCAATAGAAATGCAAAAATTGTTACAAAAATGTTAAAGTTACAAAAAGGATAGATGCAAACTATCAGATATGAAAAAAAGCCGAATTCAAAAATGGACGTCGGATGAGAAATCGTCTTATAAAGCAAAAAATGTGGTCTTCCACTTTAATTTCCTCAAAATACCTTTAGCTCAGCCATCAATCTGAACAAGAGTTAAAGTTATTGTAGGAAGGACCCGACAAAATATTAAGGTATATATTAAGGATAAGGTATAGTAATGGAAAATGCCGTTTCAATAACTGCGGCGATGGTTCAAACGAATATTTTTGCGAGGACAGAGAATGCCAGGATCTCTTCAACTGTAGTAATGGAAAATGCGTTTATTTGTAGATGGTTCAGATGAATATTCTTGTATAATTAATATTTTACATTAATTTGAAAAAAAAAAAAAGCTTTCGGAACATTTTCCCGATGGTTGAGGGGGGGGGGGGTGTATTTTAATTTGAAAATGCCATTTAAAGACCCTCTAACTTGCATGGCATGGACTTTAACAAAAACTATTTAAGAAAAAGTGGTTTTAATGCTACAGAAATAATTCTGAAAGTTTTACACAGCCACCTCGCTTGAACGATGAAGAACTGAACCTGTAAACTTGAGCCTCTCATGTATTTAAAAAAATAAAGCGCGAACAACTGAAGCTTGGTTGCCGTTCATTAGTTGCCTTGTTTGTGGCTGTGAGAGTTTTGTGTTTACTAGATTGCCATATCTCACGTGAAGACCAAAAAATGTGGTGAATAAAAATTCGGGCTGCTAATAATTAAAAAAAAAATCTGTACTAAATATTTATAGACTACCATTAATGTATACTGAAATTAAAATAATATGCTTTTGAAGAGGAATAAAACTTCGAAACCTAACATAAGGAGAGAAAAAAAACCTCCCGTTATTTTTTCTTTATTATTATTATTATGCAAAACATTTCGTCACAACCTTATGTTTAAAAAAAAAAAAAAAAAAAAAAAAAAAAAAAAACCTTTAAAATGCTTTTCCAATCATTTGTTGTCAGTTTCGTTAGTTGTCTATCAACATTTTCAATTTACTTCTTATTTTGCCCATATATTTTAATCGTAAAATTACTCGTTTTCAAAACATTTAAGTTTCTGCTTTATCAACATTAATAAATTGGATTTATTTTTGTGCGAATTAAATAAATCCATTCGCATTCTTTTTATTAAATTCTATCCCCCTTCCCACTTCCGCTTCAAACAAACAAACAAATAAACAGTCGTGTGAAATAAAAACATTAGTCTTTCATAATCTGCTAAATGCAATTTTAGCTTAAGCAGCAATTTTATTTTAACAGATTGTTTCAACGACTCCTGAGCTTAAAAAGTGTTGTTCCGTTATTAAATTATGAAATTAAATTTTCTATTTAAAAATATCAGGATTTTAAATTAGTACGGAATGGGAAATTTTTTAAATAAAGGTATTGTTTTTCGAGTTGAATTCTTTCTTTACTTTTTTTTTCGCTTTTGCTTGTAAATTTAGCTTTTATTGTCGTGTTATTTTATTTACTTTAGAATTATTCGTTTTCAAAAAAACTATGTTTATTTTGAACATGACCTGCGTATGCTGTGGTAAAAAAAAAGTACTCAGGAAATTTAATTCTGATCTTACAATTGAATTTTATGTTTGTAAATTTTATCATATTTTATTTAGTTTTAAAGTTGACTTCTCCATTTAAAAATAAAAAAGAACAAGCTAAAAAAAAAATCGATGATCAACAAGAAAAAAATTATTAAAAAAAAAAAAAATCTTAACAACAATAAGTTGTTGTTGTGATGATGTAAATTACTGGTTATATATGCAGCTTTGAATATTTTGTTTTGATTTGAAATTATTCTATGTAACGATCTTCACATAATTCGACCTTTAACCCTTTCCGGTACAGTGGTCCCACTCCGGGAACACCTAATTTTAATTACAAACTTGCATTCGACACCAAGAATATTTTACTAAAATTCTGCTTCTACGATGAAAGCTTAAAATAAGGAGTTCTTGTTTTCTGAAAAAGTCGTTTGTAAATTCCGGTGTCAGTCAGTAATTTCGCATTTTACGAACAGAATTTGTCTGTGCCGGAAAGGGTTAAGTGTAAATCAACAGCACGAAATTTTATATTCATTTTATTGTAATTTAGCGTACTTTCCGGCATATAATCTGCGAATCAAACAAACATGTTTGACCCAGAACTTTTATTTAATAATTGAAGTCAAATATGTGCCGTGTTCAATTAAGTTATATCATTTCATTAAATGATGTAACAAAATGACATCATTTTCTGAGTTGAAACATGTTTGTTTGATCCGCGAACGCAATTATGGTATATTCATTTACAGACCTTTATATTTAAATAACAGTATTTTCCCCCTTACTTATGGTCATAAACGAAGCAGTTCCCGTTATATTTACCTCAAAGTTACCTTTTTACAAAAAGAAGAAAAAAAAAAAAAGAAAGAAAAAATATCAAACTAAATTTGCTATAAATATGAATTTTGAAAAAAAAAAAAAAAAAAAAAAGATAAATTTTATATAGGGGGCGGGTCAAAAAAAGGAAGAATTCGGAAACTAAATTTGCTTTAGTCATGATGTTTTAGAGAAGAAAATTGTGATGTCAAAAATTTTATTTTATTTAGTTTTATGTTGACTTTTCCTTCAAAATAAATGCATATACTCAAAAAAAAAAAAAAATATTGGATGGTCACCAAGAAAAAAATTATCATTAAAATTTTGGCAACGATAAACTGTTGCTATAGCAACGAGAACTACTGGCATCTTAGCGTGCAATAGTTAGAAAAATCTCTTTATACAATAAAACCATTTGTTTTAAATCAACGGTTTAAAATTTTACAAACATCGTCTGTGCAGAGCGAAATATGATTTGCCCAAATTATCTTTGTTCGCCATTTTAACTGGCCTGTTTAATTTAGCTGAGCTATTCAAAAAGGATTTTTTTTTTATTCCTCTCTCTTTGTTTCAACTGAGATATTGTACAGAAAGCAAAGCAGACATGTTTTCATGTTAATGTTCAGTGTATTCAAATGTATAATTACTATCTTTTCTTTATGGTAATAAAAGCTCTGTCTTTTCTAATTTCTGCGTTTGGAGATGGTATATGCAGCGTTTTGTGTGATAATTTATTTAAAGATTTTCCGCATTTTAAAACGTTTATGATCTGACATGTGATTACAAAAATACGGTTGAATTTTGAAATTTACGATAATGTTATGTTATGAACTTTTAATGGGATATAGGACATAAGAAAAAAAAAAAAGAGAGAGAGAGGTTTCGTTATTTAAGGATTATTTTAACCGTTTTAAGTACTTAGTTTTCTGTTTTTACTTCGAACTTTTTTGTTACTGTTGTTTAAAATATGGGATGATCACAAGAAAGATACAAGTGTTTTTGATATTGGAAACGGTACATTGTTTCTGTAGTTACAAAAATTATGAATGCATAGCGGCATTGTTATGTATCCGCTTTGTAACTGTTCTTTAAATAAGACAACGATATAAATCAACCGCAAGAAACTTTGCGTTCAAATTATAGCTGTTAGAAGCGGCAGTACAAAATTTTACATTTAATTATTTTTATTTTTTTTAAACTGTATTCATAAATAAAATTGCTGTTCTTTGTTACATTAGGGGGGGGGGGGAGGGGAGTAAATTTTAAATCAGGTTAATATAACAATGATCTCATAATATAAATTTATTTAGTTTTAAATTGATTTCCCAATCTTAAAAAAATAAAATAAGTGCAAAAAGGTGAAAAAAAATTTAAATAATTACAAAAAAAAAAAAAAAATTAAAATTAAAAGCTTGGCTTGTTGTTATAGCAACAAGCATTACTGTCATCTCAGCATGCAATACATTGAAAATTCTCTTTATACAATAAAAACCATTTGTTCTAAATGAACTATTTAAAAATTTACAAACATCGTCTGCGCAGACCGAAAAATGATTTTCCCAAATTATCTTTGTTCGCCATTTTAACTGTCCTGTTTAATTTCGCTGAACTATTCAGAAAGGTCTTTTTCTCAACTGAGATATTGTACAGAAAACAAAACCGACATATTTTCATGTTATTGTTAGGCATATTCAAATGTATAATTGTTGTTTTTCTGTTTTGTAATAAAAGCTCTGTCTTTTCTAATTTCTGTCTTTGGAGATATTATATGTAGCGTTTTGTAAGATAATTTATTTAAAGATTGCAGCATTTTTAAAACGCTTATTCTCTAACATGAGATTACAAAAATACCGTTGAAATTTATGATGATGCTAAGTTATAAACTTTTAATGGATTATAGGACAGGAGGGGTAAATAGCACAGGTTTTGTTATTTAAACATCATTTAAGACGTACTTGTATTTCGTTTCTTCTTTTATTTCCAGTCTGTTTGTTTTATTGTTGTCGTTGTTATTCTCGCTGTACAAAAACTGTATACAGTTGTTATTTATTATTATTGCTAACATTGAAGGGGTACTTTTAAAAAATGTTTTTCATTATGAACTGTTATAGGAATGCTTTTGGTTATCATGAAATAAATGTTAACCACATTTAAATTAATTTAAATAAAAATACTATGATTGATGTTTACGAAATTTAGGGGTTTATTTATTTATTTATTTATTTATTTATTTTGAGGGGGTGGGGGGGGGGGATATAATTTTGGCTGCTAATTTCAAAATGCCAAGAATTTTCCTCTTCAGTTTATATGTGTTGTGAATAGTAATATAATTAATAAATTTAGAGATTTTGTTTTTGTTATGATAACATAGTCAAATTCGTTCGCTGTTAAAACACTGCCGGGGGATTGTTTGATTGCAAACAATCAAAACTTTCACTCGCGATATACTTTTTTATTTTATTTGTATTTTTATTCTATTATTTTTATTTTCATTTTTACTACTTCTTTCTTTCTTATAATTGACTAAATAAAATTCACAATTTTTATTAATTTAATTTCTTTGTCTGAGCATTATTTACATATTCTTTTTTTGTTATTAAATCAAAACAATTTTTTTTTAATCTCATTTTAATAAACGGCCTATAATACCGTTTGTTTAATCTTATAAAATTCAAAAGTATGTTTTTCGCAGATAACAAAATTCTAAAGAAAAGAAAAATTCAATTACTAGCATATAAACATTAGCTTACGTTTTGCAAATTATGTTACGCAACGCTGTAAAAATTTTATTCTAACAATGATACAGAACTATATCAAACTTTCAAGTCATCCTTTACAACCATGTTACGAAATTAAATTTACAGTTTGCTGTAATTCAAATGTTTCGTTTTTCTGTTTTCTTTTTTTGGATATCAAAACGAAAAATTTTGAAATTGGGTAAATTGTGTTACATTTCCATTGTTTGGTTCTTTCCTAGCCTTACACAAATGTTCTATTGAGCTCTCAAACGGGTATGTTATTATCACATTATTTTGAGTTGCACTTACCAACCTGTTTTTTTAAAGGCTTATTTTTTTTATTATTATTTTTGGGGAAAGAGAATATACGTATTTTTGCGAAATCTAATTATGATCTTGAAATTTAATTTATTTGTGAATTACATTTTATTCAGTTTTGAGTTAATTTCTCCATTAAAATAAATTAAACAACGAGAGAGAAAAAATTCGATGATCTCGGAGGAAAATTCTCAGAATTTACTCTCTAATCTTGGCAACGATAAACTGTTGCCATAGCAACGAACACCAATATGGCCGCGTCTTTGATTCGCATATTTAGAAGATGGTCCTTTATAGCTGGCCATGCACTTAGCGCTCCATATACGCGAGCGTTTAAATTTTTACAACCGGGGCTTGCTCCGCGTAAATGGCCAGATCTGGTTCTCTCTTCGCCCTGTTTTATGCGCCCCTCTGACAGGCCGTTTGTAATTCTGCTGGGCTATTCAATTTGCTTAGAAAAAAAAAATGTTGGTTTCAGTTACGATATTTTACCCAAGACAGGCCAAGCATAGTTGCATTATTACGCATTGTTTTGTTTAAATATACAATCGTTGCCATTTTTGTGTAATAATAAAAGCTGCTTTTGTAATGCCTGTTTGGTGCATTTTTACGCAGATATTAGTATTTAAATGGTGGCCGTTTTTAATTCATTGTTTTGCGTGATGTCATAAAAATGTCACCGTGGTATAAAAATTCGTGCTTCGTTTCGCAAATTTTGCTTAGTATGACCTAGTTTATTCTGTTCATTCACGAGTTATGCTATGTATTATTTGGAAGTGTAGTATTATAGAAATGTTATTTGTTTTAGCAATGACCCTCTCTATTACTTTATTCGTTAAAATTTTAATAAATATTCTTGCATGTTCTACTGTTGTTATACTAGTTATAAACATAACGTAAAATTGTGAAAAGTTCTGTTTTGTTTTGAAACGGAGAGAAAAAAAAAAAAAGTAAATCTCAGATTATTCAAATTGTAGATTCCGAGATCAACATTTTATTCCACACTTAGGTTTCGCGCATTTCACACTGGTGCGATTTGAAATTCTGTAAATTCAACTGCGTATAACCTTGTTGGCAATACAGTGATAATGAAATGTAACGCATTATTATACGAAATTTAATGGGGAATTACAATGTGATATTTGTTTTTATCAAAAATTTCATTTTGTTAACCCATTTTCGGCCAAAGGTGCGTAAACGCACCATTTCAATAAATATATTTTTATTAGCACTGTTACGTATATTTTTCACTAATTTTATTTTTCTGCTATTTTTAAGAGTTCTGGAGACATCTATAAAATATTAGTAATTCAATTGAAGTAATCACTTTCTGTTGAGAAATTTTCAAAATACGCTGGTTTTTTACTTGAAACGGTTATTGAAAAATTTGACTTTTTGAAAATTTTTAATTATTCCACTTGAGATTAATCATGTGTTTTTATAATGGAGTAAAGTTGCAAGTTCTCTAAATGAAATAAAAATAAAACAAATGCCATAAGAAAACTTAAAATTTTTTATTTAAATTTAATGGTAAATTATTAATGGTAAATTAATAATGGTAACGTCAAATTAAATAAAATATTATTTTTCATGCACGAAACTTTTTTGGTGTCTTAATGAATGTAATTTAAGCAAATTCCAATGCAAATAATACCACATTTTATAAAATTTCTATGCTTGGCGTAAAATGGGTTAACCCTTTCCGGCACAGTGGTCCCACTCCGGGCACACCTAATTTTAATTCCAAACTTGCATACGACGCCAAGAATATTTTAATAAAATTTTGTTTCTACGATGAAAGCTTAAAATAAGCAGTTCTTATTTTCTAAAAAAGTCATTTTTAAATTCCGGTGTCAGTGAGTAATTTCTCATTTTACGAACAGAATTTGTCTGTGTGGGAAAGGGTTAAAGGCATTAAATGATTATAAAATCATTTCATTCCAAAATATGGAATACCCCAATATTTGGCATAATTGTTCTGCCTATGCGCATATAATTCGAGATTGGAGAAATCAGATACGAATATGTTTGAAATGATACTTGTTGTGTTTACTAAAGAAAGAAAAAGAATGTTCTCTACTTGTTTTGTTGATAAGAAATTCTGCTTTCACCCTCCCTGTGAAGGGCAGAAAGACAACATTACTGTTGAATGCATTAATTATGTGATAATAAGCTATTATTAAATACATTTAAATAGTAACTATCTCTTTTAGATGCTATTCCATATAAAGTTATTTCATAAGTATAATAATGATATTTTATTTACTTCTTCTCTACATCTGAATCAGTAAAGTATGCGAATAATTAACGTATCACCATATTTGTATATCACTGCAAACGCAAAAAAAAGAAGAAAAAAAGAAAAAAATTGTAAAAATAAAAATAATTTTTAGAAGTTGATCGATGTATCATTAAGGTGAGGAAGGGGGAAGAGTTCCAGGAATGATAACGTATGAGATAGTAAGGGGGGGGGTCCAAAATTACCAAAATGTTGATAACTTTATACATGTACAGCCCCCATATGTTATAATTTTATTTGGAAAATAGAGGGTATATGAAGTTCCTTTAAAAATTTCAGAAAGTATACGGCGTATACCACCGTATACTCGCTCCACTACATCTCTGGTTAAAGTAATCAAAACATCTTAGAAAAAAGGGGGAAAAAAAGACTGAGTCAAAAATCAATCTTTTCTACCATCTCCTTTCTAGCCTATCACCAAACTTTTATTTTTGAGAAAATTAATAACAATAATTCAGAATGAATCCATCAATGGCAGTAGACGTGCTAAATTATCCTCCACCCTTCTCATGATAGAATAGACTATTCAGTTCTGCTCCAAAAAAATAAAACTCTAAAACTTAGAAAATTCACTCGCCAGCATTCACTTTCAAACTATAGCCATCCTCAAAAATATCTTCAAATATAAATCTCGTCTAGTTCTCTTCCAAATTTTCAAGTCGTTCTGTCATTTATCTTCTTCAAGACTAGTTTTTTTTTTCCCCTCGTCTTCTTTTCTTATCTTTCCACTTTTCCACTGCATCACCATCCTTTCACGTATCTGGAGTATCACTTTTGGTCATCTGTCATCTGCTACATCAGTCACTCGATTCTATTTAAGCCTTCTTTCCTCTGATATATATATATATATTTCATCGGAAAGTATACTAGCATCTCTCTCCTTTTTTGATCAAGAAGTGATTGGTCCGACATCTCAAAAGTACATACCGTGTCATCATTCTTTGTGATTGGAATATGAAATAAGGTTGAAAATAATGATGACGACGTTGCGGGTATTGTTTAGTTTCTTGCCAGAAGTAAATGAATGATTAAAAGTGTCATATTTTCTCATTTTTACGTATTTCCACATATGCCAAAAATTTACTTTTATAATTCTTGTATAGAGTTTGACTAAATTGCTTGACATAGGGAATAGTGATAATATGCAATAAAGAAGTGAGTTTGGTATGAAAGCTTCAAGTGAACTAACTTGTTTTATTAAAAATTATGGATTTTCTATACTTTTTTTGGCATTTTTTTCTTTTCTTTAAATGAAATAAGAGATTCTTCAATCCAAACTTTTTTAACTGTAAATTAGTCATTGGGTTCTATTTAAGTCTAAT
Source organism: Maratus michaelseni (assembly GCA_963931845.1). Classification (NCBI taxonomy): domain Eukaryota; kingdom Metazoa; phylum Arthropoda; class Arachnida; order Araneae; family Salticidae; genus Maratus; species Maratus michaelseni. The sequence goes on from OZ007600.1 coordinate 15,058,133, forward strand.
TTTCTCATATATATATGTATATTTTTTTTGTTTTTCATCGGAAAGTATATACTAGCACCTCTCTCTTTTTTTGGTCAAGAAGTGATTGGTCCGACATCTCAAAAGTACATCGGTGTGATCATAAAGAATGATTACTGGTATTAAGATCACTGGTATAACGAATGATCACACGGGTGTACTTTTGAGATGTCGGACCAATTGGAATATGGTATTGGAATCAGAAAAAAACGCCAGTCAGATACCTCAAAAGCACACCCGTGTCATCATTCTTTGCGATTTGAATATGAACAAATGTAGAAAATAATGATAATCACGTGTTTCAGGAAGTAGTCGTTAGTTTGTTGCGATGCGGTGAGTTTGGAATGAAAGTTTAAAGCGAATTTTTAATGGACTACGAATTTCCTATAGATATTGCTGGTGAATTTTCTTTTTTTCTCTTTAAATGAGATAACAATATTATGTTATGATTCTTCTATCTTTATTTATCTAATACTAAATCAGGCACTTGATTCTATTTAAGTCGTCTTTCCTCTGATATATATATATATTTCATCTTTTTTTTTTTTTTTTTTTTTTTTTTTTTTTTTTTTTTTTTTTAACTATTGGGAAAATGGTTGTTGCTTTCGGTCGAGAATGGACCAAATCATGTACGCATTTTACTCTTTTAACCGTTTTTGACGAAATTCTGTAACTTTAGAAGAATTTTTTAAGTGTTTTTAACGAAATTCTGTAACTTTAGGAGAATTTTTCTTTGAATAGGCAATAGAAATGCATAAAATCGTTACAAAAAGGATAGATGCAAACTATCAGATATGAAAAAAAGCCGAATTCAAAAATGGACGTCGGATCAGAAATAGTCTTATAAAGCAAAAAACGTGGTCTTCAACTTTAATTTCCTCAAAATACCTTTAGCTCAGACATCAATCTAAACAAGAGTTAAAGCAATACTTAAATTTTGCTTAGGGGATGGTCTACAAATAGAAATTGTACCAAACTTTAACAATTTCAGTGCTAACACCTAAAGTTGGCATCATATTTGGATATTTCGGTTTATTTATTTTTTATTTTTATTTTTTAAGAAATAATTGGTACAACATCTCGAAGGTACATCCGTGTCAGTGTCATCACTCTTTGTGAATGGAATATTTAATAAGGTGGAAAAAATGACGGAGACGTTGCGAATTACTGTCCAGTTTCTTGTATCATTTTTTGGAACATACCTCAAATATGATCTCATGTGGCAATAAATTAAGTCTATATTATTCTTATAAATCACGTGTTTTCGGAAAATGGTAATAAGTTGGTAATCAAACAGTGAGTTTGGTTTGAAATCGTCAACTGAATTTGTATGGATTACGAATTTCCTATATTATTACTGGTGATGTTTTCTTAAAAATGTTCACTGCGAATGTACACATCAAATATTTGTAACTGCATTATCATATTATCTCTTAAACAATTCCAAAACCGGAATTAGAGATTGATTTTCCATTATGAAAAAATTAATTATTTATTGTTAACTGGAAAGGGAAGAAAAATTTGTATTGGTTCAAAAAAAAAAAAAAAGTAAATGCAGTCCGCGTGCAAACCAAGTTTAACACTCATGTATCCTATACCAATAACACATAATACAAACCACACAAAAGACAATTCTAAAATCTAAAAGAATAATATAACAATGTTTCGAAGCGAACCCTTCCAACAAAGTAAGCCCTGCAGAAAAAAACCAGACATCTCAAATTCAAGGCGCCTAAAAAGCTATGCCTTTCGCGCACTACATCCAATAACACCTAAGGTAAACACTCCTTCACTTAGTATTCAGCGCCTATACTATCACTGCCGGCTTAAAACAGAGAAAATTGTGGCGTAAGGGCGCCGTAATAGAATACCAAACCACAGGAATTTTTTTTCACCTTTTTTTTTTTTCTTTCTGCCGTACCTTCGAAAAAAAAAAAAAAAAAAAAAAAATTGAAATACACTAAGGCAAGGGATACATGAAAAGCACATATAAGCTAAATCAATAGGAACACAGTTGGCGGGAAATATGCGTTATGGATCTATGTGTTGTTTCTTCTCACTTATATATATATTTTTTCTTTTGGTCAGAAAAAGCTATATTGTGTTTTTTTTTTAAAGAAAATGGCGAAGATGTGGTCGTTTTTTCTTATTACGCCTGTGGGGAAAAAACAGTGTGTGCAAAATGGAAAATGGCCCCATAAAAATTTCACGCTCTTTTTTTCCCTTTTTCCCAGTAATGGAGTACTATCGAATTTCTTATGTAAATAAAGTAGTTTTTGGGGAGATGGCGTGTTGGCAATAATTTTCCACCTTTTTAAAGGTGTGTGTCACATTTAATAGGAAGCTATGTTTGCATAGAATTTGATCCAAGACTTTTGAATGAGTATACTAACGGCGTCGTTTTAAAGGCTTAAGACACAAACAAGAAATATTAATATTTCTTAAACAATGATTATTATATATATCACAGCTTGTAATAGCTGTATTTGAGCCGTATTTGAACGCTGCAGTCATGCCTATTGTTATAAAGATGCTATTGTTAACGTTACAACGTGCCATTTTTAAGGCGGCTTTTAAAAATATGTGGCATCGCTTTTCAGCTTGTAGATATTTATGTATAAACTGAATATTGTGTCACATTTTAGCATACAAATTGTGCTATGAGCTCTATAGTTTTTTCCATGACAATTTCTTTTAACTACAGACGTTTGTTTTTAAAGAATTGGTTGAAAGTGAAAGAAGAAATATGCGTCGTGCGCGGGTTTGTAGTGAAACATTGTGGTGAATAATTTTAATATATTATGCTTGTTAATAAACTTATTATAATTGGGAAAGACAGATTATAATTTCATATTTTAAAATGCTTTCGCTATCCGAAATCAATTTACTCATGCTATCATAGTTTTGAATTTTCCTACATCCCCCCCTCCCCCCCATACTTAGAGCAGACAATTTTATAACTTTTGTTCGTTTTGTAGCTTGAATACGTCTAAATTTTGATCAATTATTAAGTTCCGATCGAGATTTTTACCATGAATAGCTCCAATTATATTTTCATTTTATATTTAAGAAAATAAACAAAGCTCACGTTATTATTATTTTTTTTTTTTTTAAGTTTTAAAAATATGGGTTTTATTTTTAATATTTTAAATCATTAATAAACTTAGTAACTAAGAAATGAGAAATGACAAAATGATTTTCTTATTCAAAATTAATTTACTATTGCCACTATAATTTTGTAAATGTTCTTAACTTCTTTTATTTTTATGAACAGAACTAACAGACGATTTTATAATTTCTATTCATTTTATTGTTGCTTAACCAAGGTTTAAGTTTTTCCAAAACGTTCTCATTAATTTACATGTTTAAAAGACACAACTTTTCATATATCTCAAAATAGAAGAAGTCATTAAAATAAGTTTCATTTACGATTTATATTTCAAGCAAAACTATACTTCAAGTTATGCGATAACGAGTTGCATCTTTCAAAAGTTAAAGCATCTTTGAAAACATTTTTCCTGGAACATTTAAAACTCATATTTTTAATCCCAAACCATCTTCCTTTCCGTCATGCTAAAAATTTTCTAAGCCTTAATCCTCGCAATTTCATGGAACATATATTTTCTAATTCTTCTTCGTTTTCTAAGTAAATCGCGAATGAAAATCATCATTTATTTATTTGTCTCTCTTCTCTCTTGCTTTTAAAAAGAGATTTCTAAAAGCAGACGATTTTTAAAAGGGAACGGAATTCCAAAACTCTCAGGACGTAAATCCATTTTGTTTCTTTCTCAACACTTTTACAGATAATGCCTTCAAAAATAAACATTAGAAATTGCTATCCAAATAGATGCATGAAGAAAATAAGACTATTTTGGAAATGTTAAAGTAAGGTGCGTGTGTGCCTGCGTTGTTTTTCCGGAAACATTTTGATATTCCCTGATTACGAAACACTCCAGAAATCTGCTACCAGATAATAGAATGAAAGCTTGTAGGCGCGTTGAAGGTTTTAGTTTGCAAGGTTTGCCATAAATTCTCGTCTGTCTCTGGTCGAAAATATGTCACTCACTTTCTTGACTTGCACCATTCTCGTTCAAATTCGTTCCATTCGTAAAATGCTTTCGTTGTTAGTTAAGTGTCCTGCATTAGTGGTATTAGTCATCGATGAATTTAATCCGCTGTTTCGTGGAGATGGAACTGTCAGTTTATGGAACTGTCAGTTTCCGAAACTGCGCCATTTCCACTTTTTTGGCAGTGTTTAGAAATATCGCCAAACTCCAGTGTATTAATATTCTGTTATAATAATTATTTCTCTTTTCATTTTTTTTATGTGATGATATAATTTGCTTTATTATCACTGAAAGAAATGAATTAGTTAATTGCAAGTTTTCGTTTACTTGTTTAGCTATTGACTGGTATAATATTTATTATGAAATCTGATTTATTCTCTCTTTTTTTTCTTTTTTTTCATTCTCAATGCCGGATAACTGAAGGCATCGTACTTACAGAACAGAAATGCTCATTCATTTTTGATATATGCATTTTTTCAATCATCTTATTTTGTCTTATGTGAGAAAGGAGGGAGGGGGAATTTTTCAATTCCAGCTTTTGTTTAACTTATTTTAGAAAAAGATGAATGGAAAGTAAAAATACAAAATAATATTTAAATTATATATTTTTGAAATATATTTTCAAATAAATTAACTGCTAATTTCATGAAATTTTTTAATTTTCTGCGTTTTGCTAACAACGGTAAGAAACTTTCGATTATACAAAAATCGCCAGAACAACCTCACCAGGTGAAAAAAAATCCATTTTTATTTCTACGTAACTAGAAATGAATGGAACGACAAGATATCCATTTTTCATCGCATTCTAAAACTGTTAAAACAGACTTTTTCACTATTATCTTTTAAAATTGATGTTCACCTTTTTTCTGTTTCTTTTCTTGTCTTTTTTTTTCCCCTTGTAATTTTTATTTTCCTTCCATTATATAAAATTCAAATATGAAACATTCGTTTTTATTAATTTTGTTAAACATATTCGTTTTAATACATTACGAAGAATTTTTTTTTTTCATTTCAGTTACAGTTAACTTTTTGATTATTATTTATTTTTATTTATGGATAAATATTGTATGTTTTTCAGTAGAAATAATTAATCGCTAATAATTGAATCACATTTATAACACTTTTATAGAAAACGAGCTGTTACCCATGAACTTTATGTAAGATTTAAAGAAGAATCAAAGCATTATTTCAGCAAAAAATTTCACTCTCAGTAATAACTTTCAGCAAAAAATTTCACTCTCAGTAATACGCTACCGCGCATGCGCGGTAGCATTTTACTGTTTATTACTGTTAATTTTACAGTATAATACTGGCAGCTGGGGTGTTAGCATTATACTGTAAAATCAACATTTTTTTTTTCCCCCAGTGTGGAACTTAAAGATTTGTGTTAAGAAACATATTGTTTGTTAAAAAATCGTTTGCAGATTGACATTTATCGAAATTAAAAGCAGAAAATTACATTCTTAATTAAAAAAAAAAAAAAAAAAAAAAAAAAAAAAATCGTTAACAATTCGTAAATTACGTTACAGGTTTGAGACAAACTTTATCTGAAAGCGCATGTTTTGTTCTATTCTGTGCTGTAAAGAATGAAATTATGCGATATTTTGAAACGAAGATGTGAAAGGTGTAAGAAAATACCTAGTGAAAAAATGTAATAAAAAGTCCCTTGAAACATAATTTTTAAAAAATCTCTTCAATGGGTTCTTTGGGTACACATTATCCATCACAACGTGAGAGCGTACAGAGACAGACAGACTCACTCACACGCGCTTTGTTTTATGAATATAGAATATAGATATTCAGTGTATCTCAGTCACATAAGCACAGGGTTGGATTGAAAAGTTCCGTAGCAGACGATGCCGCCTAGCAATAATTGAAAATTTATGCGCATGCGTTACTGTTATTCTGATGGAATTGTTTCTGGTTTCTGTGTTGCATTGATTTCTGTATTTTTTATTTATTTGTGTAACAAATTTAAAATTCTGTGTTTTTTTCTTCTTCTTGTGCCGCAATATATGTTTATAACACTTCGTTCAGTCACATCATTCAATTTCATTTCAGTCGCCATAACATGAAATTTATAAATTTACCTACTATAATTTATCCACTGAAAAAAATATATATAAAGTATTCCATTTTCACTTTTTTCAGGTCTATCTTACAATATACCTTTTTCAACTTTTATCTCTTAAAAATAATAATTTAAAAAAAATTAGACGCTTTATGGAAGTTGTAACTTGTGCTACTCTTTCCTGACGAATCCAAGGAAGAAACACTCACGGTCTGTAAAAATCTCCAATACATTTTAATTTCGTTTAATGCAGTTTGCAGTTATTTGCAGTTTCATAATTTTTTTAATTCGATTTTTAGACATTTAACTTAGAAAGCTACAGTATTACCATTTCTCTATGGAATCTTGATTGTACTTTCACATTAGCTTTTCACTTTGCTTTTTTAGCATTTCATGATTGATGTCTGTGTCTTTTTTCTTTATTACTTTTGTGACGAATTCTATTTTTTTCCCCTTCTGTCTTTCTCTCTTTTTTGTGCCACATTTATAATATTTACCATTCAATTACATAACAATCAACAAATTATTATATTTTCTCTACTTTTTCCATAACTAAAAATGTACAAATGACAAAGTGTCCCATTTTTCACTCCTTTCAGAACTATTTTACAATATACAGTGTCTCACATAAGTGATGGGACACTTGTGCTTTACAAAAGGAAACTAATCAAATAAATTAAAAAAACATGTACACATTTTTTTTGTGGGTGTGTTTCATACTTAAATTTAGTAAAGATTATTACATAACATACATTTTGTCAAAATATTAAAATATTAATTTAATAAAAATACAAATGTTTAGAACGGAGCAAAAAATAGCTCACATAAGTGATGGGACACCATTATATATGCAACAAAAATCGCCTGAAATAAGCAATAAAAATATTTTTTGGGGTTTTATTTTTACTTAAAAGCAATTGGCAATAATTTATAAAATCGTCTGCAGTATTTCTCTCCAGTTTGTTTTGGAATTTTTGTGTTTTTTAGCTCTGTGTAGTCATGAATGCTAAACGAAAAGAAACTTCGCCTGAAATTCGAAAATTAGTTATTAATTTGCATATTGAACGTGGAAAATCTATTAGAAAAACTGCTGAAACAGTTAACTTGAGTCGTTCAACAGTTTTCAATATCATTAAACGATATAAAAAGAATCATATGATTCAGGATAAAAGAAGACCTGGCTGACCATCAAAGCTATCCAATGGAATAAAGCGAATTATCGTTCGAAATATTAAAAAAAATCCAAGAATTAGTGCTTCAAAAGTTGCTGCTGATTTACAAGCATTATATGGAATAATTGTTAATCCTGAAACTATTAGAAGGGTAATTCGATCTGCTGGATATCACGGTAGAGTAGCCAGGAAAAAATTCTTCGTAAGTGAAAAGAATAGAAAACTCAGACTAGCTTTCGCAAAATCCAACATAAATAAGAATTCTGATTACTGGAATAAAGTTATATTTGCTGATGAGAGTAAATTTAATATATTTGGTTCTGACGGTAGAATCTTGGTGTGGAGAAAACCCAGGGAAGAACTTCGCAAACAGAACTTGGTACCAACAGTAAAACATGGTGGAGGAGGAGTTATGGTATGGGGGTGTATGTCGTCCGCTGGAGTTGGTAATTTTGTTTTTATTGACAGTATAATGGATCAGTACAAGTATATTGATATTTTAAAGCAAAATTTGAAATCTTCAGCACGAAAATTGAACCTTCATAACGATTTTAAATTCTACCAGGACAATGACCCCAAGCACACTGCTCTGAACGTTAGACTCTGGCTGCTATATAACTGTCCTGAAATAATAAAAACACCACCACAATCTCCAGACTTAAATCCCATAGAGAATATTTGGCAAGAATTGGAATCAAGAATTCGCAAACACACCATTTCTTCAAAACAACAACTAAAATCGGTGCTTCAAGAAGAATGGGGTAAAATCACTCCAGAAATCACAAAAAAATTAGTCGAATCCATCCCAAAAAGATTAAATCATGTTTTAAAAGTAAAAGGAAATCCAACAAAATATTAAAACCTTTTAAAAAGTAAAATTTTTGGATAAATATTTGATGGAAAAGTAAGTGTCCCATCACTTATGTGAGCCATTTTTTGCTCCGTTCTGAACAATTGTATTTTTACTAAATTAATATTTTAATATTTTGACAAAATGTATGTTATGTAATAATTGTTACTAACTTTAAATATGAAACACACCCAAAAAATTTTTGCACATGTTTGTTTATTTATTTTATTGCAGTTTCTTTTTATAAAGCACAAGTGTCCCATCACTTTTGTGAGACACTGTAGTTATTTTCTAACTTTTATCTCTCAAAATTGATGTATCTTTTTTTCAAAGAGCAAACGATTTTTTAAAAAATATTCAGTCTTTTGTTATTTAAAATCTGGATTTGGAAACATGTGTTCCATATTAATCCCGTTAAAAAGTTAATAATGTTTTCCAAGTCGTTTTACTGATAGTTTCTATTCGGAAATATATGACATGTGAATGTCGTTGACTAATTCGGTTTAGCTATTTAAATCTTCTGTTAATGCTCAAAATGGATGTTTGCCGACTCTTTAATTATTGAAATACGTTTTGGAACTATTGAAGTAATGGGCTTATCCGCGCCATTTTGATAATTATAAACATTTTGCACGCTTTTTAAATGGGATTATTGTAAATTCGCGTTTTGGATCTCGAAGTACTCGTATTAATTTGTTTTGGAATAACATATTTGTAGCTTAATGAAAAGGCTTTAGTGTTGATGATGTTTCATTATTTTAGCAATACAATATCTCGCGATTTTTAGAATATGTTTTGTTTTAAATTAATGGCATTGTTGTTACCGAGTTTAGAACAAAGAGGGTTTCTATTTTTAATTACTTCGACGTTCATTAGTTTCTTATCAAATATTAAGAGGTGTTATGTAATTTGGCATTCAGCCTTTTGTGAGCTTGTGTTATATTGTAGTCATTTCAAGCCTTAGAGGAGACGTTAATATCATATACGGAGAATTACATAGTCACACTAATAGACAGACATATTTTATTTAACACAAACAAAGCAATTTTGCGTTGATAACATATTATTCAATCATGGTCTTTTTTAAATGCTTTGTTTTACAATCGTGTTTTGTCTGGATTAAAGAATAAACAATTTATTGTTTGAAGAGTCTACATTTGCCAGCATACGCCATTCACAACCTAATATTAAACCAATGTAAGCGTTCTCCACAATTTTTTTACGTTTGCATTTCCTTATTTTTAGATGATTCTTTTTGCATAAGCTATCTGAGGTCAAATGGTTACGTGAGAGTTTTGTACTTTTTCGATTTCTATTGCCGTTTCTTTCTGAGGATTTATGTACCGTAAGTGTTTCACCCATGCTTTTCCGTTTCCCAAAAACAACTTAAATCGGCTCTAGACAAAAAATACAGGGTGTCCCAAAAACATTTATGCACAGTTTGAATGATTATAACTTCAGTTTTTATTCACATATAATTAATATTTAAATTGCAAAATAATCTACATAAAATGTATAACTTTTCTTACTACCGCAGATGTTCAAAGTTATTACCGTTCTGTTCAATACACTGCTGATAACGATGGACTATTGATTTACAAACTTCAACAAACATTTAATTTGGCATTGTGGCGCATTCTTGCTCAATTGTGGCTTTTAATTCTTCCAGTGTTGTCGTTTCAAACTTATCTTTTATCCGATTAATTGTAAGTCGCGTAGGTGAATCTGCCTGAAACTCCCAGCGATGTTGCCTTTGTACTTCTGCTATATTTTCATACAGCATTTTACAATACATTTTCTTTTTTCATAAATTAATCTCTGTCTACTCATTATTTCCAATTAATTACACCCTGAAAAGAAAGAAAAAAAAACTGTGACCCGTTATACAACGTATACATTTTTTGGGACACCCTGTATTTTTAACAGAATTGTATTCTAAGATATATATATATTTTTCGTTAGATACAATTTTTTGACCATGTGCTGGTGGAATTATGCTAATGAATGTGGGTAAATAATTAATGTAAATAATATATAACTTTTCTTTATCTTCCTTTTTTTTCCTCCCCTCTTATTCAAATTGTTTGTATGATTTATAATATTCCATTTTAGAAGGTCTTCTCGTTTTTCAATCTTGTTTCAACGATTGTTCGGGCAGCGATATGACATGATTTTTGGCATTAAGCTGGTGTCATATACAGAAAACAATCGTTCTTTGCTTATAAATGTAGTTTCCCTGCCCATGAAAAAGTGAATTACATTATAAGCTTTCATTTGTGTTTATATACTCTTGTTTTTTCATTTGAATTAATAATATTTCATTTATTAGGACTACATATTTTAATTTGTAATTTGACACTGCTATATGGTATTTTGATTTCATTGCGTATGGTCAGTTTCTTTGTTTCAATGGTTAAATTTTACATTAAGTTTATATATATATATATATATATATATATATAGATAGATAGATAGATAGATAGATAGAGAGAGAGAGAGAGAGAGAGAGAGAGAGAGAGAGAGGGGGGGGGGGGGAGAGAGTAAAATGTATTTTAGAAAAAAATAAATAAATAAAAACAGGGAAAGAAAATTTTAATTAATATTAGTTTTTCGAAAATTCTTATGGAAATGCGGGAATTCTCTCAGACGCTCAGAGGACCAGTTAGAAAACGGTCTGGGTGCTAGTCACCAATAAGGCATTACTGTATCAGAAAAAAGGCACTAACTCGATAGAAAAGGACATTATTTCAAGAGAAAATGGTACTGTGTTTTGTAACGATAAATAAAAATATATAAATAATAAAATGTAAATAAAGTAACATTAATTTCAAATGATTTTATGAATTTCAAATAGATATTTTGTGGTACAGGAAATATCTGGGTACGTCTAGGGGTGCTTTTAACTATTTTTTAAAAGGGCAGAGTGTATTTTACTGATTTTAAAAAGGGCATGGTGATGTGCCCTTAAATAATGACCTAAAGATTATAATTTTAATTTAAGAACTGGTGAGGATAGAAGTACTGTTTCCTTTATAGCCTTTGTACCAGCAAAATTCGGAACGTTTTTGTGAACTAGAACAAGAACTTTCAACCTCGTATATCCTACGATCCCTCGTATATCCTACGGAAAAAAGAATAATTTCGTAAAAATCAGGTTAACCCAAAACATTTAGTCAACCGACCCAACCCGAAACGTGTGTCGGATTGAGTTCTGCTAAAATTGGATTACCCGACTCAATGCAGGATGCCTCGAATGCGCCAAGTTGACTGTAAAACCACTTTTACAACAAGACTACTTTATCGACAAAGAAAACAGACTACTACTCTTTCGAAAATTTCTGTGAGGGATTTTACTAAACACAGTATGCTATTGAAAATTAATTATTTAGGCATATATTATGGAATACTTATCCGAAGCATTTAGTCAACCGACCGAATCCGAAACATGTGTCGGATTGGGTTTGGCTAAAATCGGTTTACCCGACCCGATGCAGGATGCAACGAAAGCGCCAAGTTCACTGTAAAATCACTTTTACAACAAGCCTACTTTATCGACAAACAAAACAGACTACCGTATGGAAGATTGTGCGAGATTTTACTCGACACAGTTGAAAATTACTTATTTAGGCATCTATTATGGATTATTTTATTAGCCTAGTAAGTACTGTAGTCGTGTACTTATCTCGTAACGAAACTTTAATAATGTATGTTTGATGAATATATATATATATGTTTATTTGTTATAAATTACTGCTATTTATAATTAATTTTACCTGCGTAAAAAAATAATTTCACTTTATTGTTTAAAGGGTAACATCATTTTGACGTCCTGAAAGTTGTGGTTTTTTCGGGAATTTGTTTTTAAGAAAAGAAAAGTGTTTATAAAAATTATTTATGCTAAATTAGTATAAAGTAGAAAATGTATTCGGAATTGTATTTTACTATTTATTATAATTATTTTAGGGTTTTTTCTTTCGCGGTGATCCCATGTAAATTTAATTTGAATCCAACACTAAAATATGTGTGTGTATCTGTCCGTCCTTGCTTGTACTTTGGTAAAAAATATCGGATAACCGCGAAATTTGAATACGTTGTTACGGTAGATAATAGTTTGTTCTTTATTTAAAAATACCTTCATCAAAAATTGGTCCGTGATATTCAAATAAAAATGTGTTTTAAAAAATAAGTATTTATTTTAAGAATCTATTTTAAATGAAAGCTTACTTATACATAGTGGATTTTATCCGTAATGCAAAGTGTATTTTTATCTATATATATTTCGGCATTTCAACGGGATACAATTTTTATATTTTATTTGTAGTACCTCTGATTCCAAACAAAAATCTTAGTGCTATGTGTCTCTGGGCTCGTTTTTAGTAACCCGAACAAGAAAACTTTTGTGTCATCAGAGCTCGAGCCCGCCCCAGCCCGTTACCGAAAGTACGCAGTAGAAAATTGTTAATAACATTTTTAAATTTTTGCAAGATTAATTTTCTCATTTAAACATCATCACTTCTTACAAATGAATAACTAATATAAATACTATTAATAAAAATAATTAAATAAAACTAATAAATAATGTATATCTATATGTTCCCCCATTCGTTTCGCGGTTTCATGTCCTTAAAAATTTGTTTAAGATAGCAAATTTGTTATTTATACCCAACCACTGGCAAAAACCTACAAAAGTCACAATTCTTATTATTTTTAAATGTCATTTTCACCCATGGCATAAAGACATGAGTTCTGTTTTCCACTAATTCTAAAAAAGGACTTCAAACAGAAAGAGAGGATAAACAAGGGATATCTCACGGCTTCTCTATGTTACTAACACTGACCGTGCAAAGGTTATTAAATTAGATAGAATGTTTCTGTATAAATCCACCAATAACAGTTCATTTCCTTTTCAGATAGATTTTTAGAGGATTGTAAAACACTTTAAGAAACTTGGACTGCATTCTTGTCTTTCAAATAGCATCTGACAGTTTTCTCTTTTCTTTTTTCAAATTGCGACTAAATAAAAATTTCCTTTTTGAACTGAGCCCATCGCATTTCTAATGTCTACAACACGAGCAAAAATAAAGATAAAAAAATCTACCACGAAAATTATAGTTTCAAAATTGTGGTACAATATAATAATCTAATATATAAAAAAATAAAATTTGTCTGTCTGCATTTCTATACAAATCAACAGTTTAGACGCCAGAGTTGTGAAATTTTACGTATAGGTGTATTAAAACACGGTCAAGGCAACTAAAGTAATTCGTAATCAAAATAATGTATAGTTAATTTTTAATTAATAAAAAACCAAAAATCTAACAACCATTTCCTATCAAATTTAAACATTTTTCGTTATAGCAGTTGCCAACAATTAAAAATCCACAATAAAATTATTTCTACAATAATTAATTTTCCATTGAAAGATTTCCACGCGAAAAATGAAAATGAAAACAAGTTTGAACAATTGAAATAAAGATGAATATGATGTCATATTGGTAATATAACGGAAATTTTCAAACATTTCTCAATAATACAAGGAGTAAGAGTATGTGTAAGTACAGAAAGCAGGTTAATATGACGTCATTAGAGAATTAAAAAGAAAATTAATATGACGTCATTAGAGAATTAAAAAGAAAATTAATATGACGTCATATTGAAAGTTTAATGACTTTTTCAAATGTTTAAGAATCGTACAAAGAGAGTATCAATGTGAGAAATAGAGAAAGCAAGTAGATATGACGTAAACAGGTGAATATAGCGTCACATGGGTTTGAGGAACGTATTGAATCGTGATAAAAACCCAATTATGGAAATATTGTCAGATTTTAACATTTTGAAGTTATCTATACAACATGTTTAATTTTGAAATCGATTTTACTACACAAACATTCTTAAAATCACGGACAACGCTGGGTATTTCAGCTAGTAAACTATAAAAATAGTTGGCAGTGGCATCTCTGATAATATTAAAAAGTATGGTCATTACAGAGAACGGTAACTCTGTTCATATACGCGTAAAAATAATTTAAGCTAAGATAACTAACACAGAAAGAATATATATATATATATATATATATATATATATATATTATATTTTCATTTATTAAATATACATATATACGTAAATTTGTTTATTATGCGTATTTTAATTCTTACACATACCTATATAAAACTAAAAAAATGCTCTTTAAAACCCCAGAGTTAACCTCGAGTTAAAAAAAATTGGAAACGTGCGCCAAATTAAATCTAACAGCTAAAGAAAGACATTATTTGAGGAAGGCATACTTTCTGTCAAAATTAAAAGTAACAGTGGAATTCATTTTTGTGTGAACGAATGAAAATAACTTTGATGGAATAATCTTTCTGCTTCACCAAATAAAGAATTAAAAAATCAACCCCAAATTTCTTTTCAACACGCTTTTGAACCCTATTTCCTGAAGATGCACCCATTAACTATCTCCCACTTTTATAAAATACAATTCCATTAGAAAACGAAATGCCTTTTCACTCACTTATTAAAACTGATATGAATCGATACGCGAAAATCGATTAAAAAATCTTTCCCCTCCACCACACACAGGAGTCCATGAGTGAATTTCCAATCAAACTTCTTCAATTATAATTGATAGAGACAAGGGGTAAAAAAAAAATAAGTATAGGAACAGAAGGGAGAGAAAAAATGTCCGCTCGGGTATTTTGGCGGTAAAGTGCACTTTCTAGATGACTAGGTTTGCCCAAAATGGAAATAAATGAGACGCATCCCAGATGCAAGCTCTCCACTAGCGCAAGCGATAGTCCGTCCAGAGCTATTTGGAACCCGAACAAGTGAGCCGATTTAGCGGCAGCTACATCATCTCTATCCCCCCTTTTGCCTCCCGCGTTGCTAGGGGCAACCGAGCATCCTTTTATACATACGTATCCATGGCAACGCGAAGGTGAGCCCCGCGGAGCTCTCTTTGTGCACACCATCCAGATACCTCCTCGAATGCGACACTATCCAGATGGGAGGGCGGGGTTACCAGAGATGAAAGGTTATCGTCTGAATTGGCGAATTATGGAAAAAAAAAGAATAAAATAAAATTTAATGGATGAGGATTTGCAGTAAATTGGATAAAATGTATTTTCAGTTAGAAGATAGCTCCTGTAATATTAATCCACTGTAAGTGCAATTTTGTCGTTTTTTCTCCCTCTTCTTCCAAAGTGAAAGTTTATTTTGTTGAATAAAGCTGTCATTAATAAGGATTTCGAATCTTGTTTTTCTATTTGATTGTTTATGATGCTCTGAAGCTGCTGCAAAACATTTTGTTTGTGACTATAAACGCTGAAAATAAATCAATGAATTAAGGCCTTTATTTAAACATCCAAAAATGGAAGATTTTTTTTATTACAAAATGAAAAATGCCCTATTATATGAAACCTAATAATGTACAATTTATACAAGCATTAGTTAATTAGTATTTATTAGTAATATTATTTAGAAAAGTACCTACAGCTGAAAAATTATTTCCTTTTCTGACTTTACCTGTTGCTTAGAAATAGAATAATGAATAAAATTATCTCTTTTCTTAGTAGAGGGAAGCACTTGTATAAGAGTGCCAGATATGTCCCGACAATACACAACTAAGAAGGGAAGAAAAGTAGATATACAGGACATTTGTGTACCATCAGGGGTGTTAATGTAGCATATTTAAAATATATTATATTTAACCACATGAATAGGAAGTGGAGAGGACAGGGGCGGGGGTAATAAAATAATAATAATTGGTCAGATTTTGTAATAAATTAGATAAATATATTTAATTAGGTGCTCATTTTTGTCTTTGTATATCTTTTTTACAGTAGACATCTTACTTTATTGAATACAACTGCCCTTAATAAAAATTTCGACATCCTGTTTTCTGTTTGATTGTGTCTATTTTTTATTTATGATGTTACGGCGAAATATTAGTTTGCAACTATAAGCGTTCCAAAAAATTGCTTTTTATGCAGTTATTAGTAATGTACAATTTATTCAAAATAACGCATTTGTTAATTAATATCGTTAATGTTTACCAACAGTCAGAAAATAAGCTCAATACAATTTTCTTTTGTGTTTTCATAAGCGTCTTAGATTTAAAATATATATATGGGTATAGATTTACACTTCTGAAAATCTCAATAAAGTGAAGTGTTTGTATATCTGGGCTGAGAAATGCATTTTTACTTCGCATGCATTGCCTTTGTCTGAACTATGAAATTACGGGGGGGGGGGGGGGGGGGAATGAAAATTTAATGAGAGTCATCAATTTTAAACTTAATATAAATATATATATTATTTATCTTTTATATACTTTTAAAAAGTTGTGCGATTTTGAATCAAACAAAATGAACTGGGTGAAAATATTCAAATCAGAATCGGATCAATTTGAAATTGAAAATGTATACTTTAATTGATTTTTAACATTTTCCAATATAGTTGAAAAGTGTTTATGAATTTGGTTTTTCTCTCGTAAATATACTCGGATTGTCATGAAATTTTTATGTTATTTATGTTTATTATAGAATCTTCGCTATTGAAAATTAAGTATGTAACATTTATAGCTAGTAACACACAAAAGAATTCCTTTACATTATAGTCTATGTTGAAAAATAGTTTCCAATGCATTTTGAATGATGTTGGGTCATTCCATGGTAACTTACGTTACATTTAGAATATTGACTTCAGTAATTTTAGTAATATAACATTAAAAAATATTCAAAATGTAATGTTTATATGATTTGTTAATTAAACCTATACAAAACTAAATTTGGATAAAAATTACTTAAATTTAGTACTATTTCTTGAACGCTAAAAATTATATTTACTTTGGTAACTTGTTTCTGACAAAAAGAACGTAAGTTACCATAATAAATATAATGGCCAGTGTTCAAAAAATAGCACTAAAGGTAGGTACTTTTCATCCAAATTTCGCTTTGGATAGTTTTAATTAACAAATCATATCAACATTACACTTTTAATATTTTTTGGTGTTATATTATGAAAATTACTAAAGAAAATTATTCTAAATGTAACGTAAGTTACCATGGAATGACCCTGTTACAATACTTGAAACATAATGACATTCATTGAAGTAAACAAAAATATTATGTCTGAACATATTTATATTAAAATCATTAAAATTAGAGACATTACATTACAATTGCATAGAACATTAAAAACATATTAAAATTGGACGTTTCGGATTTACATGAAAATCCCTCATCAACAAACATTTTTCTTAACGTAAGTCACAGTTCAAAAATATCAACACATAGAAAATGCAGCGTTGCATTTTCTATGTGTTGATATTTTTGAACTGTGACTTACGTTAAGAAAAATGTTTGTTGTTGAGGGATTTTCATGTAAATCCGAAACGTCCAATTTTAATATGTTTTTAATGTTCTATGTAATTGTAATGTAATGTCTGTAATTTTAATGATTTTAATATAATGACATTGATATGCATCACTGAGGTTGACTAAAACATGCTTTCTCTGGAGTATAGAATAAGTAGCATTTATAGTTCGCTTACAAGTCGAAAAAAAACCCATTACATTATGGTCTATGGGAAAAATTGTTTGTGATGCATGTTACGATAATTCAAGCATAATGAAATTGAAAAGAGGTTACACTACAACATGTTTTCTACAGATTAAGGAGTGCGTAGCATTTATCTACATTTACAGAGACGCACAAAAGAATTCGGTTACAAACAGTGTGGCCTATGATCGATTTCATTTTATGAAAAAATTATATTTATTAATAATATTCTGCAATGCCAAAAAAAAAAAAAAAAAAAAAAAAAAAAAATTGTTGATTTTACGGTATAATACTGGCAGCTGGGGTGTGAGTATTATACCATAAAATCAACTTTTTTGTGGGGGGGGGAGGGGGGTTGTTAGTGTTGGAAAGTATTTCATAATCTATGCCTGACGCATGATCTTTCGTTCTTGTTATCTTTGTATATGCTTTCTTCAAGGTTTTCGTTATTTGGACACCAGCACAAATATGTATAAAGTGATCGTTACTAACAATCACCACCTATTGTTTTTTCAATTGAATGACGCAAATTTTCTTTAGTTACAATTAGAATGGTTTTTTACGTGATACACTTAAAAAAAAAAACTAATCACTTCCTTTAAGTTAAGAGGATGTGTAGTGAATTAGACCCGACGTATTTTCAGAAAAAAGGTTCAGAAATGCAGTCGGACTCCTACTCAACGAAGTCGCTAAATCCAGTAAATTAGTTCGTTATATAGACAATTCGTTAAATAGAGATTTGAAATACTTTAAAGCATATAAATTTCAAATTCATAAATACTATATATCATACAAACGTAATTAATTAGTTATATATATATATCAATTTATTTTAATTATTTTATTAATCAAAAAAACATTTGTAGAAAACAGGAATATAAGAATGTTATTGTCACTGAATTTTTAGTCTAAAATAATAATTTTATATTTTAAATTAATGAATTATTTTTTTTATGATGTTATCGCATGTATTATAGCAGATAAATTTTAAGCATACATCACTACATGCGTTTTTGAGAAAAAACTTAAATTTTGTATTTTTTTTTTTTTTTTTGAAAAGGTGTTTTTCCTCATAATAAAGAGGAAAAAAAGTTCAGGTTACAAAAGTTCATAAAATAGAGGATGCACTTTGCTATTTGGAAGTTATTTTACAAAGTAAATCGTGAAGTGTTCTCAAGGAAACGTTCGTAAAATAGACGAAATCACAAAATAAAGGTTCGTTAAATAAGAGTTCGATTTTATTAATCTGTTGTAAGTGGTTAATTTTGTCGTGTCTTTTCCCTAGTCCCCTAACTGAAAGTTTATTGATTTTTTAAAAATAAATAAATAAGTAAAGATTTCATAACTTGTTATCCTTTTTATCTGTGTCTATTTAAAAAAAAAAAAAAAAAAAAAAAAAAGTACAACAGCGTGTAAATTAAAAACATTTAAAATAAATCGGTGAATACATTCTATATTACACGCCAAAAAAGATTTTTAAATAGTTATTTTAAAATTCAAAATGCTACGTTTTAACGCTAGAACCGCTGAAAATTTTACTTAAGTTTTACAAAAATATTTCGCACTTGAATTTTTATTTTATGTTATTTAACTTATTTCTGCTACGTGTGTATTTAACTTATTTTATGATAAAATTTCTGGTTTGAATCGAAGTACATTTATTTGGTACCGATCTAAATGACCGCTATAGCCGTTCTAGTTTTAAAGAGGTGTATTAATGCATAAACATTACAAAATAACAAATGTCTGAATTGTAATTTTTAAAAATAGTTAGAAAATGCAAATGATTTATTTTGTAAATCACCTGCAGCTTCAAATAATTGAAATAAAAATCTTTCTTAAAATCACTATAGATAGAAACACTTGTGCCGGCAGAAGTCCGAAAGCACACTCAACTAACAAAAAATTGAAAAGTATACCACTCGTAAAAGTAGCAAATAAAACCTTTGTGAAAGAATATTAAAAGGAAGAAAAACAACGTTAAAAATGAACAAATAAAACACAAAAAAGTAGCGCTTTGCTCTTTGTTGCACTGAAGAAGAATCTCGCTTGTGGATTCGAAACAGTTGTTTGCTACTTTTGTAATTGTGTATTTTTAGCATTGGTTTTCGGCCTTTTAATATGCCACTCGTATTCCATAAACGATTAAATGACATTCAAAGAATATATTAATTGGATAAAACGGATTTAAAGATAAAAATAACAGCTTTGTTTAATAACATTTTAAATCGCAGAATTTTAAAATACAATAATGAAATAAATAAAAAGTGAAATTATGTTTTCCAGTATTAGTAAATGGAATAAATTCAAAATGATGTAGATTACTACAATTTTTAGAAAAAATTTTAATGGTCAGTTAGGAATAAATGTATATACATTATACTCGTTAAAAGTGAAGTATTTTCATTCATAAGCATGAATTGTGATTTTTTTTTTTCTGTAAAAAAATTCTATGTATAAATTTGGAATTTAATTTATAAGATTTATCATGCTTCATATTGCTTATGACTTTCTCTGGTGAAATTTAGAAAAGAAAAAAATGTTTCCTTTCGTTCTATTCTGTTTGATCTCTCTATAAGATAGTTTTGAACTCAGCAAATTATAAAGAAGGAAAAGCAGATAGGAACAACTCAACTCTGCAAACAAATAGAGATAACTGTCAGGAAAACTCCAGACAAAATATTACAATAAATATTTATGAGTATGAATCAACATTGTCGCAAAAACCTATCCTAACAAACATCAACTAACATCATTTGCACTGAATTTATAGCAACCCTACTGAAAGTTATGATAGATAGAAAGGGGAGGGTATATTACACAGTTGATGCGTTACCAAGACAACGAAAGAAAGAATCAACCGATCGTTTCAAGGGCACATATTATTTGGGTGCAGGTAGCTTAAAAACATACTATATGATATTCCTTACACAAAAAAAAAAAGCGAAAAAATAGAAGCATGCACAAAGAAAAAAAAATATTCTATTGATTCCACGACTCCTGATTTGCTAGCGCAGCAAGTTTAGAATATAAATATATATATGCCTAGATAATATATCCTTATTCTTTGCTGAAGCTCTTCCTTCAAGCGATTTCAAAGACAACGTAAGCGTGAATATCGAGGTTTGAAATGCAGACGATCTTATCCGTTTATTTTTCCTTTTAGTTTTTGTTATTTGTCCGCTTCAGTTTGGCAACATTTTTATTCAAGATGTTTTTTGGGTTCCATTATATTATACTGCTGGCAGGAAAGTTTATGTGTTTACTTTACTTTTCTGTCCATTTTTCTTGAGGGGTAGAGAGGGGTGGGGTATAAATGTAGGATGTGAAAATATGACAGTTTATGGAAGAATGGGTTTATAGAAATATTTGGTATAGGAAACGTGAAGTGACTTTTTCACTAGCATAAAGCATTTTTCATTCTCTAAAATTTATGAGTTTTTTCTTCTTCTTTCTTTTTTTCTTACCATTAAAAAAAATTACTTAGAGAAATTTCAGAGAAAAGGTTTTTCTCTTGTTACTATTATTATTCTAAAATTGATGCTACTGAAAAATTTCGTAATTTCTTTGACGCAATTATCGTAATATAGTTTCAGTTTTGGAATGAAAATGCATGTTTCAATAATCACAATGTCATTTTCACTGGCGTACTTAAAAATTACGCATGTACTTAAATTAGAGTCCTAATAGCACATCGAGCAAAACCTGCACAGAAATTTTCTGAGGCATCATACTCTGTTTTCTTTGTCGATAAAATAGGCTTGTTGTGAAAGTGATTTTACAGGCAACTTGCGGCTTTTATTGGAACAGTATATATTGCTACTTTTATTTTCAACCTGCACACCCCATCCATGTTTACAAAGAACATTATTATCATTAATTATTTTCACAATAGAAGTTATATTTAATGACTAATATTTCACATACTATTCAGGAGAGATAATTTTTACATAAAATAAGAAAAAAGCGCATAGCACATTTATTATGAAATATTATTTCACAATAAATCTTTCTTTATTATTATTTTTTCTTTTTAAAATTTCTTGCAACTTTTTCTCTGCATTTGCAAATGTAGCATGTAATGCATTATGATGTAAACTAATTTAAAAAGCAAGAAATATCGTGCATTATTCATTCATTATTTTTCGTTTTCCGACCAGAATAATGCATGCTTGTACGCAAAATACGTATGATAGTTAAGTACAAATCTTACATTCTAGTTTTATAAATTATTCCAATGCGTAGATAAAATATGGATTTTTTTTTTTAAATTTATTTTCAACATTCTATATTTATATACAATGATATAAACTAAATTTCAACGCATTATCACAGAAAACAAATGCTGAAAAATGTGTCAGCAATCTAAATTAATATCCCAAAAGCTATAGTGTTAAAAGTTTGGCACCATGTATGTATCATCCACACTCCGCTTTTTCTTTTATTAAATAGTAGCACTTTTTCCTTATATTAGGGGGTCTTCAATCAGTATACCGAGAGTCACGGGTCGGTATTTTACTGTGGTCCACCGATTTATGTCTAATATTATGAACGAAAAGTTTTTAGCGACGTCCAAAGAAATATCCTTTTTCAAGACACACAGTCTAATATTTGTCATCCCCAATGTATATTTGCTTTTCTATCTCTAAATCAAATTGTCAGAACACAAAACATTTTCCTTTCTCCTAACCAAACTGTTTCGGCACTAACTCCCCTCTCTCTCCCTCGCAGAGAGCCACGATTTTCCCTTATACTGACGTTTAGTAGGCCAATAGGAGAGACTGACCCTACTTTTGATGACCGTGATATTACGGTTATGGGGGATGGGTTCTAGATATATATGTCCCCCTATATTTTGATTCCAGCAATAGAAAAAGTTGCAGTGAATTAATTTCCTACATTAGCCATAAATGATGCAGTGGTGCTACGGGGATGTGAAAACGCATTTGTAATAGAAGCACTGCGTATTTTTTTTTATATATATTGTGTTACATGCTTTTATTCATTCTTTTGTTTGGGAAAATTTTATATGAAATTAACGAAATGTTCTTTAATTTTTCCCGACTTATACGAAATATTTAAATCTGTGTTTATATAATTTTTATCGATTTTTCCTGTTTCCTGAACTTTCTCTTTTCAGTTCGTTTCATCCGTAGCCCTAAAACCTGCATTTGACGATGCTATTCCAATTTGGACCTCAAAAGAACTTTTTTTTTTTTTTTTTTTTTCCTTTTTTTTTTTTTTTTTTTTTTTTATTACGTTAACATGCATCGCTTTAAATAGAATTTTCACATGCTATTATTGGAGATTGTTTAAAAGAAATAATTTAAAGCAGTGTAATTTAAATGTTACAAATACATAATAACATTGTAAGTTTCTCATAATCTTTTTTACAAAGCAAACGATTTCTCTCCCTTGTTAAACATTGACCGTTAACTGCTGTGACAAAAATTGTTCCATACAGTGTCTCACATAAGTGATGGGACACTTGTGCTTTACAAAAGGAAACTAATCAAACAAATTAAAAATACATGTACACATTTTTTTTGTGGGTGTGTTTCATACTTAAATTTAGTAAAGATTATTACATAACATACATTTTGTCAAAATATTAAAATATTAATTTAATAAAAATACAAATGTTTAGAACGGAGCAAAAAATAGCTCACATAAGTGATGGGACACCATTATATATGCAACAAAAATCGTCTGAAATAAGCAATAAAAATATTTTTTGGGGTTTTATTTTTACTTAAAAGCAATTGGCAATAATTTATAAAATCGTCTGCAGTATTTCTCTCCAGTTTGTTTTGGAATTTTTGTGTTTTTTAGCTCTGTGTAGTCATGAATGCTAAACGAAAAGAAACTTCGCCTGAAATTCGAAAATTAGTTATTAATTTGCATATTGAACGTGGAAAATCTATTAGAAAAACTGCTGAAACAGTTAACTTGAGTCGTTCAACAGTTTTCAATATCATTAAACGATATAAAAAGAATCATATGATTCAGGATAAAAGAAGACCTGGCTGACCATCAAAGCTATCCAATGGAATAAAGCGAATTATCGTTCGAAATATTAAAAAAAATCCAAGAATTAGTGCTTCAAAAGTTGCTGCTGATTTACAAGCATTATATGGAATAATTGTTAATCCTGAAACTATTAGAAGGGTAATTCGATCTGCTGGATATCACGGTAGAGTAGCCAGGAAAAAATTCTTCGTAAGTGAAAAGAATAGAAAACTCAGACTAGCTTTCGCAAAATCCAACATAAATAAGAATTCTGATTACTGGAATAAAGTTATATTTGCTGATGAGAGTAAATTTAATATATTTGGTTCTGACGGTAGAATCTTGGTGTGGAGAAAACCCAGGGAAGAACTTCGCAAACAGAACTTGGTACCAACAGTAAAACATGGTGGAGGAGGAGTTATGGTATGGGGGTGTATGTCGTCCGCTGGAGTTGGTAATCTTGTTTTTATTGACAGTATAATGGATCAGTACAAGTATATTGATATTTTAAAGCAAAATTTGAAATCTTCAGCACGAAAATTGAACCTTCATAACGATTTTAAATTCTACCAGGACAATGACCCCAAGCACACTGCTCTGAACGTTAGACTCTGGCTGCTATATAACTGTCCTGAAATAATAAAAACACCACCACAATCTCCAGACTTAAATCCCATAGAGAATATTTGGCAAGAATTGGAATCAAGAATTCGCAAACACACCATTTCTTCAAAACAACAACTAAAATCGGTGCTTCAAGAAGAATGGGGTAAAATCACTCCAGAAATCACAAAAAAAATAGTCGAATCCATCCCAAAAAGATTAAATCATGTTTTAAAAGTAAAAGGAAATCCAACAAAATATTAAAACCTTTTAAAAAGTAAAATTTTTGGATAAATATTTGATGGAAAAGTAAGTGTCCCATCACTTATGTGAGCCATTTTTTGCTCCGTTCTGAACAATTGTATTTTTACTAAATTAATATTTTAATATTTTGACAAAATGTATGTTATGTAATAATTGTTACTAACTTTAAATATGAAACACACCCAAAAAATTTTTGCACATGTTTGTTTATTTATTTTATTGCAGTTTCTTTTTATAAAGCACAAGTGTCCCATCACTTTTGTGAGACACTGTAGATGCTGTGAGCGGTCACTGACAAGGAAGGTCTCCATAAGCGCATACTCAGAAAATTTTGAAAAAATTACAGAATATTTTTCTCAGAAGGATATATACGTTTATAAAGCAAGATGCTGCGGAACCTCGATATAACGTCCGTTACAAAATTATGAAAATTTCATGTTTTTGGCGATTTATCGCTGGTTGGCGACGCAATGAAATAAAAAAGAAAAAAAAACATTTTTATGATAAATACTCTTTTAGGAAAACCTTTTCCTACTCTTCATACTGAACTAGTTTAAGTAAGTTTAACTTAAATAAATACACTTTTATAACTACAGTTTTACCAAATACATTTATATGTACATATAAATAAAATTAACGATCGTATTCTATGGTTTAGAACAAAATTTAAATGGATTAATAATGCTACAAATTAAAAATTAAAGTGAGCACTGATAATTTGACTTCGATATTGTTAGTGTCGGAGACAACAAGAGAAAAGTATTGTTGTCATGGAAACAACGACTTATTCAATATCGAAATATGAGAACGTTTTTAATCTGAAAGTTACTGTTAAAATACACTTAAAACTTATACAACCGGCGAAACCGTGTAAAATTAAATAACTTCAGCAATACGCAATTTGTATATATATTATATAAGCTTATAGAAAAATTAATAAACTATTTAATCGTTCAAGTTTAAATTGATAAAGAAATACGTATTTAAACACTCAATTATGCAATTTCCAAATGCATTAAAATCGCTTGCATTTGGCGAGGAAAAAGTGTTGCTCGCCAAATTGCGCCAAATACTCGAAAATATTTTATTTTCTTGTATATTTTCTACCGGGATTCGCAACTAAATTTGACTGATCCTATATAACCATGAGTAGTTTCATTAGCCTTTATTATTTTTTTACCCAAAAATATTCTGAGTATGCGCTTTAAGGAGACCTTCCTTGTGAGACTGATTGATCGAAGGATCAATAAAAGGCTCGATTAACTCATAGGATACCGCTTCTGTTGTACTAAACTTTATGTACATGGCTATTATAATTAAAATTCACCTATTCAAAAGTCTCATGCTACAGTACTAGTGCTCCAAAATAAACAAAATTTCATTGGTATTTATAGTTAAACTGAAAGTTATACGGCGGTCTGCGAGACCGCTAGCAGCAGTTAAGGGTTAACAGAGCTTTCCTTATATCGCCACTCTGTAATTTAAAACGAATCAAAATATCGTTCTTCAAGAGAACAGTGTAATATTTGTCATCCTCAATGTATCTTTGCTTTTCTATCTCTAAATCAAATTGTCAGAAAACGAAGCATTTTTCTTCTAACCAAACAGTTTCGTTACTGCTCCCCTCTCCCTTGCGGTGAGCTACGATTTCTCCTTATTGGCGTTCAGTGGGCCAATGGAAGAGACTGACCCTGCTTTTGATGACCGTGATGTTACGGTTATGGGGGATGGGTTCCAGATATATATGTCCCACTATATTTTGATTCCAGCAGTAGCAACAGATAAAAGTTGCAGGGCATTAATTTAGCCATAAATGATACAGGGATGTGGAAACTCGTCTGTGGTAGAAAGAAATAATGCGTAATTTTCGTGTATGTTGTATGCTGGTTTTGTTTTCAGGAAAACTTATGTGAAATTAACCAAGGTTTCTATTGAAGAAAATTTCTCGATTTTATATTTGATTATTATTATTATTTTAAATTTGTTTTTATGCATTATTTCTCAACTTTATTTTTGATGCATTCAACCAGTAGCCGTAAAACATAAATGCATAATAAAGATGCAATTCCGAGTTTTATGCTTTTTGCCTCCCCCCCCCCCTTTTTATTTATTTCTTCTTCTTTTTACTTTTTTCTATCTTTACAAGAAGAAAGTATTGGATTCATAAAAAGTTTAGACTTCCGGTTTTCGACGGATTTATACTTTGTAGAAGATTCTGAACACGATTTCTGTTTTTAGAAAATGTCTGTTCGTCAGTATGATGGTGTCTATCTGTCTGTATGTGACACAGATTTTATGGGGGGCTCTATTCAAGAACAGAGAATTTCATTAAACTTCATATTCTGTTAGACTTTGGCATAAATAGATGCTTATTAAGTTTGGGCGTGTACCGCCCAACAGATGTCGCTGCTATGCTCTTATTTTCACGATTTCCGCGATAGTTATATCTCAAGAACGAATAGATTGTCATTTAATTTTGGTTTCAGACATTTCGATTTATATAGAAGAAATTTTATGTGATTTCCACAACATACTATTTTTTCTTTGTGCAATAATTAAAATAAAATAATTTTAATAAAATTTCCACACGTTACCATTGCAGATTATTTAGAAGAAACAATTAAAGGCAACTTGATTTAGACGTCATATCGGCATGATATTAAGAGTTTTCCATAATCTATAAGAAAAAGAACGATTTCTCTTCTTCTTGTTAAACATTAACACAGCCTTTCTTCTATCATCACTCTGTAATTTGTAACAAAACAAAATACCCTTTCTTAAAACATATAAGGCATTATTTGTCATCCTCAATCTATCTTTGCTTTTCTATCTCTAAATCAAATTGTCAGAACATGAAACATTTTTCTTTCGCCTAACCAAACAGTTTTGGTACACCCCCAACCCCCCTTCTTTCTTCTCTCTTGCAGTGAGCTACGATTTCTCCTTATTGCCGTTCAGTGGACCAATAGAAGATACTGACTCTACTTTGATAACCGTAATATTACGATTATGGGAGATGAGTCCAGATATATATACCCTTCTATATATTGATTCTAGCAGCAGCAACATACAGTAATTACAGGGCATTAATTTTTTTTTTTTTTTCATTAGCTATAAATGATACAGGGATGAGAAAGTGCATTGGTTATAGAGCATTTTTTTTTTTAAAGATAGTTCCCCCATTTAGAAGAATTTTTGTCCATTCTATGAAATTAACTGAAGATCTGTCGAATTCTATAGTTTTTCTTAACTTTACTGTTTTTTAACTTATGCAGTTTTGCTGTAAGGGTTAACGCAATTTTGAATATAATGTTCATGTGTATAAAAATTACTTTAAAGGAGAAAAAATATCTTAATTTTAAATCTGTCAAAGTGGTGTTACCCCTTAATCCCACTTTGGCCGGTTTACATTTTGTGTTAGGTTTCATATGGTCTATTTAATTTAATAATAATAAAAATATATTGAAAGGGGAGGAAAGTTATGTTATATGTTTATCCATGTTTATGTGCTTGTGTATATTGTCATATATGTCATAAAGAAAGTATACAAAATGTTTCAAACATTAACATTTCTAGGGATTTATAAATTAATTTTGAGTTTTAAATTTCGTAATATTTCTAATATGAAATTAAGAGAAAATGCATCTTTTCCTCTCATTGATTTGTTGTTAAACAGATTTTTATTTATTTATTTATCTATCTTTAAATATACATCAGATATTTTTAAATTAAGGTAGGAAGTTTATAAACATAAAACAGTTCTTTCTATCTCTTTATGGTTGCGTGTCTTACAAGCTGTTTTAAAATGATTCACTATATATCATAATACTTTTTATGACAACGAAAATGCAACATTATGTGGAAAGATGGTTTAGTGATGCAGGGCCCTAACCAGGCGGTGGCACGGTGGACTGACCCCACCACCACCCCTAACAATTTCTTGAGCCCCCTCTAGATTTTACAGTCTTTCAATACTAATATAATCTATATTACATAATTTTTTTAAAACTTTTTAATCATTATATTAGAGGCGAAAAGACAAGCTGTGAATTAGCCCCACCAAAAATTTACCCTCCCTCTGACTTTGCGATTGTTTATGGCCCTGCTTCGGTGCATCATTCGACAAACTATGCTACAGAGTTGGAAGATAAAACCGATAAATTTCCCCCCTTTCTCCCCCTATCCCCTAAAGTAAACTTTCTACTGCCCTTTCCTGATGTATCACAAAAAATCACACTGAAAACACCCCCAAAAGTCACGTGCAATTTCAGAACCCATTTCCAGTTGCACAAAAGGCAGAGGAGTTTGAAACTAAAATACATACACAAAATACAGGACCAATCGAAACAGCTGTCGAGCAATTAATCGAGAGTCTGTGCACGGCTTTGTGCACGTTAAGTCGCGCATACGGCGTATAACCACGCTGACCTGTTTGTCAGCGGCACGTGGTTGCCGAAACAAAGAGCACGGTCAGAGTTACAATTGAAATGCGTAAGGGGGGGGAGGATTTGTTTGGCTGAGTTTGGCAACGCCGCAGAGTAATTGCGGTTGCATAATGGCCGACAGAGAATGTTTCATGTCAGAAGTGGGGGGGGGGGGGGGGGCGGACACTTGGACTTGGCATGGAATTTCTAGATAGCTAAGATTGATAAAATGTGTTACGAAAGTTTTGCCGATAAATATTTATTATGTACAGTAAATTTCGCTTAAAAGAATCTTGCTTGTTATTATAATTTTGATTCTTATAAAAGGTTGGTTCTGATAACCGAAATTTATAATTATTTTTTCGCAAATAGCTGCATTTATATTTATTTATACATGCTCATAACGTCGTACCTAAATAATAAACTAAGATTACTAGATGGAAATATTGGTAGATATTTTGATTAAAAAACAAGCTAAAATAGCAATTATGAATCTTAAACGATGCCCGGTGGTAGCCATAAGGCCCCTATGAATTAAGAATTTCATGTAAAAATAATTTTCAGAATAAAAAAATCATAAGTCCTGGCAAACTTAGGTGTCCGGTCAGAAAAAATGCACTTCTATCTCAAAAATGTTTGCAGGGGAAGGAGCCAGAAACCTTAATCGGGTTTAGTCAATAATATGCAAAATTAATTTGCATACAAAAAATTTTATTAATATTATTAGAAAGCAACCTTTTAAATGGGATTTTATTTTTAAGAAAAGCTAATAAATAAAAAGATTAGAAAGGGCGAAAAAAAAATCAGTCGAAGGGCGCCACGTTGGTCAGCCGTGCTATATTGTTTTATAACAATATTTTTCCAGTAAACGAAACTACTGTATCTCTAATAAACGTCTACTTAATAATGTGATAAGTTGCCTGTGAAATCACTTTTACAACAAACCTGCTCTATCGACAAAGAAAATGGACTACCGTTTGAAAGATTTCTAGGTAGGTTTTTACTTGATATCCTAAGCTATTGAAAAGTAATTTATTCATTGATTAACCCCTTCGTGCCGAACGACTCTTATATAGATTTTAATTTTTGAGTTCCACTATTCCCAAATAGAAATACTACTCTATCTCTAATAATGACTGAATCTACTTAAAAATGTGATAAGTTGCCTGTAAAATCACTTTTACAACAAGCCTGCTCTATCGACAAAGAAAACGGATTACCGTTTGAAAGATTTCTGGACAGGTTTTTACTCGATATCCTAAGCTATCCAAAAGCAATAATGTATGCATTGATTAACCCCTTCATAGCGAAAGGTTGGAAAGCATACAAATTACTTCATAAACCTTTTTTTTTTTTTTTGTACATTTTGACAAAATATTAATTTACTTCATCTTTCACAATTTTAGCATTTGAAAATGATTCATAGTCTGATTTAAATCAGTTAAAAATTTATTTATTTTACTTTAGTTTAAAAACAGTAATAAATTTAACAAATAGAATTATTGAATTACTAAAAGGCATTATTAAATTACATGACATAAATTATTCAAATATCATTTACTTTGAAATACTGTTTTCGAAACTTTATAAAGTCAATTAAGAAAATTATAATCAATTCAATCCCTAATTAATTTAGGAGTTTTCGAAGGCAATATTTCAAAGCAAAAGGTTGAATAAGTCCATCAATTAAACTTCGTAGTTATTAGTAATTTGATTAAGTTTAGTAATTTAAATATGTGATTAAATGAATCAAATTTCACCTTTGAAATAATAGAGTTGGAAAAATATATGTCTGTGAAATATTTTTAAAGCAACGTTATTGGATTGGATTGCTTATTTAGTTACGTTTTTTATGATTGTTTTACGCATTTGAATATCGTATCTGGTGAATTACACATTAAACTACTATTTTGGATTTAAGTAAAATTCAAATATTTAAGGCGAGTTCTCAAAGAAAGAAACAAGTTGGAAATTGCACGTTAAACGTGACAAATGAGGTGCGTTCGTATTATAACTAGTTTTACAGTGTAAAAAAAAATCATCGTTATTATTTTAGTGAAATTATATCGCTTGTTATGGGCAAAATCGGCATGCTTTTTTTCTTCTTATTATGTATGCCACGTTTACAGATGCGAATTTTTTTTCGACACCAGACATCAGAAATTAACCTTGCTTTGCGAATGATTACCTCCATGGTTTGATATTTCTATGACTCACGATGAACGAATCTCTTGTGTTTATTTACTTTAATGGGTTGAGATATTCGGCTGTTAACCTAATTTTCACTGAAGTTTTCTCAGAATCTATACATTTTTTAATGTAACTCATCTGTCAAGCCAACAATTTTTTTGAAAGATTTTTCTAAAAATGTAACTTTTATGCAGTTTCATACGAAAAAATAATTTTGAATAAAAATGGCCGCTCGGCATATGAAAAAAGAAGTGGTTAGCCCGTATTTGTTTTCTTCAGTCACGTGACTCGCACTTTTATTATATAGATTACGTATGAGAAGATTTAACAGAATAAAGAAACTTTTATTAATATGTTTTTAAGTTTTGATTCGATTTTCATAAAATTTGAAATGACTCGACAAAATTCTGCAACGATTCTATATATTAAATTTCAAATCATTCGGTTGGGTATTTTTTGCGCTGTTATATGCGAACGGATGGACCAGATGACGGCTTTAGGTGTCACGTATTTATATATTTACGAGAGAGAGAGAGGGAGAAAATTATCCAATATCAGTTTTAAATAAAGCAGCATTTAAAAGCTTAAAGTTTTAAATAAAGCAGCATGTAAAAAGCTTAAAGTTTTAAATAAAGCAGCATGTAAAAAGTGAATTTAGCTAATTCGGTGTTAGACATATGACTATAAAACAGAAATATCACATTACTAGTAAAGAAAATATTTCTGCAGTCAGTTTATTAAGCAGATATTTAAACAATTATTTCATACAAAATAAAGCTATGAAAAAAGCTCAAATCTCCTCTTGCTTAATACATACCTTCTAGCCATTTTTGTTAAAAATAAATTCGACTTCTTCTCTTCTTCTTTCTTCCCTCCCCCCCCCCCCCCACACACACACACTCACAAAAAAAAAAAAAAAAAATCCTAGCATCTTCGTTTAATAAAAAGTGCAAAAGTTGTCAATTATACATACACCCCGTTTAAATTCCATTCAAGAAAAAAAGTTGAATATTTGAGACTATGTTTTCACGCTGGGGAAACTGGATTTAAAAGGGAAAAAATCACCCCGAAATTGACTTGGATCTAAAAAAAGAAAAATAGTGACACGGGGATTTAATTTCAGCTTTGAGTTAAAGTAAAGACAGAAAGAGAAAAAACAGCACGTATTTTTGCATTTCCTGTACTTCAACATCAATCCTGAGATACTACTTCCAATGATACAATTTGTTTTTTCATTTCCAACCTTCAATCCCCCCCCCCCCCCCTCCCTTTCTTTTCAACTTAAAAACCCCTTTGGCGTGAAGGGGAAAAAAAAAAAAAATCTTCACACTGACAAATTCTTAGAGTGAAAACAGATGAAATATTCCATTTACTAAAGTAGGTTTTATTGACCTGAACTTCAATAAAAGTATTAACTCAATCCCTCTAGAGATTGGTAGGTTATTATAGTAAATATTTAAACAATTATTCCATTAAAAAAAAATCATAAAGCTATAAAAGAAATACAAATCGGCACTTGTTTATTACATATCTTCTAGCCATTTTCGTCCAAAATAAACTCGACTTGTTCCCTCCCCCTTTTTACCCGCTGTTCCTAAAAACCTAGTATCTTCGTTTAATAAAAAGTGCATAAGTTGTCAATTATACATACCCCGTTTCAATTCCATTCTAGAATCCCCCCCCCTCCCCCAGACAAAAGGGGGAAAAATCTCAGCCTACGTTTTCACGCTGGGGAAATTGGATGTATGGGAGGGGGGGGGGGGGAGGATCACACCGAAATTGACTCGGAGCTTTAAAAAAAAAAGTGACACGAGGATTTAATTTTAACTTTGAACTGAAAAAAGAAATAAAGAAAAGAAAAAAACAGCACGTATTTTTGCATTTCCTACGTTTCAACATCAATCCACACTACAACTTCCACTACTTGCAATGATACAATCAGTTTCTTCATTTTCAACCTTCAGTTCCACCCCCACCCCTTCTTTCCTTTCAACTGAAAACCCCTTTTGGATATTAAGAAAAAAAGAAGAAAATTATATATATATATATAAAAAAACCTTCGCTGTGACAAATTCTTCAAGTGAAAACAGATGAAATATTCCATTTACTAAAGTAGGTATTTATTGACCTAAAACTGCTATTAAATCAGCAAGGTACTACTCAACCCCTCTCGACATTGAAAGGTTACAAATTTTTTTATACTTTTTTGAAGAAAACTTGCGCTTGTGGATTTATCAGTATATGCAATTAAAAAAAGCATTTTTACGTAAAAAAGGGTGCGATTTTTTTTTTTTTTTGCATATTCAGAAAATATGTTAGGGTAATCAGAAAGCTGTTTCCTCAACTTGTCTCTCATAGCCTTCCTTATTTTGTAAGTTTTTTTCATTCATCACGCTTGGCTTTTTTTTGATTCCTCATTATTGGATTTTAAGTTCGCATATAAATAAATATTTTTTGACCTACTTTTAAGAATTAAACGTTAATGAAATTTATATCGCCATTCTAATTTATTAAAAGTTCATCCAAGTTGGAAAAAAAAAAGAAACTCTAGCATTTCTTTTTTTTCTAAAAAGTGCTTCAGGATTAAACATTTGCAAACTCCCTGGTTCATTCATACATTCAGGCAGTTTTTGTGATAAGATTTTTTTTCTTTTTCGCGTTGGTAATTGTTTGAAAAAAAAGGGAAGAAGAAAGTGCTGTAAACTTTAATATATCTGTCTTTTTGTCATCACTAAAATTGAACCATGGACAATAAAGTCACAGCCAGAATATTAAAAATCTATCAAGCTGACACGTTTATTTTTTTCTTTACCTTAGATTTAAAAATATATTAGGAATCTAAGTAATATATCAGGAGATATAAAAAAATATTCTGTTTTTAATTTCTTCTCGCTGCAGTGGCATAAAAAGCTCTTCCAATATACTGCCTGTCTTTTTGATTTTCATTTATATGACGTGTCAAACGATTTTAACTAACACAAATTGATACATACATATTGTATTCTTTGTTAGTTATTAAGAACTTGGGGGGGGGGGGGGGGTTAAATTTGCGTTTAATGTAAAAAAAAAAAAAAAAAAAAAAAAAAAATCTAATCAGTAACAAGAAATAGAAATGAAATAATGCAAAAACCTGATCCTCAAATATCAGCTAATAATTCGTAGTTGCGTTTTGAGCTTACATACATAATATTACTTACCCATCATCATACGTAGTATAGGGTAAGTCTTGTAATCGTTTTGAAAATCGAAAATTTTTTGTTGACGGATTTACACGTTTCAGACACTGGAGATTCCGAAAAACATATTTTTAGAAAAAAAAAAAAAATTGCATTCCGTCCGTTTGTGTTTGTGTCTGTAAACGCTCTATCTCCCGAAGAAATTGAGATAGAGACTTGAAATTTGGTATTTACTTAGTATGTAATAAGGGGAAGAAGCTTATTGAATTTCAGTAACCTCGATTATCCGGAACTATTTTTTTCGGACTCTCGAAAATATTCGTTCTGATAAAAGGTATATAAAAATTTTCGAAATTGTTTATTTTAAGGAGTGAATATAAAAGACAATAAAAAAACAAATTTTGCATAAAGAATGAAGTCGATCGGATAATGAGTTGCCGAGATATTTGTAATCCTATTTTCCACACTCATCGATTTTTCATGACCCTGTATTTCATTCAAATTTCAATTCAAAGATATATTTTAATTGGAAATTAGACGTTTAATCCGAATCAGTAAACCGTTAGTTAATATGATTATCAATTTTGGAGTTATAGAGCATTTAAAGTTTATGACGTCATCAAACCAGGATTTTATTCGAATTGCAATGCATTTTATAAATAGTTTACGCATGTTTTATTTTCATATTTTATATTATGCATATCCATGATGAGTAAGTATTACGGTGGCCCCCAACGACTAGTTTTATACGAAAGCATGAATCTAGCTATCCATGAAGAATTTTCATTGATGAAAATCATGCTTTAATTTAAAAATATTTCATGTCGTCTTATTATGTTATACTCTATATAATTATTCAAGTTTTTCCCCATATAAGTCTTTTTATACACTCAATGATACTATTCAAACTATGATTACTTTCTTTGTCAATATCGTATTTATTAATTTTTATCGTTCAATAAGTCAGCTATTAGTATTGTTTTGTATTTAATGTTTTCTCCTAACTTTAATAATTATCTTGTAAGGCTTTGTCGCATAGTAAACAATCTTGCTGGGCGCTAGTTCAGCTTAAGCCGAAAGGTAGGCCTCTCCGCCCGGTTTGACTTTGATTTTGTTTACTTAGACATCATCTTTTACCTTATCAAAAGATGAAGTTTTGTTGCGTTATTCTGAATGTGTTGAAAAGTGTTTCATAATCTATGCTTTTATTTCTTTTCTTTTTAGGTGCGTTCGTAATTATATAAATACGTAGCACCTATTGTCGTCGCTTGGTCCGTCCGTCCGCATATAACAACGCAAAAACTACCCAACCGAATGGTTTGAAATTTAAGATATATTATCTTTGCAGAAATTTGTCGAGACATTTCAAATTTTATGAAAATCTAATCAAAACTTTAGGAAATATTAATAAAAATATTTATTAAGAAATGTGAATTATTTTTAAAAAAAATCTGTGCTTTCTTGTTATAGGAGCTTCCGAGGTTGAATCGTCAAGCGACCGAGATATTTATTTTATGACAGAAATGAATCTGCAGACGATATAATTCATTTCACAGAATTAAAAATCAAGAAGATCTGAATATTTATATAACTAGCTATAGCACGAACGCACCTCATTTGTCACGTTTGACGTACAATTTTCAACTTGTTTCAATATTTATGCGTTAATGACATTTGTATTACCATTCTAATTTATTAAAAGTTCATCCAAGTCGAATTGAAAAAATGTCTTTTTTCAAACACGGCATTATTATTAAACATTTGCAAATTTCTTGGTTCACTCATACATGCAGTTTTTTTCCCCCTTTAAATAAGTTTTTTACGCGAAGGTGATTCTTTGAAAAAAAGAAAGAAAGAAAAAGAAGAATATAAATGGCTGTAAATTTTAATATATCTGTCTTTTAGTTCCACTAAAATTAAACCGCCGACAATGAAGTCACACCGAGATTATTAAAAATCTATCAAAGTGACAGGTTTTTTTAATGTTAGATTTAGAAATAATATATTAGGAATATAAGCGATATATCAGCAGACATAAAAATAGCATGTCTTTAATTTCTTCTAGTGCTGTGTCAAAAAAGAATTTCTATTATACTGGCATTTCGATTGGCATTTATACATATGTCAGAATATTTTAACTAATAAAGATTCATATATATATATATATATATATATATATATATATATATATACATACAGGGTGTCCATAATTAAACGACCCTACTTTAAAGTTGTGTCTACAGACGAAACTATTGATCAGAAAGTTGTGAAATTTTGTGAAGGACGTAATGAAGGAATGGGAATTGGTTTAAGCGAAAATAAAATTAGTTCAAAATTACGCCACCAGATGGCGTTTTTAGTGAATTTAGCATGCATTTACGATAGTTTACATATTTTATTGCAACAAAACATGTTCCACATGACGGCAAACATTTTCAGCTACCATCTGGAATTGTAAGATAACATGTTCCACAATTGACCGTAGTGTGTTCTGGGAAATGCTAAAAGCATGTCGCGAAAGAAGTTTTATTCAACATGTTTTGTTGTAATAAAGTTTGTAACTTATCGTGTAAATATATGCTAAATGTGTAATTCATTAAAAAACGCCCTCTGGCGGTGAAATTTTGAACTAATTTTTTTTTCACTTAAACAAATTCCCATTCCTCCATTATGTCCTTCACAAAATTTCACAACTTTCTGACCAATAGTTTCGTCTGTAGACAACTTTAAAGTAGGATCGTTTAATTATGGACACCCTGTATATATATATATATATATATATACGCACATGCTGCATACTTTAGTTATTAAAACAGGCAGGAGAAAATTAAACCTTCAGTTAACTTTGAACAAAATTTTTCTTTTACATTTGGCGAAAAATTTGTAGATTTATTTTTATTCGTTTTTGAGTAAATAGAAAACCTTGCTTATCTAACAATATTAAAAGCCCAAATCAAACTCTCGCGAAGAATTTTCATCTCTGGAAGTGTTCCAAATATATAAATATTTTATTACATCTGTTTAAAAATTATATGTTTACGAGATTTATATAGCCATCGTATAATTTATTAAAAATTCATCCGAGTCCAAATGGAAAAAAATATCGTAGAATTACTTAGAATTTTTTATTTTATTTTATTTTTTTTTTTTTAATAGTGCATCGTGATTAAAAATTTTAAAACTTCTTGGTTCATTCATGCATGCATTTTTCTTTAATTTTTCCCCCCCTCCCTTCACTTTTCTCCCCCAGGATAGCAATAGTTAAGAAAAATGTCTAAATTGTAATATGTCTGTCTTTTAGTCAGCACTAATATTAAACCGCGGACAATTAAATCACAGCGAGATCTGTCAAAATGATACTTTTATTTATTCATTTTTATGTTAGATTTAGAAATATATTAGGAATCTAAGTGATATATCAGCAGACATAAAAATAGTATGTCTTTAATTTCTTCTAGCGTTGTGGCATAAAAGAATTTTTACTATACTGGCATTTCGATTTGCTAGTCACAGCGAGATTATTAAAAATCTATCGGTGACACGTTCATTTATTTTTATTATTATTATTTTTTTATGTTAGATTTAGAAATATATTAAGAATCATATGTCAAAATATTTTAACTCCTAAACATTCATACATATACGCACATTCTGCATACTTTAGTTATTAAAACTAGGCAGGAGAAAATTAAACCTTGAGTTAGCTTCAAACAATTTTTTTATATATATATATATATATATATATATATATATATATATTTGGCGAAAAATTTGTAGATTTATGTTTTATTCGTTTTTAAGTAAATAGAAAACTTTGCTTATCTACATTATTAAAAACCAAAATCAAACTCTCGCGAAGAATTTTCATCGGTGGAAGTAATCCAAATAAATAAATATTTTATTGCATCTACTTCAAAAATTATATGTTTACGAGATTTATACAGCTATCATATAATATATTAAAAATTTATGCGAGTTCAAATGGAAAAATATATATCGTAGAACTACTTTTTTTTATTTAAACAGTGCATCGTGATTAAAAATTTGCAAACTTCTTTGGTTCATTCATGCATGCATTTTTTCTTTCCTTTTTTTCCCTTTCTTCCTTTTTTTTAAAAAAAATTTAGTTTTTCGGAATAGCAATTGATGGGAAAAATTTCTAAACTTTAATATGTCTGTCAGTACTAAAATTAAATCGCGGTCAGTAAAGTCACAGCGCGATTATTAAAAACTTATCAAAGTGACACGTTTATTATTTTTTTTTTTATGTTAGATTTAGAAATATATTAGGAATCTAAGTGATATATCAGCAGACATAAAAATAGCATGTCTTTAATTTATTCTAGAGCTGTGGTATAAAAAGAATTTCTATTATACAGGCATTTTGATTGCACTTATACACATGTCAAAATATTTTAACTAATAAAGATTCATACGTATTCGTACATGCTGTATACTATGATAGTTATTAGAACTTTTACCCTTGAATGTGCATTGAACAAAAATAATTTTTCTAAATATTAACAATAAATAGAATCTAAACAAGAAAAAAAATATCGACCCAGAATATTTGGCAAAAAATTCGTTTTTTCTCTCGTTTTTAAGCAAATAGAAATTTTACTTATCTACATTATTAAAGGCCAAAATCATACTACTTCATGACGAATTTTCGTCAGTGAAATTAACATAACTAAATAAATAGTTTATTACATTTACTTTAAAATTATATGTTTACAAGATTTGTGTATATATACCCATCCTATAATTTATTAAAAATCATCCGAGTTCAAATTGAAAAAATATTGTAGAATAACTTTTTTTTTCCAATAGTTCATTGTGATTAAACATTTGCCAACTTCTTGGTTAATTCATGCAACTAAATACATAGTTTATTACATCTATTTTGAAATTATATGTGCAAAATATTTATATCTATAGCCACCTTATAATTTATTAAAAATTAATCCAAGTTCAAGTGGAAAAAATATTGCAGAATAATCTTTTTTTCCAATAGTTCATTGTCATTAAACATTTGCCAACTTTATGGTTCATACATGCTACTAAATAAATAGTTTTTTTACATTTACTTTAAAATTATATGTTTACAAGATTTCGTTATATATACCCATCCTATAATTTATTAAAACTTCATCCGAGTTCAAATAGAAAAAATATTGTAAAATTACTTTTTTTCCCCCAACAGTTCATTGTGATTAAACATTTGCCAACTTCATGGTTCATTCATGCAACTAAATAAATAGTTTATTACATATATTTTGAAATTATATGTGTACAAGATTTATATCTATAGCCATCTTATAATTTATTAAAAATTCATCCGAGTTCAAATGGAAAAAATATTGTAGAATTACTTTTTTTTACCGAATATTTCACCTTGATTAAACATTTGCCAACTTCTTGGTTCATTCTAAATAGTTTTTTTACATCTATTGTGAAATTATATGTTTACAAAATTTATGTCTATAGCCATCCTATAATTTATTAAAGATTAATCAGAGTTCAAATGGAAGATATACTGTAGAATTACTTTTTTCTCAATAGTTCATTGTGATTAAACATTTGCCAACTGGATTTTTAAATGTGTTATATGTTTCCTGAACTATTTACTTGCAAATCTTCTAATCACCTTATTCAACGGTGAAGTTTCGTTGCAGTTTTCTAGATGTGTTAGAAAGCGTTTCATAATGTATGCTTGTTGCATGATTTTTCGTTCTTGTTTTTATCTGACTATGATGATTAAACATTTGCAAACTTTTTAGTTCATTCGCGCATACGATTTTTCTCTATTTTTTTCTCTTTGTGAAGGCAATAGTTTAAAAAAAAAAGTCATCTTTAATATGTCTGTCTTTTAGTCGTCATCAAAATTAAATTGCGGACAATAAAGTCAGAACTCGAATATTAAAAATCCATCAAACTGACACTACTGTGTGTGTGTGTTAGAGTTAGAAGCATATTAGGAATCTAACTGGGTATGTAAAGAAAGAGGAAAATATATTTTTTATCTTTTTTTTTAAGTTTCTTATTCTGATATAGCATAAAAATCATTTTTAATATACTTAGTCGCTGAACTTTAAACTGAAAAATAAGTGCAGGAGAGGAAAGGATAGAAAACAGAGATTAACTATATATCATTTGATAATCACATATTTTTACTAAGAAAGATTCCTCCTGTTTTTTACTTACCCATCATACGTAGTATAGGGTAAGTCTTGTAATCGTTTTGAAAATCGAAAAAAAAAAATGACCGATTTACACGTATCAGACACTGGAGATAACGGAAAACATATTTTTAGAAAACAATTTTTGCCGTCTGTGTGTGTGTGTGTCTGTAAACGCTCTATCTCCCGAACAAATTGGGATAGAGACTTGAAATTTGGTATATACTTAGTATGTAACAATGGGAAGTAGCTTATTGAATTTCAGCAACCTCGATTATCCGGAACTATTTTTTTCGGACTCTCGAAATATTCGTTCTGATAAAAGGTATATAAAATTTTTCGATAGTTTTATATAATTAGCAGGATTTTATTTTAAAATGTTTTTTTCTTAACCATGTGCATTGAGCGTTCAAGTTTTATTTAAGAAATGAATTGAAATGCTAACAAAACAAAGCAGGAATACTGCTTAACAATTGGTAATTTATATTACAATTAGAAAAGGAGTATGTTTTGAGCAAAACGTGACTGCAGTTCTCCCTTTTATCCAAGGAAACCTTTGAAATCCTTCCACGGTACTCTTCCGGTATAGAGGGTCCTTGGCAAGAGAAGGACATCTTTCAAGCGTATTTCTCTGTTTCATATACGCGGATGTGTTTTCCTTGACAGTGAAAGATTTTTGACATAATTTCATATTATTTTTCAATATAGCCCCCTTGCAAATTAGTACATTTAAGACATACCCTTGTGTGCGAATTCTTTACTGCAGCCATATACGAGGGTGGTTCGAAAAGTTCTTGCTGAAATTGTATTTTCAAATGTGTTATGCACTTTAGATATTATTTTTCACCTGGAGAAGTTTTGTTACAGTATTCTGAAATATGTTGGAAAATATTTCATAATCTATGCTTGACCCATGATTTTTCATTTCTTGTTTTATTATTGATTTAGAAACATTTAAAATCTGAATTCAAGCGCGGTAACTATATATACCAAAACTCTTAACTATTTTAATTGTATCTTGAATTTTCCTCTTTTATAATCTCAGCTTGAATTCTCCCCGTCTCAGGTTTTAGCCATTTTAAATCTCTAACTCTATTATAAAAAAAATATGGAAGCTTTTTTTTTTTTTCTTTTTTTTTTTTTTTTTTTTCTATTCCTCTAGAAACTCTTAAACAGTGACACACGAATTATATATCTACCCGAGAGCTAAAGAGGAAAAAAAAAAAGTTTGAAAGAATTCCAAGACGTAGACCATGCAAAGAGGGAGGGGGTGGGGGGTAGAGATCAAGCGGGCAATCAACTCCAATCAACGCTCATAGTAAGAATTGCTAAATGCAGTTTGATTGCCGGATAATTGACTCCAACTTCCTGAATTATCCAAAGCCGCTCTCTTCACTTCAGTTTCTTTCTAGCCAATTTAAATGCACTTAATGTAATGTGCTAGAGCCTGATCCACTGCCTCTGTTACGCTAATGTACCGAAACTTAATCCCCTTAATTAGTTTTAACGTCATGACTGATTTTTAATTTAGTATCTTCATTAAGTGAATTTTTTTTTCCTCCTCTCTCCTTTTTCTCTATTATTATTATTAGTATATTATTATTAAGAGAGAAAAGTGGATTTGGGAATTTCTCCTTTTCTCCCTATTTTTTTTATGCGAGCTTACAAAAAAAAAAAAAAAAAAAAAAAAAATGTAGGGAAAAAAATGTGTGAATTTGTGTATGTAAATATATACCGAAGGGCGTTTGTTTAAAAATTTTGTGGTATTTTTATGTGCTCAAGTTGTATTTGCTTTCGAATTTTGCGGGTCGGTTTTTCTAGTGTTTGCTCAAAAAATATAGAAGTGTTTTTTATGGGGAGAAAATGTGGGTGTTTGTAAAAAGGAAGCTTTGTTTTAGAGGATTTTAGAACTGAGAAATCTATATAAGGTAGAAATGTTTGTTACACGATCAGAATTTCAAATATTAAAAAGAAAGTAACAAGTGTCTTATTATTGCTAGACTTTATTTACGCTTTAGAAGATTAATAAATATTTAATAAATATTTTTCAAAAATATAACATCTTGTAATAATGTACTTATTTTAATTGCTAAAAGGCGTAAAATAAAAACTTTTTAAACAGTAAAATAAGTTTTGTCAGACTGTTGACATGTTTCGACTTCATCAGAGCCATTATCAAAGCAAATAAGAATATTGCTAACATTGCACTGTCTATGAAGTTATTATTTGAAACGCCGTCATTTAATTTTTTACGTACTTTTTAAAAATTGTGCACGTTATTTTTAAATATATATTTTATGTTTATTTTCATATTTGTAACCATGGAGAAATCGAACCAAAATTTTGGTAAGTTAAATAATGATACATTGTTACAGATTGTATTTTTATGTGTTACAATCTTACTTTTTAAAAATTACGCACGTTATATATATATATATATATATATATATATATATATATATATATATATATATATATATATATATATATATGTTTTTTTTTCATATTTGTAACCATGGAGAAATCGAACCACAATTTTGGAAAGTTAAATGATAATGCATTATTACAGATAGTATTTTTATGTATTACAATCTCTATGGTTTCTCTTATAATGGATGGATATTATAGACTGGAGGGAAAAATTATTTTACTTTCATTGAAATTTATTTGGATGGTTTCTTCTTGATATAATCTTGCCAGGGCTGTGGTTTTTCTATTATACTTAATATCTATTATACTTAACAGTGAAAAATTAAATGATCGCGTTTCAAATAATAACTTCCTAAACCGTGCAGTTATAGAATATTCTTATTTGTTTTGATACTGGCTCCGATGGAGCCGAAACATGTCAACAGTCTAATAAAACTTATTTTACTGTTTATAAAGATTTTATTTTACGCCTTTTAGAAATTAAAAGAAGTTCCTTTTAACAATATCCATTTAATTCCTTTATCGGTGTAATTTTATTCTTACGAATAACTGTTCTCTCCTTTATAACGAATATAATGGATAAATGAAATAAAATGAACAAAAATAAAATACAAATAAATAAAATCGTATGCTAAAAAAACAAGAACGAAAAATCATGCGTCAAGCATAGATTATGTAACACTTTCCAACGCTTCCAAAATAATTTTACAAATCATTACCGTTTAATAAGCTGAAAGATAAACATCTAAGTAAACCATTTGGAAAACGCATAACATATTTAAAAACGCAATTTCAGGAATTTCCAGCATATACAATATACGGAAAAATATCCGAATACTTTTATTCAGCCCTGTATAGGATCTATAGATTTGTATATATACTACATAGGATCCTAAATTTTAGTTCAGTTAGGAAACGCGTAGCACATTTTAAAAGTCTCCTTCTGGAGTTTCTGTCAATAAACGAAAATGTGTTCGCGAACTTCTGTGCTGCCCTGTAAAGGATCTACAGAATTTATACACACCAAGTAATAGACAAAAAGTGAGTTAAATTTAAAATCGCGTTCAGCAACTTAAAACGCACATCCAGGAATTATTGTTAACAGACAGTAGATAATTCTTTTGTGTGTCCCTGTAAATGAACGATGACTGCTATACACACACTATTCTGTAGTTAGCCTCTTGTAATGCACCTTAGTGATATATATAAATGTCAATGCGTTTAAAATAGTGAAACATTATTTAATTAAACCGCAAACGATTTTTCTCCATAGACGTAATGTAACGAAATTCTTTTGACCGTCCCTGTAAAGTAACTATAAGTGCTATGCACACCCTATTCCATATTAAGCTTCTTGTAATGCACCTTACTGATATATATCAATTACAATATGTTTGAAATTGTGTAACATCATTAAAATAAACCGCAAATGATTTTTCCCCATACACCGTAATGTAACGGAATTCTTTTGAGTGTCCCTGTAAAAAAAACTATAAGTGCTACACACTTCAGTCTAAATAGGAAACATGCTACAGATAACGACAATAACATATAAAAATTGCAGGGCAATCCGAGCCTATTTACGGGAGTTACAGCACGGACAGACGGACAGACAAACCAAAGTCATAAACACTTTTCAACTAGGTTGGAAAGTGTTAAAAAGAAAATAATTTATATGGATGAGATCAGGTATTTATATTTTTTAATATATTTATTTATAATGTTATAGATAAGGTCGGGTATTTATAATA
The DNA here is from genome assembly GCA_963931845.1 of Maratus michaelseni. Classification (NCBI taxonomy): domain Eukaryota; kingdom Metazoa; phylum Arthropoda; class Arachnida; order Araneae; family Salticidae; genus Maratus; species Maratus michaelseni. Next base: position 15,102,896 of record OZ007600.1, read on the forward strand.
TTTTGCTCTAATTTACACTGTTAAATTATAATTTTAAAACAGTCATTTTATTCATTTATATAAAGACCGAACACCATAAACTTTACTCGAAGAAAAACCTATTTTTAATCATGAAATTAATAACTCTATTTTTGACCCTGACTATAAAAATACCACCAGGCTTTAAAAATATATATCGAAAAACATTAGCCATATTTATTTTTAGTGACCAGCACTTTAGAATCTGTCATATAAAATTCCCTCTCGAAATAAAAAACTTAATTTTCAATCAAATATCGCTTCTGTCTTGTTCTTGGCGGATTTCCAATTGAGTAATAGCTTGCTTCCACCAGTAACTTCAGAGTTTATAAAAATCCCTCAGCTTGGGGGAAAACAAATGTGCGCGGAAGAAAAATTGGCAAAAAGTAAAATAAATAAATAAATAAAAAGTAAAACCTTTTTTACCCACTTTTTTTGTTGTTGTTTCACTATACCTTTGTAGGAATCAAATATTGGTTTTGAAAGAAGCGAAGACGTTTGCTGTGTTGAAGTACATTTTTGTAGATGTCAATAAATTTGGTCACTTTTGTAGATTTCTATGGCGAATTTTTACCACTTTTAGATTTATTGAAAAAACTCTGTTTAGAGAATATAATGTTTTCTTTAAAAAAAAAAAAAAATAAATAAATAATAATAATAAAGATAATTTAACAAATTACAACAACCATTGGGAAAATGTTCCGAAAGCTTTAAAAAAATATATTCGTCGGAACTATCTACAGATAAACACATTTTCCATTACTACAGTTGAAGAGATCCTGGTGTTCTCTGCCCTCGAAAAAATATTCGTCTGAACCATCTAGACCGGGAGGCTGCAGCACGGACAATCACCTCATCGAGTTCACGGCTGAAATTCCAGAATTAGTTAAAACTCGATTCGCATATTAAAACGCAATCGGTCTGCCAAGTCATATATTGGTGGAAAACACCTTAAAACCGGATTTTAGAGGTCGACTCGTAGGTTTACCATTGTGTTTTCCTGCACCCAAAAGTATGAAAACATGGAGAACTGGGTGCAGGAAAACACAATGGTAAACCTACGAGTCAACCACTAAAATCTGGTTTTCACGTGTTTTCCACCAAGATATGACTTGGCAGACCGATTGCGTTTTAATATGCGAATCGAGTTTTAACTAATTCTGGAATTTCAGCCGTGAACTCGATGAGGTGATTGTCTGTGCTGCCGCCTCCCGGTCTAATCTACATAATCAATCTCTCCATCGCATCCCTGACAGCGTTGAATGCATTCGTCATTCGATTGCAAGCAATGCGCCTTTCCATCATCGCATGTCGATGTCGCAGATGTTTCAACCAGCAAACGATAAACATTGCGCTATACATAATAATATTTAACAACATACTGTCTGGAACAGCCATACTCAACCTTTTTTTCTCGCGGGCCGCAAATATATGTTTGTAATGTTCGATGGGCCGCAACTTATATAGTAATGTAACAAAATTAATATTATAAGTAGTCGCGAAGAAATTTTACTAGCACTGCAGAATAAACGTTGAAATTTCATTTTTAGAACTTCGAAAAAAAAATTTTTTTTTGGTGTAATCTATTAGCGTTGATATTTTTAATATAAACAAAGTAATAAACGATAAAATAGTTTTTTAATACAGAAAAGAGACTTAGTTGAATATCAGCGAAAATTATTACATTTGTGTATTTTTTGTAAGTCTATTTTCAAATAAAATGAATATTTCTTTGGAAATTTTTTTCATCAAAGAGGATCAATTTGTTTATTATTTCTTTTGGTTAGCATAAAACCGGGATTCGGCTGTTTGTCCAACTGTTGTATTAAGTTTAAGCATATCTATAACGGAAATCTCCATAAAACTAAAAATGATGATCGTAGAACCTGGCTTCGACCATTCATCTAAAGTTTATTTTCATATGAAACTATGAGATAGATGGGCGAAGCTGTTATAAATAACAGGCACATTTTGTCTTCCCATGAAAATATACAAAACAAAAGTGAAGGTAAAGAAAACCGTTTGTGCACTTCTCTATTAATTTTATAAATGTAGAATAATTATTATGTGTCTCGGGCTGCAAATAAAAGGTCGCCGGGCCGCAGGTTGAGTATGGCTGGTCTGGAAGAATTGTTTAAACGAGTAAGTTGATAAGAAAAGCAACTGAACGCTATTGAGTAACATTAAGTCGTGCAAATAAAGGGAAAGTGCTAACCAATATATGTTAACCAATATACCTTAATATTTTGTCTGGTCCTTCCTACAGTAACTTTAACTCTTGTTTAGATTGATGTCTCAGCTAAAGGTATTTTGAGGAAATTAAAGTTGAAGACCACGTTTTTACTTACCCATCATACGTAGTATAGGGTAAGTCTTATAATCGTTTTGAAAATCGAAAAAAAAAATTTGACGGATTTACACGTTTCAGACACTGGAGATTCCGAAAAACATATTTTTAGAAAAAAAATTTTGCCGTCCGTTTGTGTGTGTGTGTCTGTGTGTCTGTAAACGCTCTATCTCCCGAAAAAAATGAGATAGAGACTTGCAATTTGGTATATGTACTTAGTATGTAATAATGGGAAGAAGCCTATTTCATTTCAATAACCTCGATTAACCGGAACAATTTTATTCGGACTCTCGAAATATTCGTTCTGATGAAAGTTATATAAAAATTTTCGAAATTGTTTATTTTAAGAAATGAATATAAAAGACAATAAAAAAACATAAATTTTGCATAAAGCATGAAGTTGATCGGATAATGAGTTGCCGAGATATTTGGAATCCTATTTTCCACACTCTTCGATTTTTCATGACCCTGTATTTCATCCAAATTTCACTTCAAAGATATATTTTAATTGGAAATTTGACGCTTAATCAGATGCAATAAACTGCTAGTTAATAGGATTATTATTTTTGGAGTTATAAGGATGTTTCTTTCAAGCAATTCAGTAATCGAGACTTTAAAGTTTGTGACGTCATCAAGCCACGATTTTATTTGAATTGCAATGCACTTTATAAGTAGTTTACACATTTTTATTTTAATATTTTACATTATGCATATCCATGATGGGTAAGTATTACGGTGGCCCCCAACGACTAGTTTGCTTTATAAGACGATTTCTCATCCGGCGTCAATTTTTGAATTCTGCTTTTTTCATATCTGATAGTTTGCACCTATCCTTTTTGTAACTTTAACATTTTTGTAACGATTTTATGCATTTCTATTGCGTATACGAAGAAAAATTACAAAATTTCATTAAAAACGCTTTAAAAAATAGTGACAACGCCAAGAGGTCCATTTTCGACCGAAAACAACAACCATTTTCCCAATGGTTAATAATAATTACATACAAAAACTACCTTATTAACATATTAACGCTCCAGGGTGGATAATTTTAATAAAAGCTATTTAATTTTTAACTTACCTCCATTATACTTACGGACAATCCTATGTTCATATTTGCATATTACATACTTTACATACAACTTACGTAAAGTACATCCTTATCCATAGATCTTCATACACCCTTGTTTAGATTCATACATACATCCATATATGTATCGTGAATGATGCATTTTGCAAACAACTATTAACAATGCACGTATCAGACTTACAATACAAATAACTTATAGTGCATACAATACAACTTATAGTAGATAGAATACATGAAATACATATACAATACGCTTTTACAATAAATAATACCTGAGATTTTTTATGAAAATGTAGAAAAACCCTGAGGCTTTTAGAGAGTTAAAAGATAGTTGCATTTTATATTTTTTATGTAAAATATGTTATAAAAAGGTATTTTTGATATTTATTTTAATTTTATGTATTTTTAGTGTGTGTGTTTGTGTGTAATTTCATACAGAATTTTTTTAAGGAAAAAGTAGAAAGCTCGGAGATGTTTAAAAGGTTAAAAAAAAAATTTGTCATTTTCCATTTTTTAATGTAAAATACGTAATTTGTTATATTTTTTGTAAAATACGTCATAAAAATTTATTTAATAAATATTTTAATTTTATGTATTTTTAGTGTGTGTGTGTGTTTGTATGTAATTTCATACAGAAAATGCCCCTATTGTTGTACAATATCTCATTTTTATTTAATCCAGTGGAGATATTTTATAGTGCCAGCTCTTTTTGACTTTCTCTTTTTTTCTTTTTCTCACCCCCCCCCCCTTCCCTTTTATCGTGAATTGCATTACACGTGAAATCCTTAAAATTTTCATTCTTTCGTTTGATAGCTATGTCCATATTATCTTTCGTATCTTTTTTTTTTTCTCCATGTCCGCATGAAATTGATGTAGGTTGTCAGGACATTTCTCTGCGTCATTTTTTTTTCTTAACTAAAATAAAAATTTTTAGAAGGGAATTTGTTTAAGTTTAATGTCTTTATTTTAAAATGGTCCTTGTCAAAAACATATAATTAAACATATTTTATAAAACACAATGGATCATTAATTACTCTTTTTTTTTTCCTCTTATGCTAGAAAAATGTAATGGATTTATAATCTTTTTTACTTTTTTTTATTAGAAAATTTTAATGAATGTAAAATAATATCAATCTTAAAAAAGTAATTATTTTTTATATGAATTTCATATAAAATTTTGGGAAAAAAAAAAAAAAAAGGAAAGAAAAATTCTGTTACGTCGCATTACAGAATAAGGGGTTAGGGGAGGCACAAAATCTTTTCAAATGAAGTTTGCTGTACACTGTTCCACATTGTTTTAAATATTTCACTCTCTCCTTTTTAACCTTTAATAATCCCTGTTTTAGGGAAATGAATTCAATCGAAAATCCCCTCGTTTCTTTCTTCCTCTAATAGTGGCGAAAATTTGAATGTTCTGTCGTTAAATACATTTTTTGGAATATTCTCTATTTTCTATTTTTTACCAACTGTGCTAATATGTTACACACACACACACACACACTAATATATATATATATATATATATATATATATATATATAAAGTGGTTTTTTTTTTCTCTCGTAGAAAAAAAAAATTGAGGTTTTTTACTCCTTTTTTACGGCAATATAGTTTTTCCTCTTTTTGTTTTCTTACCGTATAATTTCTTTTTTTACGTATAATTGGAGGTTGCTAAGATCGTTTGGTAGAAGGGAGATTATTTTCCCTTCTTTTTTTTATCTTTTTTTAAGAGCTTGGACGTTGTTAAAAAAGAGTTTGTATTCACTTCACTTCATTTCTTTCTAAAGCCTACTTGGAAAGAGAGTATATTCGCGTGTGCTTATGGGAAATTGTGTATAGGTACACTGTGGTTTTTATTATCTAAATCAATTTATAACCGACTGATTGTCAAATATGTTTTTATAAAGAAGTGGGAGTAGGGGTTTCCGGAGAAATAGATATTAAATGGAAAAATAGTCTAAATATGGATTTCAAGTTCTGAAATTTTCAAAGATAGGTTTAAGTTTTCCCTTGGAATTTTCAGTAAATGTCAACAAAAGATAAAATGTTGCCAACTTAAAATGTACTTATTTTATTATGGAAATGAATCATATCATAATAACAGACGATATAATTCATTTCACTGGAATAATAACAATGATTTTTTATGTTGTCATATATTGGATATTTGCGCATATAGAATAATTTTAATGTAACAGAATTATAATTAATTGTTTGTAAAAGTGTATTGAAACTTAATTTCATAAAATCAAATTAATATCTGTAATATGAAAATCTGCACATAAAATAAATTTTGTATTCATGCATTTTTGCTTAAGAGTGCAACAGCTATTGCAGCAAGATCTCAATATTTATAAAACTAGTTATAGTACGAACGCACCTTATTTGTCACGTTTGACGTACAATTTCCAACTTGTACTGTTTATCTTGAATATCATTACACGCAGAATCTTTCTAATTTTTTTTTTTTTTTTTTTTTTTTCTGAAGTGTTTTACAGTTATGTCCATATTGGCCTTTTTCCCTACCCCCCCCCCCTTTTTTTTGTCTTTATTTCGGTTGTCATTTCTTTATTTGGGTTGTCAAAACATTTATCTGAATCAATTTTTTTTCTTCTAAAATTCTCGAAATATGAATCTATTTAAGGATAATATCTTAATTTTAAAATGGTCTTTTCAAAAACATAAAATGAAATAGATTTTTATAAAATGCGATGGATCATTAATTCCTTTGTTATACTATAAAAAAGTTATTATTTTTTTTATAAATATAAAATAGTTTCAATGTACATTACCTATAAAAAATAATTCTATTTTATGCAAAATTTTGAAAAATAAATAAATTTATGTGTCATAATACAGATTAAGGGGGAGAAGAGACATAAAATCTTTTCAAATGACATTTCCTGTACATAAAATAGTTCTACGTTGTTATAAATACTTCTCCATTTTAACCTTTAATAATCCCTTTTTTAGGGAAATAAATTCGATCGAAAACGGCCTTGTCTGTTTCTTTTCTAATAGCGACGAAAATTTAAATGCTCTGTCGTTAAATTCATTTTTGGAATGTTCTCTATCTTCTATTTTTTCACCAGCTGTACTAATATGCTTTTTATATTTTTTTTTTCTCTTGGGTTTAAAAAAAAAAAAAAAAAAAAAAAAAAAATCTTTCTGGGCTATTTTTTACTCATTATTTTTTATGGTAATATATTTTTTCCTCTTTTTGTCTTCTTACCGTATAATTTCTTTTTTACGTATAATTGGAGGTAGCTGAAATCGTTTGGTCGAAGGAAGATATTTTTCCTTTTTTTTATCCCTTTTTTAAGAGCTTGGATGGTTATTAAAGAAGTTTGTATTCACTTCATATCTTTCTAAAGACTACTTAAAAAGAGGGTGTATTCGCGTGTGCTTATGGAATATTGTGTATAGGTACACTGTGGTTTTCATTATCTAAACCAATTTATAACCGACAGATTGTCAAACATGTTTTTATAAAGAAGTGGGACTACCCATGGAGAATAAGGACTAATAATACCTCAGAAAGTTGCATTTTAAACACAAAATGTTTCGGTAAAATATTCCATCATGTGTTATACCTTTCTGAGGTTTTCAAAACTTATCGTTTAATAAAACAAATATGAAAAATGTATAATACATTGAAAAAAAAAATGTTTATTTAAGTGTTTGTTTAATGTAAAATATCTTATTAAAACTTGCTTTGATATTTTCAAGTATAAGTTTATAGAGGAAAAATACCTGTATTATTCCATTCTCCGAAAAAGACACCACACCGCTAATATAGTTCTATCTCTGTCTTTCTTTCTTTTTTTCCGTTTATTATGAATTGCATGAAACGGAAAATCCTTCTAATTTTCATTCTGAAGGATTTTATTAGTTATGTCCATATTATTGGGCCTTTCTTTTTTCTTCTAATTTTTATTTATTTATTTTATTTTTATGCCCGCATGGAATTTATTTGCGTTGTCGAGACATTTCTCTGCGCCTTTTTTTTTTTCTAAAGTTCTCGTAATATAAATTTAAGTGCAATATCTTCATTTTAAAGATAGGTATTGTTAAAAACCTAAAATTTAAATAGATTTTTATAAAACGCGATTGATCATTAATTCCTTTTTTATGCTATAAAAAAGTTTAAAACAAAAAATTAAATATTTAATAAATGTAAAATGATGTCAATCTACGTTAAATATAAAAAAAATAATTCTTTTTTAATCAAATTTCTTGTAAAATGTTGAATAAAAAAATAATCTGTTATGACGCCATTACCCTTGAAATACAGAATAAGGGTGGAGAAAAGGCATAAAATCTTTCATTTCCTGTACATAAAATACTAGTTCTATGTTGTTTTAAATACTTCTCTTCTTTTTAGCCTTTAATAATCCCTTTTTTAGGGAAAAATATTCGATCGAAAACCTCCCTGTCTGTTTCTTTTCTAATAGCGACGAAAATTTGAATGCTCTGTCGCTAAATTCATTTTTGGAATGTTCTCTATCTTCTATTTTTTTTTACCAGCTGTACTAATATGATTTTTATATTTTTTCTTTTGAAAAAAAAATCTTTCTGAGTTTTTTTTACTTATTATTTTTTATGGTAATATATTTTTTCCTCTTTGTCTTCTTACCGTATAATTTCTTTTTTTACGTATAATTGGAGGTAGCTGAAATCGTTTGGTCGAAGGAAGATACTTTTCCCTTTTTTAAGAACTCTGACTCTTATTAAAGAACGGTTTGTATTCACTTCATTTCCTTCAAAAAACTACATAAAAAGAAGAAAAAAAGTGTATTCGCTTGTGCGTAGGGGATATTGTGTATAAATACACCGTGGTTTTCATTATCTAAACAAATTTATAACCGACAGATTGTCAAACATCTGTTTATAAAGAATAGAAGTAATTTGGAAGAGTCAGTTACTTAATTCTGAATAACATCCATTTAAAAAACTGATTATTTTTCAACGTACGTGAAAAATAAGCTATCGACTTGAACTGTTTATGTTAAGTGTGTATACAGTGTCTCACATAAGTGATGGGACACTTGTGCTTTACAAAAGGAAACTAATCAAATAAATTAAAAAAACATGTACACATTTTTTTTGTGGGTGTGTTTCATACTTAAATTTAGTAAAGATTATTACATAACATACATTTTGTCAAAATATTAAAATATTAATTTAATAAAAATACAAATGTTTAGAACGGAGCAAAAAATAGCTCACATAAGTGATGGGACACCATTATATATGCAACAAAAATCGCCTGAAATAAGCAATAAAAATATTTTTTGGGGTTTTATTTTTACTTAAAAGCAATTGGCAATAATTTATAAAATCGTCTGCAGTATTTCTCTCCAGTTTGTTTTGGAATTTTTGTGTTTTTTAGCTCTGTGTAGTCATGAATGCTAAACGAAAAGAAACTTCGCCTGAAATTCGAAAATTAGTTATTAATTTGCATATTGAACGTGGAAAATCTATTAGAAAAACTGCTGAAACAGTTAACTTGAGTCGTTCAACAGTTTTCAATATCATTAAACGATATAAAAAGAATCATATGATTCAGGATAAAAGAAGACCTGGCTGACCATCAAAGCTATCCAATGGAATAAAGCGAATTATCGTTCGAAATATTAAAAAAAATCCAAGAATTAGTGCTTCAAAAGTTGCTGCTGATTTACAAGCATTATATGGAATAATTGTTAATCCTGAAACTATTAGAAGGGTAATTCGATCTGCTGGATATCACGGTAGAGTAGCCAGGAAAAAATTCTTCGTAAGTGAAAAGAATAGAAAACTCAGACTAGCTTTCGCAAAATCCAACATAAATAAGAATTCTGATTACTGGAATAAAGTTATATTTGCTGATGAGAGTAAATTTAATATATTTGGTTCTGACGGTAGAATCTTGGTGTGGAGAAAACCCAGGGAAGAACTTCGCAAACAGAACTTGGTACCAACAGTAAAACATGGTGGAGGAGGAGTTATGGTATGGGGGTGTATGTCGTCCGCTGGAGTTGGTAATTTTGTTTTTATTGACAGTATAATGGATCAGTACAAGTATATTGATATTTTAAAGCAAAATTTGAAATCTTCAGCACGAAAATTGAACCTTCATAACGATTTTAAATTCTACCAGGACAATGACCCCAAGCACACTGCTCTGAACGTTAGACTCTGGCTGCTATATAACTGTCCTGAAATAATAAAAACACCACCACAATCTCCAGACTTAAATCCCATAGAGAATATTTGGCAAGAATTGGAATCAAGAATTCGCAAACACACCATTTCTTCAAAACAACAACTAAAATCGGTGCTTCAAGAAGAATGGGGTAAAATCACTCCAGAAATCACAAAAAAAATAGTCGAATCCATCCCAAAAAGATTAAATCATGTTTTAAAAGTAAAAGGAAATCCAACAAAATATTAAAACCTTTTAAAAAGTAAAATTTGTGGATAAATATTTGATGGAAAAGTAAGTGTCCCATCACTTATGTGAGCCATTTTTTGCTCCGTTCTGAACAATTGTATTTTTACTAAATTAATATTTTAATATTTTGACAAAATGTATGTTATGTAATAATTGTTACTAACTTTAAATATGAAACACACCCAAAAAATTTTTGCACATGTTTGTTTATTTATTTTATTGCAGTTTCTTTTTATAAAGCACAAGTGTCCCATCACTTTTGTGAGACACTGTATGTTAACGCATAATTCTGACGTGATGTCCATTGATTTTAGTATATTTTTAATTTATTTAGTTATTATTCTAAATGTTCTCTTTATTCGACAGTTATTGTTTGTATTGCTCAAATTTTGCTCTTTATTCGACGGTAGCTAATCAGAAAAGTTTTTTTCACAAAGATTTAAAAAAAAAATTGTCACACAAATTAATGAAATGTTGAAGAAAGAAATAAAAAGATAAGTGATCATTGTTTTGTGTTACTTTGTGTTACAGATGAACACCAAAAGTTCCAGTAATCAAGTACCGAAAAAAAAATCAAATTACACAGATAAGTGTGTACTGCATCAAATAAAATTACTATTTATAAAAAATATATTCATATATATATGTATATCATCACTTCTCGATCAAGATTGCGATGATGTATGTAGACGGTGGAGTATTATATCTACATCTCGGTCCATCTGCTTGGTTCTTTATTCTGTCTATCTACTAGCCTTTCTGTTCATGTTTTACATTTTGTCCACCAACGTTTTAACTGTCATGTTGTAAAAATGTCCGTGCAACTTTGAAGTTTGAATGAACATATTAAGGTGGAATACAGAATTTTTTTTCTTTTTGAATTGGTACATTGTTTTTCCGAAAAACATTTTAAAATATTCAAATACAGCATAATATATAATCTATTATATATATATATATATATATATATATATATATAATCCTTATATAACATAGTTCTCGTGTATTACATTACGCTAATCCTTGCACATTATAGTCTTTAAAATTGTTTTTCGAACTCCATAATGAAATATAGCTAGAAGATAAATTGCGATAACAAAGATGATTGTGTTTTCGAATTTTTGGAACAACTTTTAATTAATAGTAAAATTCGCCTTATAAATTCTGTGATTAAATAAGACCAATATTAGTATAAAAGTATTGTAGATAGAAAAATCCGGAAACATAATCTCCCCTGCTATAAGTACAAAATTTAAATTCTCTGCATTTTGCTATATACAATCTATTTTTAACTAAAAATTTGCAATATCTGAATTGCATTTTCGTTCTGTTAAACAACTTAAGCATTTTCCAAATACTATTTATTTATACTACGTACTGGATTTCAATAAAACGATAATTTTTCCAAATCAAATATTTCTTAAACTCTTCAGTTTTGATATAAATTTATCGAGAAAAACACGATACACAACATATTTTTGCATTGGAGTTTAAATATTTATGCATATAGCTCCATAAACCGAACTTGGAATGGTTGTTGTTTTCGTCGGCGTCCACATTGATCGTCTGCTAAAAGAAGGAGAGTAGCCTTCCGGTTCTTCTTGTCCATCGAAGTGAAGTGAAAAGATTTTTCCATCTTCGCTCTTTTTTTTTTCTTCGAATCTTCTGTGGAGAAGGTTTGGGTTCGAGGATAAGAGATGTTCTTTCTGCTCACTGCCTGCAGGTAAGCGAAAGATCAGTACACCCTCTCCCGCACCACTCCTGCTGAATTTTTCTTCTTCTGCCGCTTTGTTTGGTTACATTTTATTCTTGATATCTCGGATTGTTATCCATTCTCCAATACTATTTCGTTTAAATAAAAGTAATAGTATTCGCTGCTTTGTGAAACCGTCTTTATTGTTCTGGTTTGTAGTTTTACATGTTAGATATAGATTATTCACACCGGAATTTATTTAAAATGCTACTAGTAAGAAATATTTTTTTTTCTGGAAAAATCAGTTATGTTTAAGGATGAATTTCTGGATCTATTTCTGGATGAATAAAACTTGCATCGAATTTATGCTTTTTGTATACTGCCTCAAACAAATCAACTTATTTTATACAATTTTAATACCGTCAAATTTTCTCTATGACTTACGAAATTTTGCCGAAATGACAATGAATGAAAATACACACTGTTATAAAATATCAGAACCCCCCTTATCGGCTCTTTTAATTTTAGGAAAATAGTTTTACAGTTTTATTTCAAGTTAAGTAAAGTGCTGTTTTATTCACAACGCCAGCATCATGAAGGTAATAAACTTATAAACCAAATTTGGCGCCAAACTCTTATCTGGCAAATTCCAGAAATGAAGCTCTTCAGACAGTTGGGAAGCAAGATGTCGGGAATCGTCAAGATTACTTGAGTTTACATCGTGCAAAATTCGTGCGCAATGATCATCTGTTAATAGAGGAACATAGTAGCCTTCTGATTCTTATCTATTGAAGTAAAGTGAAAAAAAAAATTCCATCTCCCTCGGAAACCTACAAGTTAAGGTTCGAGGATAAGATGTGTCCTTTCTTTCTGTCCGAGATGTAGGATAAGATATGTTGATCAGGTAGTTAATAAATTTTGTATGTAGCAATAAATCGTTAAAATTCTCATCAATAGGTGGTTGCGCTGTCTCAAATTGTAAGACTGCTAGAATTAACTTCCAAATTTTAAAATACAAACCTTATTTTCGCACTCCATTAGGTATCCGAATAAAGAGTAAAAACTGAAAGAGCTTTGATGCAGTTTTATACGTTGGTTTGAGAATTCTTACAATTTAAAGCAGCGCAATGCCACCTATTAACGAAAATGTAAACTGTTTTTTAGCTTGCTGTATACAAAATTTATGAACTACCTGATAAATGCACCAACTATTTCTTCTTTAACATGTGTTGTAGTTAACGAAGTATTGAATTTTTAAGTTAGAAAGTTTATGAAACACTGTATAATGTATGCACACCAAATTTTCTTTTATATTAGATAATTATTTAACAGATTTTTTGATTGCTTTCAATATACAAAAAAATGATTGGACACTATAATATATGCTTAGAGCCCAAACAACCCCAGAGAAAAGCTAAAGTAGTGTTTTGTTTTATTCATTAAATACAAAAAGAAAGAAAAATCACTTATGCAGGATACTTCTTAAACTTAATATTCCCAAATACAATTGTACCAATACTGTAGAGTACCTTATGTTACTGCATATTAAATTTTATTTTATTATTTTACTTTAAGTATCATTTACCCGATAATGTTGATTAAAAAAAAAAAAAGAGGGGAGGGGATAAAAATAGAAGTGGAATTAATTCCCTATCTTTTCCCAAATCCATTTGTATCAATATCGTAGATATTGACTGTTCTTCAATCTTAATAATAATAATAGAATGCCAAACATTACAATTCATGCTTAAAAATCAACCTCCAACAACAATAACAAAAGTAGTAAAAGCTGGATAAAATTCTCTGTTTTAGAAAGTTAGGATCGTTTGCGTTTCTGCTTTATTCGCTAAATGCAAAAAGAAAGAAAAATCACTTATGGATATTTCTTAAAACTTAAAAATACATCTCCATCCGACTGAGTGAATCAAGAATCCATCATTATTCGTTTCATTTGTGTATCACGCTATCTTATCTCCAAATACAATTGTCAATTCAGTCCCGGCTTATTCTACGGACTCATTCACCTGAAAAATTGCGAGATTTTTAATACAGTTTTACTCGTTATTCTTAAAATTCGAGACGGCGCGGTGCCATCTATTGACGAAAACTTGAACGATTTTTTTAATTACTGTAAACAAAAATTATGAGCTATCTCATAACAACGTCACTTAATTTTCCTTTATATTTATTATTGTTAATGGATTTTATGAAACCTTACACCAAATTTCCTTTTATTAGAAAATTGTTACCCGATTTTTGGTTTGACTTTCTTTCAATTTCACAGAAAAATATAACGAAAAAGCTGAAGTAGAATAGAATCACTATATAATGTTTCTGCTTTATTCGCTAAATACAAAAAGAAAGAGAAATTCACTTATCCTCTTAAAACTTAAAAATACATCTCATCTCCATCCGTCTGAATGAAATCAAGAATCCATTATTATTCGTTTCATTTGTGTATCACGCTATCTTATTCCCAAATACAATTGTTAATTCAGCCCCGGCATATTCTACGGGCGCAGTCACCTGAAAAGGTGATTGCATTGACAGGTCGCACCGGAAACTTCTGAAATTGAGGAATTTGTTCTTTCTTGCCTCCCCTTTTGATATCCATCTAATCGTTAATACGCCTCGGGAGTTACGCAGGGCTGTCGAACTCGTAGTAAAAGGGGGGAGAGGGTGGGCAGATAGGTTGGTGTCAAAAGAATTGTGCTGACACAGGGACTTTAGCTTTTGTCAGTTGGTTTTGAAGGGCTTCGCTCTGTATTTACATAGCTACGCGTTGAGGAAGTCCTTCCAGTGCGATGGATTACGGATAAAAATGAGTTATTTTTCCTCTTATTTTTTTCTGGTTATTGTGGAATTTCGTGTACGTTGGTTGTGTTTACACATGCTTAAAGATCGTTTTCTGATCTCATGTTGCCGATAGTGTTTGATTTAAAGATGATGAAACCTACCCGTGTTTTTGTTTAATCCTTCGCATACATAAATATGCAAAATAGGAGATTAAAGTTGTTGAGTTTTGTTATAATTCTTGGCTTTTACCTGCCTCTTCACCGGGTTCTCCCTCTTTCTCTACTAACGCATGCGACAGAAAATTAAGTTCTTTTTCATCTGCATTATACTATATATTGTTTAAGACAGCGGTTCCCAAAGTAGGAATGATAGTTTATGGTTTCCATAAAAATTGTATCTGTTGTAAATGTTACATCTTGAAAGCTAAAAAAAGAAAAAAAAAGAAAGAAAGAAAGAAAAAACACATGCAATCATCAAAAAGCATAGATTATAAAACTTGTTAAGAGAATTTTTTTCTTTTAATACAATGAAGGAGTTATGTTAAATAAACAATTTATGTTCACCCTATCGTATAGTAAGCATCTTGTAGTGTACTTGAGTGATGTATATAAGGATGCCACTTTTCTCCCTAAAGGCGAATTTCTGCTTTTTTATATAAAATCCGCAATTTCAGTTTTCTATATAAAATCCGCAATTTTCGCTTTTTATGTAAAATCCGCGATTTTCGCTTTTTAAATAAAATTCGCAATTTCAACTTTTTTATATATCAAATCCGTGATTTCAAAAAAATCGCGAATTTCGTTAAGAGGTCACGCAAAAAAATCACAAATTCCGTCATACTATTGCAGCAATTAATCTCGAATTTCGTTAAACGATTGCGGAATAAAATCACAAATTTCGCAAATCGCTCGAGAAAAAAATCGCGAATTTCGTCAATCGGTCATGCAAAAATTCGTCAATTTCGTCATCTGTTGTCAATAAATCGCCAATTTCGTTAACAAATTGCAATTTTCATAGTGGGTCGTAGGAAAAAACATAAATTTGATCCAAGTTTTCTTCAACTCAACTATGAAAATGCAATATTTTTTTTTTTTTTTTTCAGAAAATACTATAAAAAGTTTTCATAAGAAATGAGAAAACATGAGAAATTTGTTAATGTATTTATTTTATATTCAATACAATATAGTTCACAAAATTCACGCATAAAGGTTGTGAAAAATGTCGTAAATTCTACTTTCACACGTAATTTCCTCCTTTTTGTTATTTTCTGAGTGGCATCCCTGTGTATAGCAATTTCAGTGTGATGGAAATAGTATAACGTCATTAAAATAAATTGAAAACGAATTTTCCCCACAGACCACAATGTAACGGAATTCTTTTGTGCAGCCCTGTATAGAATGTATAGAATTTATGCACATAAAACAATATTCAAAAATTTTGTTAAATTTAAAAACGCATACCACAATTGAAAACTCATTTTCAGCAATTATTGCTCACATACAATTCTGTAACCGTATTATTTTGTGTGTCCTTGTAAATGAACGATAAATGTTATGCACACCATATTCTACAGTCAGCATCTTGTAATGCCCTTCAGTCTTGTATATCCATTTTAATATGTGTGAAAAAATATAACATTAAAATACATTAAAACGATTTTTTCCCCGTAGACTGTAATTTAATAGTATCTTTTGAGTGCCCCTGTAAACGAACTGTAAATGCTAAACACTTTATAAAACGATAAAAAGCACGTCAATGAGGATTAGCTTGGCAATAATGGCAAGCTCGCCAAGTCCAACATAATGGCAGATTCGTCCGTTTTTGGCCGAAATCCTCTCGACCAATCAAATATTAACCGTTTGTTGCCATTCTCTGATTTATAAAGGCACTTTATTTCACACAATATTCATATAAACCATTGTAATCCCTATCTCCTCTTATCTTCCGCCGCCCCCCTCTTTCTTGAACGGT
Source organism: Maratus michaelseni (assembly GCA_963931845.1). Taxonomy (NCBI): domain Eukaryota; kingdom Metazoa; phylum Arthropoda; class Arachnida; order Araneae; family Salticidae; genus Maratus; species Maratus michaelseni. Next base: position 15,119,243 of record OZ007600.1, read on the forward strand.
TCCTTAAACATTGTTTATTGCAACCTGTTTTAATAAAACGCCATTTCCCTTAGAATGAAATAACACTTTTCTACTTCAAGCTTACAGTTTACAGTCTTATAGATTTGCCATCAGATGATGCACGTAACTTGGGTATTATTTAAAAAATAAAAAAACGAAAAAAAAAAGATACCAAGGAATCAAGATTCGACGTATGAAGTAATATTGTAAAACCCCCCTTTTTGACGTTCTAAAACCGTCTGCCAAGTGATCTTTTTCATTTTATTCGACTTTTTCAGTAAAAAATCCATCTTCTTTGATAAACGCATGGTGGGAGAGAAATAATAAAATCGTACGCTCAGCGTTAAAAAGATGTGCCTCAAATCTGCTAGGATTTTCTGCAAAGACGAGATCAAGACAACAAAAGCCATCGAAAATTCGAATTTCCACGCCCCTTGTACCTGCCTATTGGCTGACCCAGCAGTGGATTTGGAATATTTTGGGCAACCACCCCCCCCCCCCCCCTTTGTGTCTTTTATATCGTATCAAATAAAAGTATACGAGTGTCCAAACGGGATTTGCAAAGAGTGATGGGGGTCTTCCAATCTTTTATTCTTTGATTTTGGGGTGAAGTGGATTAAGCTGCCTTATACAGGAGTGCACAAAAGATTTCATGTTGGCCTTTTGCAGAATTAGCCGCATTTCCCTGCTTGTTTTCTGTTTTCTGTATGTACAGGGTGATTCAGTAATCAGCGCGAAAAACTTTAAGAGAACCAAACGCTTATAAATACAGAGTGTCTCACTTCAAGTCGAACAAAGTTTTTCTTTCAAAACTTTTACAGTAATTAAGATAATTTATCGATATTTTCACAAGACTTGCTTTGCTGTGTGTGAAATGAGATGCATCACGGGCAGTACACTGTAATTAGTTCATTGACCTATATGTACTGTGAGCTACATCCCAAATTGCATAGCGTCTGGATCAGTCTTGTTTTGATGCAGATCGTGGCCATTTTCAATAAATGTCGGGAAGTTATCACATTTCATAGAAAGCAAACTAAGTCTGTTGAAAATATAGGGAAAATATTTTTATTATTGTTAAAGTTATAAACATACTAGTCGGATGTGCCAATCCCAAAACTTACTTCTGTCTCACACAGGTTTCGCATACACTAACAACGTATTTATCAATTGATAATTCTATATTTATATCTTTAGTTTAGATCAGGGGTTCTCAAACTGTGGTACGCGTACCAGTACTGGTACGCAAAGCTCTGGCTACTGGTACGTGCAAGTGCAATGTAGGTACGTAAAATGAAACACTACCATAGTATTACAAATTCCAAAACGGCATAAATTTATCACTTTGGAAATTTTCGAATAAAACTGAGAGACTGTAAACAGATTTTTTTCTTTTTGTTGTTGTTACTAGAAATGTTTGTTATAGCAAACTCTCTCAAAACCGCACACGCTGCTTATGATACAAACAATTTTCCAGAGGTTACATTTATACGTGGAAAAAATTAAAATTTGTTAAAAATATACCTAATTTAAAAAGCTATAACAAAAACAGTTTTAATTAGCAGAAAAATTGTTTTAAACATGGTTTTTAAATTGTATTATCTGAAGATAAAGTCTGAATCCGTGAAAGTAAAAGGAGCTTGTACAAATAAAAAAAGTTAAAGCATTTTTGTTTGTAATAGTTATTTCAGTGTCGAAGTTTTACTTAAAACATAATTTCATTATTTATTTATGTCTGTCGATTGACATTTTTCTCTTCTTTTGTACCAAAATGTGTAAGTTTCTTTCTATTTCATGGAAATATGTTTTTAATACAGTAAAGTTATTTAAAATGGTGATTTGAAATCGAACAAAATATGGAAAACTCCACTTTCACAGTTTTCCAATAGTTTTTGCATTATGTTTGATACTTGGTGGTACGCGGAAGTATGAACATCGATTTAGTGGTACGTCGGTCAAAAAGTTTGGGAACCCCTGGTTTAGATCTATTTTATATCTGCTAGTGTCCAATGTTCAAGCATGATTTTGCAAAGCGAAAGAGTCTTCCTACTGTTCTAGTGTTTGATTTTGGGGTATGGTGGATTAAGCTAGCTTGTAAGGGGGGGGGGGTCAAAATGTTGCTGAAATAGTCGTCAGCTGAATTAGTCCGAAATCTCTTCTTGATTTCTGCTTCTGTGTATATAAAAGCAAAACTGAAATATGCCAAATGGTTGTGATACTACAACAATGAAACACTTTAAAAGGTAAAAAGTAGATAATAAAGTATAAATAAATAATTAAAAGTGTAATATTTAAAAAAATAATAATAACAGGGTTCATACGCCTCCTGGAATTCCTTGAAAACTGCTGGAATTCCATTTTTTTTTCTTCAAGGGCCCTTAAAACTCCTGGAATTTATCTGTGACTCCTGGAAATTAAAAAAAAAAAAACCTCCTGGAAAATATTAAACTACAATATTTTAATTATTTTTTTACGCTCTATAACTTTGAGAATATTAAACATTAAAAATTTATTGATTTTGAAGGAAATTCGCAAAAAATCTAATTATTTCGTCATGGAGCAGTATTAACTGCAACTGGCACCGTTTGCATAACCAGCGCGAAAAGCGTATTACGCAATAAACATGCACAACCGGCAGCTAAGAAGAATTCTTTGAGCTCGTGGGGAACACACAAAATCAAATTAAATTGGAAACTTCTAATTCTTAGCAGTGAATTTGACATTAAAATATTGAGGGAATTTAAGCAAAAGTTTTAAATTAATTTTTGCTTCTGATACGTATCAACTGGAGCTTAGTGATCCATAATGAGAAATCAACATGCCTTACTTAATTCTCAAATTTCCAAGGTTTTTTACTATTTCAAAATTTAAAATTAAGATTTTTGAAGATTCAAATTTCAGGAGTAGCAACCCCATCTCTGTATTTACCATCTGGAATAAAGATAATGAGGTTGTATTAAAAACTCAAAGCAAATCTCCTGGAAAAAAATTTTGAGACTCCTTGAAAACTCCTGGAATCAACTTTGTTAAAAAGGGTATGAACCCTGTAATAAGTTTTTATCAATTAATAATTCTATATTTATATCTTTTAGTTTAGATCTATTTTATATCTGCTAGTGTCCAAAGTTCAAGCATGATTTTGCAAAGCGAAAGGGTCTTCCTATTGTTCTATTGTTTGATTTTGGGGTAGGGTGGATTAAGCTGGCTTGTGGGAGGTAGGCTGAAGACTATTGGAACAGTCGTCAGCTGAATTAGTCCGAAATCCCTTCTTGATTTCTGCTTCTGTGTACATAAAAGACCGGGGTGATGTAAAAGGGTTGGAATGACAAATTGGTGGAACAAGAAGGGTTTCCGGAGATGCATAATTCAATATGGCAGTTGTTATTAATCCTGAGGGATGCCTGTGGCATCGAATTACGGCTTTTTAAAAACACACGCACGCTTACGCAGTAGTGGCTGAAGTGACAGAGTCGGTATTGTTGGTGTTATGGGGGTGAAAACGCATATATTATGTGTTGATTTTCAAAGGGTTGTGAAGAGATGGGTAATTTTTTTCTCTTTCTTTTAAGGCGGTTCTCAAATTCCCTGCTCAACAGCGCGAAACTTTCTGACACATTTTCTGACTCATTTTTTTAAATGTAGAAGAATAAAATTGGCAAATCTGACTATGGTAGGGGAGGCGTCAACGCTCAACGTCTTGGCTTGCCTAGACGAGTGGCCTCCCTATGCATTAAGGCCTGACTCACTGCAAAAAAAAATAATAATAATAAATAAAATAAATGTTGATTTTACAGTATAATACTGGCATCCCAACTGCAAGTATTATACCGTAAAATTAACAGTAAAATAAGCAGTAATACACTGCTGCGCATCTCAACACTTCCAAATAGCAAGACACAACCAAATACTTTCCAGTAACAGTAGTACCTTCAATTTTATTTTCGTTCGTTGTTCGACCTTCGCAAGCTCCGGCATGATCACGTTGCACTGTTTCGACAAACCGGATGCACCACTTAGCATCACGTAACGTATAGCAACGTGAAATTGTACTGCTTTGCAAGACTTATAAGTGTAGTCGTGCTTTCGACATCACCTACGGACATGCAGTGACATCTATTGACCGGTAATTTAACCAGTCCGTGAAATTTTGGGACGGACTCCGTAAATCTGTGATGTTGGCTGCTTCGTCGGGTCGATTTTGAAATTTGTTGAAATTAGTAACAAGTTTTGTGTCATGATTTATTTTTGTTTTAACCACATGTTTTATGGTTCAAAATGCGAGTGTACTTCATATTTTTATTTTCCTTGCAGGCTGTCGTGGAGACTGTAACCAAGGCATCGGAATACAGCGACATCGTAATTGAAGAAGGCAGCCCCGTCAATGCCGATATGTTGTTTGATAAAGCCAAACTCCACTTGTACGTCATGACTGAAAAGAAGGTAAGTTGTTTATTTATGCATTAACACATTAGCCACCGAATGAGCGCTGGCGGTCAAATGTACTTTACACTCATAAGTCGGCACTTATTGCATAGAATAACTTATACGCCGAACTATCCGCGGACATCATAAATTGAACTGTGTAGATGACAGCCGGCAGTCAGTCGGTAGGAAGAAAAGATTTTAAATGACCATGGACAGTCAATCGGTTGGAAGAAAATATTTTAAATGACCGCCTTCTGTCACTGCGTTATGGGGGAAAAGAGAACATTTGACCGCCAGCGGGTTATGTAAACATAACCTAAAATAATTAATAATTTTATAAATTACTGGTTAAGCATGATTATCGTGCGATTTGTATGACCCATTGAAATTGCCTCCATAATATGTCACACTCCTTTATAATATGTCTCATATTCTTTTATATCAAAAATTTTACATTCAGTATCATACATATACATCAACATAATTATATGAAAAATATGGAAATTTAAGCATTTGCAATTTAGATTATCAGAGATCTGAATCATATAGTATATACGAAAAGCTTTCAACTTTAAAAAGATGTTAAAAATTTACATTTTCATTCATAAAACTCATACTTTTTTTTTCACTACGTACCATTGCTTTAGAATGACGTAACTTACACTGTTTTTTCATTCTGCACAGTGTGGCATTAAGATTCTCTATTACAACTGTTACTCAAAAGTAAAAACATAGTATATCATTTTGCAAATTTATTTTGATAAAAGGTATATGCGATGGCAAGATTCTATTTAAGAATGATGAAATTTCAATAACAATAAAGTAAAAAATAATAAATTTGATGTACTGAAAGTATTTTGTACTGGACCGAAGTCTGTATTTACAAATTACGCCAGATTTTTAATAGAAAAAAAATATATTCTAATCCAAAACCTATAATGCGTTACTTTATCCGAAGCCGTATCTAATTTTCTTATTTGAAATTCATTAAAATTAAAGCTAATTTTCTAAACTTCTGCTCATTACTTGTTCTTCAAATACTTGCATAAGCCAATTTCCGCTCTCTCTTACTTGAAACGTAACTACAGCAGCGCCTCCTGTTGGAAACGTGCGCTTTATTAAACTTTCTAAAATTGGTCCGCTCTTAGATATCTGATTACCAGATATAACTTCAAAGACATTAATCATTTTCCCTTGCTAAAAAATAATAAAAAAGAAGAGGGAAATACTCTTTTTTGAGCTCGTATATACACAAGCTAATTGATTTTTTCCCCATCTCATCCATATGTATATTTGCAACCCTGATGAATATTTTACTCATATTTTAAATGATAAAATTCAACTCTTCGGAATCCTTCACTCGTAATTCCCTTGCCGATTAGCCCGGAATGAATTGAGAAGTCCGCGAATCTTTCACGGAATTGAAAATACACCGAATATATTGACTCTGTTCTTAAACGTCGGCTTCTTTTTCCTTTTGGAAAAATTGTTAAGAAAATTACTGTCTTTACTAAGCTATTCAAATTTTCTCCTGTGCGCTTAATAGAACTACAGGTTACGGTATATATTAAATTAATTGCACGATAGTTTGTTTACTACAACTTTAACTTCGTTAACTTTGTCTTTGGACCGCCAGGTCGATGAAAAAGACGACATTTTGATGCTTGGTGAGCGGCTGGTCATCTATTGCAATGTTATTTATTTATTTATTTATTTATTTTAAGGCTCTAAAAGGATGATGGGTGGGCCTTTTTTTTTTTAGATGTGATTATTGCATTCCATGCATCTTTTAATATGTATCTATCAAATGGTTTTGGTTTAACCTTTGATTAACCGATTTGTAATTCTTTTTAAACCAATTGCAATTACCAATTACAATTTTAAATTAAAATATTTCATTTTTGAGCGACAGAGTTGCTTACTAATTTCAATTTCCATAGAAACGTTCTGTCGTTTACCATAAAAGCATCCTATCATGGGAGAAACATTATTGTAGCAATTGTTTACCAGTATATTTCACAAAATATACTGGCGTATTTGCCAAGAGCAGTATATTTCTACCGATTATATTGCATTAATAAAAACGTTAAAAAAACAGTGAAAAATTTATTTGAAAAAACAAAACAAAATTTACTCGCACAGCATGCTGCATTGCACGAGATTCAACCATGCGGCTTAACAACATTTGTAATAGGCACGTGAGCAACATCCCAAGATGCATGGATATCTATCTATCTATATATATATATATATATATATATATATATATATATATATATATATATATATATATATATATAACCATAAATGAAACATTATCATAACACCAACTTAAACAATATATATATATATATATATATATATTGCTAAAAAAGTCACTACCAGAGGCAAAAGTTCTTTGTTTACAGAACAACACAGTCAGTAACAGTAGAAAAATTCATTTACACTTGTTTTGACTGAAAATATCAAAAACATCATGCACAACGATATTTCGAAAGTAAATATCAAATATACGAAAATATCATAAATAGCAAACATCATGATATATTGAAAATAAATATCTGATGATATCCATCGATATGTATTATCGAATTAAATTAGGCAAAAATTTGTGTTTTGAAAAACCGGTGATAAAAGGTTAAAAATTCTGTAAAAGACGCTTGTCGCGAAGGTGTTAATTACTCTGGGCACCTAAATGAAATCTGCAGTTAAGGCAATTTTTTTTTTCTTCTTCAGTTTAATTTAATGTGTATTATTATTATTACATTTTCTCTTGAGGCCATATTGCTGGTATTTAAAAATACATTACTGAAATGTTTAAGTATTAATTTTTGAACATCTTGAAAAATTAATTTCTGAGAAACTTTAATATGCTTAACCCAAATTTTTCTCAGAATTTTAGAGCTGTAATGAATTTCTGAAATAATTTTAACTGAACACTTTAATTGAAATGAGTTGAGTTGTTAATAAACTTTATGAATTCGAATTCTTAAGTACATTCTAAACTTTATTACAAAGTAGGAAAATGTTCTAAAACGAATGCAATTTATAAAGTTCGTGTATTGCAGATAAAATTAAGGCGCTCAGAGGAGTATTTTGAAGACGTGAAAATTTTATTGATCTTTAAACTGTTTTTTTCTGTAATAATAATAATATTAATAGAAATACGTGCATGTTGTTTTTTTGCAGACGATACTTTTAACATTATAGAATATCTGTACCCACACATACAATAATAATATAAAATAAAATAACTATCTATCTTAGACTGTTCAGTTAAGTCATTTCATTTTTAAATTAATAGTTCTACAGGCATAAAGGATGATGAGTTGGAGAAAATTTAGAAATAAAAGCAAAATTTACCATTTTTATTATTATTTTTAATATTTTCGGGTGTGTACAGGGTTAGCATAAATAAATGACCGGATTAAAAACCATATATATTTTTTAAACTATTACAGTAATATCTGAAAATAAAGAAATACATTCCAAGTTTTCTTTGAAACGTCGTTCAACGCTAAATTGGACGTGCGAGTAATGATGTTTTACCCTTATTCACATGGTCACCAAGACCCCCGGATCTTACACCATGCGATTTCCTTTGGTGGTGTTATATCAATGATCTTATTTATGAACCACCATTGCCTAAAACACTTAAAAAACACATTAATGTTGTATTAAGAAGCGTTGACAACTTCCTGGAAAACAAACCTTCGTGATCCGTACACAGCAGGATCCCTCTCGAAAAACAATTCAAACTGATCTCACAGCCTAACACACACAGCAAACCCCAGTTACAAACTCTGAACTCAAGTACAGTTTTTAGCCACTATTCAGAAGTAATGAATTTAGGGAAGAAACATAGCTCTTCAATTAATTATTTCCTAAAGATGGTAAAATTTATCACAAAGGCGCAGAAAGTGGAATGATTAAGCGAGAATAACGACACTTTTAAGCATTTATTTTAACCTGTAAATTCGAAATATTTTTTTATAAGTTCATCAAGATGACGTCATTTTAACAATTTTAATTTAAAAAAATGACGTCATTTAAAAAAAAATAAGATCGTTAAAATGACGTCATTTTTATTAAGATCGTTAAAATGACGTCATTTTTATTAAGATCGTTAAAATGACGTCATTTTTTATTAAGATCGTTAAAATGACGCCATTTTTTATTAAGATCGTTAAAATGACGTCATTTGTATTTCACCAGTTCCAAAATTATAAGCCAGTAGCAAATGCCACCAATAGCTTGAAAGTACGAAGTTTTTTGACAAGGCAAAGTCATTGAAAATTTACACTTTTATTGAGAATAAAATTAATATAATAGATCTTTTCGAAATATATAACAAAATTAGATTAATTTTTTCCGTAAAGAATCGAAAGATCTTGTGCAAGCCAAAAGCGACACATCAGGTTGCCACGCAGCTAGTTTATTAACCACTTGATATTTTCCTTTTTCTGCCACATTGTGGAAAATGATCACCCTTTTTCGATAATTAATCTTATATTCAACTGGATTCTATAAATTCAAAGCAGCAATAAAAACTTTAAAAGAGTATTGGATTTATTAAATCATTTACAGCGAAAAAATGGATTTGTTTGGAGGCAAATCAACTGCCTAGTGTAAAATAAAATATTGACCGAGCAGCGTTCGTGCAAAATTGTTAAGTGGTTAATAATTTTCATAATTAAATTATGTATTTTTGAATCGAAAAAAGGCTTGGAATATGTTTAGATACATTAATTCTATCTCATTTAAAGAAAAAAAAGAAAGAAAGAAATATGAAAATTTATGGAGGGCCGGGCCTAAGCTTCAATTTCTCTTGCCTTCCTATAAACCCGGCCCTGCATTAAAAAAATAATAATAATAAGCTTTGAAAAGTTCAGTGAACCTCATTACCAAGCAACAATATGGCTCTTCCCTTTGGTCGACCTGCATTCAAAGAAGTTTTTGCTGCTAGTGAAGGAATGAATGCAAGATCATTCAATTATCGGAGAATTAGCCCAGGAAAAAGATGGCGTTTCCTAAGCATGGATAACAAACGCTCGTATTTTCCCGTAATAGAGCGCTTCTGAATATTTCAAAGCTTTCAAGGATAAAGGAAGAGAGTCCGCGAGCATCTTTAAAAGACGTCCAAAACTTCTGTATTCCTTTATTCCAACATTTTCCTGGAAATCTGCAAAAGTTTCCGACATTCTCTCTCTCTCAGGCTTGGTTCGTCTCTTTAAAAATTTAAACAATTCCTTGTAGATCTTATCTTCGAACGAAAAGGTGGGGGTTGGGTGGGAGTTGAGCGGTTTGGATACTGGCATTACCAACAAACATTCGAAGATTCCACCCTTTTCTTCCATCCTAACGAAATTTGTCTCCCGGTTTTCCCGAGAGAGTTGTCGAATAAACCGGGATTGCATTCGGAAGTCGGAAGTGGATAGCGGAAATAGTCAAGCCCACCCCCCCTACTCCCCCCTTTTGTTCGTCGTCTTGAAGGTTCTTAATGAAATAGAGACAGGGCCATCCGCCATCTTGTGTGTGGTGTTACCTGGAAGTTAATGTCATTATAACGAAACTAGGATGTGACTCACCTCTCTGCTTCTAATTTGATTGGAAGGGAGGGAAGGGGTCGTAAAGGTGGACTGTCCTTCATCCCCCCCCCCTCTTCTTCTCTTCTGGGATTTTAGGAAGTGAACTGAAGTGACTTGATTTGGACGCCTTCGTGTTGGGGGGAGAAGGAAATGTAATGAACGCTTGATTTGAAGTCGTTTCTCGGAGTTGTATATTTCTGTTATTTATACGTTATTGTGGAATTAAAGATTGGTAAATAAATACTACTTCAATGTTCTGATTGTCTCAAAAAATTGTAGGTTTAGATTTTAAAAACAATCTCAAAATCATTCATGGTTTGTTTGTTTGTTTCTTTTTTTTTTTTCTTTTTCTTTTTTTTTCCATTTTATTCATGGTTTCATTTTCAAATTTTTCTCATTTATTTGCGAGGTTTGTTTCCCGTATTATCCTCTAAAGGCAAAACACTATGTAGAAAATATTATCCCAGATGACATTTTAAACCAATTTTCGTGACTCAGGAAAAAAGAAAAAACAAAACAAAACAAAAAAATCCCTGACGACTCGGCCTACAGGCGCAGGTAGATTTCGAAGACGCAGACCGTGGGGTGCCTGTTTGTTGGGAATTGCAGAAGAAATGACCTTTTTGCCATGATGCGGCAGATGGGACCGCCCACTTCGAAATCTAAATGTGTCTGTAGGCGGAGCCGGCAGGGATTTTTTTTTTTTTGTTTTATTTATTTATTTATTTTTATTTTTTTGCTATAAGGATTGGTTCTATAAAAAAAACTTAACAATATAAAAGTTTTAGATAATATTAATAGGATTTACAATAAATTTAAACGGACTTGACATCTTGTGAATTGACGAAGTTATGATTTTTTTTCTTCTAAAACCCCAATTCCCCCCCCCCCCCCTGGGGCCATTTTTAATGATATCAAAAATCTGTCATACATGAATTTTCGGCCCTTTTCCTAGAAGTAATAATAACTTAAAACGGATTCGGTATGTATCATAATTAAGAAGTTATGGGTTTTTTTTCTGTTTTCACAAAAAGCCCCCTTCCCCATTCCCCCCCTCCCCCCCCTTGTTTCGATTTTGCCCATTAACGAACTTGACCGAGATTTTATGCCCCTTGATTTTATGTATCAGTTTGGAAGAGATTAGTGCAGAAATATGGACGTTATCGTGTCCATAAAAAAGTGATATAGATAGATAGATAAAGTTTTGAACTGGGGGGTGGTTTTGGGTTCTGGGAGTCATGATCGGCGTAGATCTGCAAAAAATTTTCAGAAATTCCAACTTAGGGGAGAATGTAATAGGTAGTATTTCTTACGAAATCTACCTAAAAACTTGTTATCGATTATAATCAAAGGTGCATTTATGGGTCTGAGGGGCCGATAAAACCTTCCAGATTCTTCGGAACCAGTGTAAGATATCAGAAAGTTTTATGCATATGGGAATGAAAATAATTTTGTAGTTATGTAGGAAAGATCCAGGTTGAAGAAAACAGAAATTTTCAGAATATCGTTAAGGCAAAAAATCAGGGCTGTGTTTTTGCCGGCAAAAAGTGGTTTCTGCCGTGCCAGTGGCAGAAAGTGGTTATAACCGGTTTTAACCGGCAGAAACTGGCAACAACTGGCATAAACACATTTCGTGACATAATCTGAGACTTTTTAGTAGTATTAAATTCCTTAAGTATATTTTATTCAAGATAAATAACAAATAAAATACTGTGGAAAGTTTTAATTTAAAATAAATTTGAATTACAAAAATGAGTAATATAACAGATAAAATTTTTTATAATATGGTTGTGTAATTTTATATAAGCAATTATTAGAGTATTTAAAATCTCAGTTTAAAATTCAAAATAGAAAACTATATCCAATACTTATTTTAAATTAAACACTGAAAAGAAAAGAAAAATAATAAATACTTACTCAAAATACTTTTCTGTAATTTAACATAATTTAATAATAACTGTAAAAAAATCTTTCTCATAGAAATGTTATACAACTCCAAATCAAAAAATTAGAATAATTAATTCCATTTGTATTTGGAATTGCATTTAGCTTTATTTCACTGTAGTACAATTGAAAAAGAACAACGGTGGATGTTTTAATATATTTGCATGTTATTAAAGAAATTAAAACTGTAAAATATTAAATTTTGAATGAATATTTGTAAAATTATTTTCATTATTCAAAATATTAGAATACTAAAATAGGTGGTTCAAAAAATTAGAATACTTATGAATTTTCTAGATTGGTTCAGAAGGTTGCATAAAATAAGCATTTTTGGCGCAATAGATATTGCGCCAAAAAACAAAGTTGTGCTTCTTTCCAGCATAAAGTCGGCATGGTCATGTCTAGGCAGAAAACATTGTGAACTAGCATTGTGAACTGTGTAGCTAGCTTGGCAAAGCGAGTTCGTACTCTTATACAATGTAAAATTGATTCTACAAAGTATTAAAGAATAACTATTTTTCCTTTTTTTTAAACACATATTATTTACAATGCATTATTCTAATATTTTGAACCATGTAAATGGTTATTCTAATATTTTATTTTTTCCAGGTGTGAATAATTATTTTAATTTTTGTATTATTTCCTTTAATTTTAATGCTAAAAGATTCTATAAACTATGTAGATTCTTACAATATTAAGTTGTATCCGGTATAAATTTTGTATAAGCGATACACAAAAAACCTTTTTTCACAATTCCTTTTTTTTTTTTTTTTCTATTATTCTAATTTTTTAACTTGGAGCTGTAATTATATGTGGATCTTGTAATTCCGTGGATTTAAAAACATTTCATTTAACCCTTTAACGGGCGGTGTCCACAAAAAAGGACACCTAATTTTAATTCCAAAACTGACAAACGGCACCAAGAATATTTAATTAAAATTTTCCTTTTATTAAGTACCGGAAATTAAGCAAGTTTTTATTATCTAATGAATTTGTTTGTGATTTCTGGTGTCAGTCCATTATTTCATCATTTTACAAACAGACTTACTCCGCGCTGGAAAGGGTTAAATACAGTATTCAAAGGAACAAATGACTTATTTTTTTTTAATTTAAGACTGTTAGTTGAAAATGTTCCAACCATATTCCATATAGTAGATAATCTTTAAGTTATTGCATTATATTATTTATTTAAAAATTCTCTTCTTTATTAAAATATCATAAAACTTTTTGTAATTTTTTTTTAAAACTTTTAAATAGAAATTTAGCTGTAAATAATATTAATAGTTAAACTTGTATAGCATCAGCTTACCATTATGAAAATTTCTGATTTTCAAGTTTAAAAAAAAATACAGTATTTTATTAAAAAAAAGTATATTTATATGATCTTTTTGAAGCTTTTTGCTACTTTGAATAACATTCATAATCTGTAGTTTTAATTTTTAATTTAATTGTTTACATATCAAATACATGTGTGAATTATGAATCATTGCAGTTAAATTCTTATTATTATTTCTTAGTTTCTGCTAGTTTTTGCCACTTATTGGCAGAAACTAGTTTCTGCCATGCCGGTTTTAACCGGTTATAACCACTGGTTTTAACCACCCCGGCAGAAACTTGCCAGCCTTGCAAAAAATACTATTCCCCACTCAACAATGCAAAACTTTGACACATTTTTAAACATAAAAGTAGGCTTGATTTTTGAAGTGATTTGTAATCGAACAGTTTTTCATTTTTCGATAAACTAATTACAACTTGAGTTATAAACAATTTTTATCTTAGGGCGGCAGTTTTTTTCCTTTCCAGTGCTGTCGCATCCGGTAAGTCGGTTCAAATGCCCACTTTGACACCATTTTTTGAAATGTCTTCTGCCTTTATGGAAAAATAGAAAACAATTTGATTACACAGATTATTAATAAGGTTGCCTGCTAATTTGATTACATAGATTATTAATAAGATTGCCTGCCAATTTGATATGTTTGCAAACAAAAATAAAGTAAAATATGTGTCAAATTAGCCAGGTTGCATTTGAGAGTATCATTAATGAAATAAGAAACAGGTAAATATCCATTTTGTGCGGATGTTACTTAGAGTTAATGTCATTCTAAAGATAGGCTGTGATTCATCTCTCTGCTTTTAATTTGATTGGTTGGGAGAAAGAGGTTGTAAAGGTAGACAATCTTCCTCCTTTGAGGTTTCGAAAGTGAAGTGACTTGATTTTTGAACGCTTTAGTATTGGGAAAACAAATGTAATAAATTCTTGATTTGGAGTTTTCCAAATTTCTGTTATTCGTCTCTTATGGTGCACTGCATTGATGACTGCACTTTATCAATCCGATTGATTGAGCTGAAAATAATGTATAATCTGCGTAATTCAGTGATCATTGGAGTGTCTTTGCCTGTGGTTTATTTTGTTGAGCTGTCTCACTTGGCAGACCCAAAAATAAAACCTGTCAGATTCTTTGGAACCTGTGTCAGACTTCTGAAAGTTTTATGTATATAAAAATGAATATAATTTTGAAATTGTGTAAAAAAAAAAATCCGGGTTGTGGAAAAGAGAAATTTTGTGAATATCATTAATGAAATAAGAGACAGGTCATTATCCATCTTCTGCGGATTCTACTTAGAGTTAATGTCATTCTAAAGATAGGGTGTGAATCATCTTTGCTTTTAATTTGATTGGAAGGGAGAAAAGTGATTGTAAAGGTAGATAGTCTTTCCCCCTTCGAGGTTTCGGAAGTGAAGTGACTTGATTTTGAACGTTTTGGTATTGGAAAAACATATGTAATAAATTCTTGATTTGGAGTTTCTCAAATTTGTGTTATTCGTCTCTTGCGGTGAACTACATTGATCACTGCATTGATGACTACACATGATGGACGATTTGGCATTGGGAAAACAGATGTAAAATTCTTAATGTAAAGTTTCTCAAATTTGTGTTATTCGTCTCTTATGGTGAACTGAATTGATCGCTGCATTGATGACTGCACTTGATTTTGGACGATTTGGTATTGGGGAAACAGATGTAATAAATTCTTGATTTGGAATTTCTCAAATTTCTAGTCTTTCCCCCGTTGAGGTTTCGAAAGTGAAGTTACTGCATTGATTTTGGACTTTTTGGTATTGGAAAACATATTTAATAAATTCTTGATTTGGAGTTTCTCAAATTTCTGTTATTCGTCTCTTATGGTGAATTGCATTGATCGCAGCACTGATGACTGCACTTTATCAATCCGATTGATTGAGGTGTAAATAATAATGTATTATATACGTATCCAGCAATCATTGGAGTGCCTTTGCCTGTGATTTATTTTGTTGGGTTGTTTCACTTGGCAGACGGAAAAATAAAATCTTTCAGATTCTTTGGAACTTGTGTCAGATATCTGAAACTTTTATGCTTATAGAAATGAATATAATTTTGAAATTGTATAGGAAAGATCCAGGTTATGCAAAAAAGAAATTTTGAGAGTATAATTAATGGAATAGGAGACAGGCCATTATCCATCTTGTGCAGATGTTACTTAGAGTTAGTGTCATTCTAAAGATAGGGTATGAATCATCTCTCTGTTTCCAGTTTGATTGGATAGGAGAAAAGGGGGTAATAAAGGTAACTAGTCTTCCCCCCTTTGAGGTTTCCAAGTCAAAGTAACTTGATTTTGGACGCTTTGTTGGTATTGCGAAAACAGATGTAATAAATTAGTGATTTGGTGTTCCCAAATTTCTGTTATTCGTCTCTTACGATGAACTACATTGATCTATGGTGAAAAATCGTTTATTGTGCATTTTAATGATGTCATGCTA
Organism: Maratus michaelseni; assembly: GCA_963931845.1. Classification (NCBI taxonomy): domain Eukaryota; kingdom Metazoa; phylum Arthropoda; class Arachnida; order Araneae; family Salticidae; genus Maratus; species Maratus michaelseni. Next base: position 15,134,998 of record OZ007600.1, read on the forward strand.
CTTCAAAAATAACGAAATCACTGAAGTGCACTGTATGTTTTCTATAGATTATAGAATGTATAGAATTTATCGTTTATTTACAGAGACACACAAAATAATTCGGTTAAAGGATCTGTCTAAGATCGATAGTTTCTGAAAGTGCGTTTTCCTCTGTAGTATATATTTTCAAACTGACCTAATTTTGAGTGTATGAGGTGATGTGTATATATACTATATATCGCATACAGGGATACCCGAAAGACTTCGCACACGTTACCGGATATAGACAGCAATTGTTGAAAATGGATTTTTACCAAGTTATGTTGTTGTTTTTTTTTTAAGTCTCATATTTAGATATATCATTTCATTTTATGAAAAAATGAAATTTCTTAATAGTATCGTGTAATTTTTTAAAAGTGTTTCATAATCTATGCCTGATGCATTTTCGATCTTGTTTCAATTAGTGAGTAACTATAATATTTCCGCTTTGAACCCGATCCCCAAGACTGGTATAACAAGAATGAAAAATCATGCGTTAAGCATAGATTGAGACAATTTTCAACACAATTAGAATACTGTAACAAATCTTCCTAGATTAACAAGGTGAAAGATGATATCTAAGTAAACAAGGTCAAACCGGGCGAAAAGCCTACCTTTCGGCTTAAGCTCAACTAGTCCCACACAATTTAAGTAAACAATTTGGAAAACGCATAACACATTTGAAAACCCAATTTCAGTAATTACCATTAATAATCGGGAAAATATCCGAATTCTTTTGTGCGGCCCTGTATAAAATGAATATGTTTCTATGTATACCACATAGTGTGCTAGTTAAACGCATAGCGCTGTTGAAAATCCCCATTCAGAAATTTCCGCCAATAAACGGAAATGTGCTCTAGATCAATTGTGTAGCCCTGTATATGATCTACAGAATTTATACACAAACGCTTGCAACAACTGAAAATGTACTTTCAGCAGTTATTGTTCATAGTCAATACTGGAACCGAATTATTGTGTGTCCTTGTAAATGGACGATGAATGCTATGTAATCCATGATATATAGTAAGCCTCTTGTAATACACCTCAGTGATATATCAAATTCAATTTGTTTGAAAGTACAGTAACATCATTAAAATACACCGCAAGCGATTTTCCCCCGTAATGTAAAAGAATTCTTTTGAGTGATGTAAATGAACTATAAAGGCTACATACTTCATTTTCAATACCGAACATGTCATAGTAAATATTAATAACATATATCACTTAAATGACACTCCGAGTATATTTATGCGAGTTAGAGCACCGACAGACAGACAAACCGAATTCATAAACACTCTTCAGCTTTGTTGGAAAGTGCTAAAAATTGAGCCTGAACCATTTCTAATATATACTAGTCGACGTTACTGTAAAATTGTTTTCTCTGCATCACTACTTACATATGCAAAGAAGCTAACTTGCCGGCACGATAGGGAGTAAAAACATTAAAAAGGGAAAACTACAGGATCTTCAAGAGAATCTTTTCCCCCTCTCTTATTTTGAATAGGTTCTCTCAAGAGTAGTTTGGAGAATTTTTTGAAGAAAGATAAAAGTTTGCTTCACGTAAGTTGAGATATGGTTTAAAGAAGGAAATCTTAAGGTTGAAAATATGCGATATAATAGTTTTCTCCTGCTCTTAAATCTAAATAAGAAAAATATGCAAAAGAATCGTTTTAAAAGGGTTTTATGCCACGGACCAGGTGTGATATAAGAAAATTTGTTTGAAGAAGATTGAAGTAAAAGGAATATAAGTGTGCAAACATTTTTTTTTTTCGTTTTAATGTGCGTGTGTGCCTGAAGGGGGATGGGGGGCAGGTCTCCGTGATATAAGATCAAGGTATATACAGGGTGTCCATTATTAAACGACCCTACTTTAAAGTTGTCTACAGACGAAACTATTAATCAGAAAGTCGTGAAATTTTGTGAAGGACATAATAAAGGAATGGGAATTTGTTTAAGCGAAAAAAAAATTAATTCAAAATTTCGCCACCAGATGCCGTTTTTAATGAATTACACATTTAGCATACATTTACGATAATTTACATATTTTATTGCAACTAAACATGTTCCACATGACGGCCATCATTTTCAGCTACCATCTGGAATCGTAAGGTAGCATGTTCCACAGTTGACTGCATTGCGTTTTGGGAAATGCTAAGAACATGTCGTGAAAAAAGTTTTGTTGAACATCTTTTGTTGTAATAAAATATGTAAACTGTCACAAATGTATGCTAAATGTGTAATTCATTAAAAACGCCATTTGGTGGCGAAATTTTGAACAATTTTTTTTTTGCTTAAACAAATTCCCAATCCTTCATTATGTCCTTCACAAAATTTCAGACCAGTATAGTTTCGTCTGTAGACAACTTTAAAGTAGGGTCGTTTAATTATGGACACCCTGTATATCCGTTTTAATACTGAACTCAAAATTTAAATCTCTTCTACCGAAAAGCACAGATGTAAAAGGGAAAAAAATTGCAATTTCGAAAACTACAGAGATCACTCACACAGTGATTTACAGGGTGTCTTAAAATGGGCTGAACGCGTTTTAAAATTCCATAAAAAGTAAAATGGTGACAGTTGTTGAAGTTATTCTTGAAGGAAAGTCAGGAATTTCAAAATTACTCTTTCAAGTTTTAGTTCCAAAAGTCACCGATAGATGTCGCTGTTCTGCTTCAAACTAACTTAAAAAGAAAAAGAAAACATTTGCTTTTTGAAATCGCAAGATTATTTTGAGCAGTATTACAGTTCCAGACAACGCATTGCCATCTATCGGTGATTACTGGAACAAAAACTAAAAACAGCTGTAAAGAAATTTGCGACATTGTATGCGACGTATAAAACATTTTCCACCACAGAAAAAATAAAAGAATTAATTTATGATTATTTTAATAACTTTTAGTAATACACATTAGAACGGTTATAAAGTGACGTTGCTAATTGGTCCACTCCCAAGACAGATAAAGGCATAAGAGCAGTGCACTTATCTACTCTCTTCCGACTGTCGAAAAGCAAACTTTATATACAAGGTAAACACATAAGTCACAATGAATTTCCCTACCCCTGTTATGTCACCAATATAAGCGACTTCCTTCCCCCGTGCCGGGGCATACACAGCAGCGCGTGAGGGCGCATACTTCGAATTCAAAAGGAGAAACGCCGCGGAACAACAAACAAACAAATAATTGTCACTGTGTTTCAGATATCCTCTGGGAATGAATTAAAACTTTTACCAAGAAAGTCGTTCCGGTTTCCTAAAAGTATTCCGTTCAAAGGGAAAAGCCCATGCGAAATAATACATAAAGGTATTAAGGGGCTGGGTGTAGGTGTTCTTCCTCCAGGGACAATGCTTTTCAAAAGGCAGCGAAGATACGCGTCAGAAAATTTTATTTGTCTTGCATTTCCGGAATGATTTAAGAGTCTTTTAAATAACGAAATAATTGAAAGATATGCGAGAGAAAAGGAAAACTGATATGTGTTAAAAATCTCGAAGAAGTGTATCGTCATAAGGGACAAGGCGGAGTGGGGTTTGAAGTGTTGTTATTTAGCAGATTTATTCAGTTAAAAGGAATGGATGGCATAGAAGAATTCTTGTTAAATTTAATCTGGATTCTTTTTTTTTTTAAGTTTTTGTTTTCTATTAAATGACTACGCGAAAAAATCTGGTCCTACTCAATTTGGTCTTATCTGAACACTTTATGGCAACATGTATTAATGAATAAAGAAACCACATTTATTTATTTATTAACTGCGCGATAAAGGCATAAAAGATTAAATACAGCGATTAGAAAATAATGTGGAAAATAAATAAAATAATAATAGAGTCTCAGCGATATCTGTTGAGAAATATCATAACTACTGTTGAATTCTGAACACCCTTAAATATTGCTTTCAACACAAATAAGCTACAGAAAAATGTCAGTAAATGTCTGTCAATATCAGTAAAATTTAAGCATCAACTCGAGAACATAATAACATAAACACACTGAATCACCTTTCTTTTATTATGTAATTCTAATTGCAGAAAGCAAAAGAATACTGCAAGACCCACAGCGACACCTGTTGAGAAAAATCATATCCACTGTTGAATTCTAAACATACTTAAATATTTCCCTCAAAACAAGCAAATTATAGAAAAATGCAGTCAATAAAAATAAATATCCGCTCCCTGTGAATCGCCTCTCTTTTACTATGCAATTCTAATTGCAAAAAATCAAAGGAATAATAAATGACTCTCAGCGACACCTGTTGAGAAAAATCATATCTACTGTTGAATTCTAAACACCCTTAAATATTGCTCTCAAAACAAGTGAGCTACATAAATATGCTGTCAATAAAAGTTAAGCATCCGCTCCAACCCACATAAACAGTGAATCACCTCTTTTATTATGCAATTCTAATTGCAAAAAATCAAAAGAATAATAAATGACTCTCAGCGACACCTGTTGAGAAAAATCATATCTAGTGTTGAATTCTAAACACCCTTAAATATTGCTCTCAAAACAAGTGAGGTACAGAAATATGCTGTCAATAAAAGTTAAGCATCCGCTCCAACCCACATAAACAGTGAATCACCTCTCTTTTATTATGCAGTTCTAATTGCAAGAAAGGGTCAAATAACTGTAATTCGGACAGTTTCGGTAAATAATCGAAAAGCGAGTTAATGGCGGTACGTCACACTCCGTATTTCTTAGGCTTTCGCAGACAGTTTTGCTAATAAAGATGAGCAGCTCCCAAACGACAAATGAATCAATTACCGGACCCACCGTAATTGCCCGGGCAGTTTGGCAGTAATCTGACGCCATTATGACTTTCATTCTCGATGTACCCCGCTTTACCCCGCACCCTCCCGCACATTTCCTTAGAAAAGACAGGCGGGGTAAATGGAGAGACGGCGATTTGGGATCCTTTTCCCTTAATTTATTGGTGACATATCGAAACTGAGAATTTCAATGAAGCTTTATTAGCTCGTCGCGTGTTTAATGAAGTCGAAATGCAAAACAGCAAGGAATTGTGGGTATGCTATGCTGCTTTTGGAAAACGAGGAGTTGAGTTGGTTATTTACTGCGAAAAGAAAAACAGAGTGTATTCTTCTCTGTGTAGGTTTATTAATTTAAGCTCAAAAAGAGCGTTAAAATTCAATCAGTATTCAAAGAGGGAATGGATTAGTTGAGTTGACATTAATGCGGCGTGCTTATTCATTCTGGAAGTCTTTTCAAAAGAACGTTTTAAGCTATATTTATTGTGGAAAAGAGAAGGAACAAAGAAAATGGTATGTGATAGTTAGCCAGAATGAGAACAAATAGGTATCCGGCTTAAATTGCCATGATTTTTAACACTTTTAAAGAAACTGGCATAAGCACCCGTTAGGGAATGCAAGGAAGGTCAATTATCTCCTCTCTGGAATTTGACATTTAATTAATTGATTTTTTTTTCGATATTGATTTTTTTTTTTTTAAATTGTAAAATTTATTTTTCCCAGTGATTTAAAATAATTAAACCCTAGGAGAAAGAGGAACTAAGAATTTTTCGTTGAACTACCCGTGGAAGACAATTTCTTACTTTCTTATCTATAATAGAAGAAAATATTGTAATCGATTTTTTTTCGACTTCCGGTTTTCGCCGGATTTCTAGTTTTAGGGTCACTGATACCGAAAAGCATGTTTTTACAAAATGCCTGTCTGTCCGTGTATATGTCCTCTTTGTATCACCGAAAAGTATATGAAGTTATGCATAGAATTGAACCAAATTTCATTTATAGTTTTTAGACTATGACCAGCAGGTCCTAGTTGAATTTGGTGATATTCCACTTGAAGAAGGCGCTGTGAGAGCGATTTTTGTGCCATTTTCATTATTGTATCACCAAAAAGTGTAGTAAGTTATGTACAAAATTGAACCAAATTTCATTTATAGGTTTTTGACTGTGGCCGTCAGGTCGCAGTTGAATTTGGGGATATTCCCCCGGAAAGGGACAATGTGGTAGCGATTTTTGTGCGATTTTCGCAACATTTGGCAATTTAACTAAACATGTTATGAATATTTTTCGACGAAATTTTATAATTAGATGTAATATCATAGGCCGAGATTTCGATAAAATTTTGGAGAAATTCGGTTGTGATAGCAAATTTTGAAGTATTAACATGTAAGAGAGAGAAGAATGTTTTATGATTGGCACATCTGACTAGTTTAGTCCTGCTTTGAATAATTTAAATTTTAACCAAGTTATAACCTTTCCATTTTACACTGTTTTAGCAAATTACAAATACAATTATGTACTATTTATATTTTAAATCTGTATAATGAAAGCATGTATTCAAAAAACGCCGACATTTGTTATAATTTGTCAATGCGAATTCGCACTAGTGGTAGAGAGCTCACGTATTCCTCAATTATTGAATTTTTGTATTGCTTTTTATGTTATGTTTAAAACTTGCCTTACAAAGGTGTTCTGTTAAAAAATAAAAATAAATAAATAAACAAAAAACTGAGTTGAGTTTATTCCATGTTTATATTCTCCATTTTTAAAACCTTAGCTGCGGACTACAGTAGCATATGTTCCAAAATCTTGCCCCTCTCTGGATTTCGTTCTGTTCGCGCCCATGGTTGATTACTTATTGCAAAAGAAAAACAGAGAGTATTCTCTCTGTAGGTTTATCAATTTAAGTTGAAAAACAGTGTTAAAATTCAATCAATATTCAAGGAGAGAAAGACACATTACTTGACTTGGTATTAACGCAGCGTGCTATTCATTCTGCGAGTCTTTTCACAAGAGAGTCTCTAACAATAATCTAGATTTATTGTGGTGAGGGATGGAACAAAAGAAACGGTATATAATAGTAAGCCAGAATGAGGACAAATGAGTATCCGGTTTAAAATGCTATGATTTTAACATTTTTAAAGAATCTACTTAGGATAAAAAAAAAGCATAGTTGGTTGGTTGATTGCAGCAAAGAAAAACAAATCGTACAAAATAAATAAACATCATATTCTTTACTGGAGCTGTATTTATAACCTTAGTTTTTGGTAAGTCCATAAAAAGCAAAAAGCAAAAAAAAAGTTCCCTATTATTGTATTTTTAGCTTTAACCCTTTCGGGTCCGATTTTTTTTTTTTTTTTTTTTTAATAATTTGGGAGAAAATATACTTTTACTTTAATAATACTAAAAATAGCTATATCCAACTTAAGGTTTACCGAAATGTATATTATTTACAGAAATCGAATAAATATAGTTATTTTGCGTACTATTCTTATGAGAATAAACTACGGAATTTTTTTTTAAAGACGTTTGGAAAATGCGGTGTTACAACATGATTAAGCAGACAAAACAACTTTCTAGCACTTTTTATGTTTTATCTTAAATTATTAGTTTGGAAAAGTAGCTCCAATTTTAATTTAAAAAGTGAAACAAATGTTTGCAATAAAAGAATCACCAACCGTGTAAAGAGAATTGAACAATATTTTATTTAACTTATCATTACTAAATGCTGAAGCATAAATGAAGTGTCATAATAATAAATATATAGACATATACTACTATCATTACTATTAGCAGATAATAACAAAAATATTTGTTAAGCCAATATAAAACTGAATGAAAAGACATGTACTATTAATAGGACGTCAGACATGAGAGGGTTAAAGATTGTAAAAACCAAATATGTGCTTCAAATATCTAAGTGACAAATGATATTTTTATTATGATGCTGATCAGGGGCATGTACAGGAAGGGACAATTATACCGGGCCATAAGTTACAGGAGGTTCTTTCAAGGGCATGTACAGGAAGGGGCAATTATACCTCGGCCATAAGTTACAGGAGGTTCTTTCAAGGGCATGTTCAGGAAGGGGCAATTATACCTCGGCCATAAGTTACAGGAGGTTCTTTCAAGGACATGTACAGGAAGGGGCAATTATACCTCGGCCATAAGTTACAGGAGGTTCTTTCAAGGGCATGTACAGGAAGGGGCAATTGTACCCGGCCATAAGTTGTAGGAGGTTCTTTCAAGGGCATGTATAGGAAGGGGCAATTATACCGGGCCATAAGTTACAGGAGGTTCTTTCAAGGACATGTACAGGAAGGGGCAATTATACCTCGGCCATAAGTTACAGGAGGTTCTTTCAAGGGCATGTACAGGAAGGGGCAATTATACCGGGCCATAAGTTGTGGGAGGTTCTTTCAAAGGCCGATTTTGTGTAATGTACGTGCAGGTCTTGTAAGGGTCCCATGAAAGTTATCGACACCGTGCATCACATTCTTGATGTTAATGATGATACTAATTATCTGTATATATTGCAGCATTACATTTACTTAAATATATGTTTTAAAGTTAAATATATATATATATATATATATATATATAAACAAAAAATAATTGTACATGTTTACAATTTTGTACTTTCTTCGGTACATTTACTTTAGACGAGTGCAGGTGAAATCGCCCAATATTATCGCCATCAATCGTATTGCCCTCATTTCATTTAAAATATGCAACTTTCGTTTTAAAAAATATGTTACATGCATTTAAAATACATGCCTTTCAACTCATTTCATTAAAAAATAAATAATAACAATACCATAAACCAAAACATTTTATTTCAACATCAGAGCATTCTTAACGCAGGCGAAAAATATAAGTTGCTATTGGTGAGATTTGCACCCGGCTAACGTAAAAGTACCCCCCCCCCCCCTTTTTTTTTTTTTTTTTTTTTTTTTTTTTTTTCATTTCTAGGTACTTCAAAGAAATCGCCTTCACGTCACATCTGCGCTCACATCGTAAAAAATCTTTTTTTCAGGTGATACTTTTGCATACTTACCTCATTTAAACTTAAAATCAAGATAAAACTATTATATCACATCTTCTGAACCTCAAGATTCCTTTTTAAAATCGTATTTCAACTTATGTGAAGCGAACTTTATCCAACTTCAAAAAATTCTCCAAACTACTGATGAGTGCACCTATTCAAAATAAGAGGGAAAAAGATTTCGTTGAATAACCTATAGTTTTCCCTATTGAATTCTTTTATTCCCCATCCCGCCTGTAAGTTAGCTGCCTTGCAAAGCAATCTATCGATGCAGAGAAAATACTTTTACAGTAAGAAAACTGGTTTGTTTTACTAAAATCCTGACATATTTCTTTCTTTCCTAGATTTGTAAGGAAAGGATATTTTGAAATCTGTTTTTCTTTTTTTTTCCCTTTGTTTGAAAAACAGTGTTAAACTTTTTTCGATACTTTTTCGTGTTATAGTGGTTCCCTCAATTACAATTATGCAGTTACGATCTCGCCAAGATCATCGCAAAACTTACAAATACGTCATATATACGCTTATACTCCAAACGCTCATATATGTACCATATACGTCATTACATAGGTATTATTTACGCCTTATATGCATCTTATACACATGTCATATATATACATCATATGTATCATATATGACTATATTTGGGCCATATGCGTTACAAAATATTATATACATCATATCTTATTATAATGTTATATATGCTTTATATTTTGGCGATAAATCTTGGTTGCTTGGCGATCCATCTTCGGGGGCCGCTATAACACGAAATAACCCGTTTTTCTTTTTTAGTTGTGTTTCTTTGTGGAAAAAAAAAAGAAAAGAAACAGCCTTTATATAAGTTACAAATGATATTTTATTATTACTATTATTATTATAATTTTCTGTGTACAGGTTTCCGTAGATTAGTGTGATTAATTAATCCGCGATATTATCGCACTAATCGTTACATTCATTGAATGGGAAAAACTGCGACAAATGCACAACCAACTTTCTCAAAAATCCAATGTACAAAAAATCGCCTATGTAATAATCTACAATGATATTGTTTTTGGATTTATTATTGTTAGTAGAAAGTACATATTGATTTTGAAACTTTAAGAAAAGTATCTAATTTCCATGAATTTTCATTAAGATAAACGTTCTGAGCTAATATAAAAAGTAACAATTGAAAAACATTGAAAAGTTCATTTTAATTCTGCATTACTACAATTCTTTAAGTTATTTATATTAGCTATTACTTACCATTAGGTTATTATTTTTTTTAATATATATGATTTGATTTATAACTGATTGCAAAATAATTTTATTACTCCAAACTTACATTTTAATTTATTTGTGCGAAAACTGATCAACTGCCAATTGCACAATGTTCTTCTACTTTTTGAAATACATCTTGCAATCTTTTAAACCTCAAAATTTCTTTCCCTTTTCAACTTATGTGAAGCAAATTTTACTCATCTTCAAAAAAATTCTCAAAATTACTGATGAGTGTACCTATTCAAAATAAGAAGGGAAAAAGATACTCTTGAAGAACGTGAAGTTTTCCCTCTTGGATGCTTTTATTCCCCATCGCGCCCGCAAGTTAGTTTTAGCTTCCTTCCATACTAAAGCACTGATGCAGAAAAAATAATTTTACAGCAAGATAGAACACAGTCTTGTTTTACGTAAATCCTGACATATTTATTTCGTTCTATGCTAGATTTGTAAAGAATATATGTTTTGAAATTCACTTTTTTCATTGCTCGAGTTTTTTTTTTTTTTTTTTTTTAACCGGGAGGAAAAGGAAAACAAAATTTTTTTTTAGATCTTGAATCTAGTCATTTTGTTTTCTTCCTACCACGTAAATAATATTTCTTGAAAGAAATGTGTAAAATAGAAAAAAATTTTAAGATGTTAGAATTATTGACACATGCAGCATCGATATCGATGCATGTTATCTCTGTATCGATGATTTTTAATACAATCGTATCTAAGTGTTTCTTGTTTTCTCGTACAAAATAAATAAACCCGTTATTTTTAGGGTTTCGTTCATCTCGTGAAACCCTATTCGTCCAGCTGCGTTGTCTGTCCGTCACAGAGCCGGTTCTCAGAAACTATATAACTTAGACTTGAAATTTCGTGTGCTTATAGCTGAATACCTACTATGAAGCTGGAAATCATAAAATTTTTAAAAATCGTATTATTTTAATATAGAGAGATAAAAAGCCAAAAATCTAACAGCCGTTTCCTATTAAATTTAAACATTTTTCGTTATAGCAGTTGCCAACAAATAAAAATCCACAATAAAATTCTTCCTGCAGTAATTAATTTTCTATTGAAAGATTTCCACGTGAAAAAATGAAAACGAAATAAAAAGTTTCACCAATTGAAAAAAGATTAATATGACGTCATGTTGGTAATAAAATGGAAATTTTCAAACATATCTCAATAATACAAGGAGTATGAGTATGTGTGAGTACAGAAATCAGGTTAATATGATGCCATTAGATAATTAAAAAGAAAAATAATCTGACGTCATATTGGAAGTTTGACGGACTTTTTCAAATGTTTGAGAATAATACAAAGAGAGTATCAATATGAGTAATGGAGAAAGCAAGTATATATGACGTCAGCAAGTGATAATAACGTCATAAGAGTTTGAGGAACGTATTATATCATGATAAAAACCCGATTTTGGAAATATTGGCATATTTTAACATTTTGAAGGTCTCTATACAACATGTTTAATTTTGAAATTGATTTTTTTTTTTTTTTAATATCGCATTTAGTCCACATGACAGATATTATTATGACAGAGTATAATAGCGGGTTTCGCCCGTTATCGGGTCGGTTCACATATTCGAAAAAACGAAAATATTCGCATATTTTAGTATTTTGAAGGTATACATGTTTAATTTTGAAATTATTTTTTTTAATATCGCATTTAGTCCACATGACAGATATTATTATGACAAAGTATAATAGTGGGATTCGCCCGCTATCGGGCCGGTTCAGATATTCGAAAAAACGAGAAAAATAGACCGGTAAATGTTTACTTTATAAAAAAACTTTTGTTTTTTTTTAATGAAATTTATTTGGATTTATTAAAGAAAGGATAGTGTTTTGAAAGGACGTATATATGACGTCAGCAAGTGATTATAACGTCATAAGAGTGTGAGGAACGTATTATATCATGATAAAAACCCGATTTTGGAAATATTGGCATATTTTAACATTTTGAAGGTCTCTATACAACATGTTTAATTTTGAAAATGATTTTTTTTTAATATCGCATTTAGTCCACATGACAGATATTATTATGACAGAGTATAATAGCGGGTTTCGCCCGTTATCGGGTCGGTTCACATATTCGAAAAAACGAAAATATTCGCATATTTTAGTATTTTGAAGGTATACATGTTTAATTTTGAAATTATTTTTTTTAATATCGCATTTAGTCCACATGACAGATATTATTATGACAAAGTATAATAGTGGGATTCGCCCGCTATCGGGCCGGTTCAGATATTCGAAAAAACGAGAAAAATAGACCGGTAAATGTTTACTTTATAAAAAAACTTTTGTTTTTTTTTAATGAAATTTATTTGGATTTATTAAAGAAAGGATAGTGTTTTGAAAGGACGTATATATGACGTCAGCAAGTGATTATAACGTCATAAGAGTGTGAGGAACGTATTATATCATGATAAAAACCCGATTTTGGAAATATTGGCATATTTTAACATTTTGAAGGTCTCTATACAACATGTTTAATTTTGAAATTGATTTTTTTTTAATATCGCATTTAGTCCACATGATAGATATTATTATGACAGAGTATAATAGTGGGCTTCGCCCGCTATCGGGCCGGTTCAGATATTCGAAAAAACGAGAGAAATAGACCGGTAAATTTTTACTTTATAAAAAAACTTTTTTTTAAAATGAAATTTATGTGGATTTATTAAAGAAAGGATAAAGTATTTTGAAAGGAATATTAAACGGAACCCTTTGTGCGATCTTCGATCACACTTACCCACTTGTTTATAATTGTGGTGTACAATAGTTCTAAAATAATTATTGCAGCAATGTAGCAATTACAGCACTGCTGCAATGGTTTACAGTTTAGGTTCAAATAAAATTAAGAAAATCAAACACAACAGTACTAGGAATCATTTAAAAAAGCTATCGATTGATCCCCCCCCCCCCCCCCCCCCCCGTTATGAACCGGAATTTTCCTTCTTTGAATTGCATTTTAACCTATTGCGCCTGCTAGTAAGCTTGCTTGCTCAGTAACCATCGAGGCGGAAAAAACAATTTAACAGTAACAGAAAACATCATCTGCTTTACTAAAACCTCGACGTACTTCTTACTGCGTAAGCTGCATTTGTAAAGGATAAATATTTTGGAAAACTTTTTTTTTTCTTCTCAAAATATCTTGTGTAAAGATTTTTTTTTCCTTTTTTATTTTTGTTGTCTTTTATGAAATTCTCTTTTTGAAGTCTTAAGATATCTTTTCCTCTATAAACATTTTTTTTTCTCTCTCTTTCTCTTACTCTGCTGTCAAGTACATGTTTTCGTAAGGCTTAGCAAAATGTCATATTTTTCGGATGTTGGAAATGTTACGCAAATGGTTATATCTATAATCACGTTCGATATTTTTTGAGGATTAAAATTGTTGCCTTTTTTGAGGTGAAAATATTTAACGAAGTGAAATATATTTCTTTAATCAATGCGGCGTGTATAAAATTTATTTGTTTAAGTTTCATATTTTTAATCACTATGTTATTTTTAAGATTTGTGAGTCTGAGGGAATAAATCATTTAACAAAACTAGTTTTGGTTTGCTTAATATTCACTTATATAAATAATATGTAAATATAATAAATAATGTATAATTATATAATATTATAGATAAATGTATGTAAATATTTTTTTGAAAACTATATTTTCCCCCTAAATATTTAACGAAGCGAAATACATTTTTTAATCAATACGGTGTGTTCAATTTATTTGTTACGTTCGATATTTTGATATTTTTTAATCACAGTGTTATTTTTAAGATTTTTGAGTCTGAGGGAATAAATCATTTAGCAACACTAGTTTTGGTTTACTTAATATTCACATATATAAAAAATATGTAAATATCATAAATAATATATAATTGTATAATATTATAGATAATTGTATGTAAATATTTTGAAAACTATATTTTTTTCTCGGAAAATATCTGTATTATTTTTTTTCCTCTCTTTTCACATACATATATATATATATAACATATAAGTATTATAAATAAGGTATAATTATAGAATAATATATATAAATGTTTTGGAAACTATTATTCTTCCTCTTTTGAAAATATTTTGTATAAAGTCTTTAATTCCTGTTTTGAAATTTTAAGATCTATTTTCATCTAAACTTCTCTCTCTCTCTCACTCTCTATCTGCTGCCATATACATGTTTGCATAAGGCTTCAAAAAATGTAATTTTCTTTTTCTTTTTTTTTTTTTTTTTTTTTTTTTTTTTGTTATCGGACATTGCAAAAATATTGCAACAAACTCAAGTAACATTATTTCCAATGTTTCACACTTTACGCTCAAATAAAATTAAGAAAATCAAGCAACGTACTTGAGAAACCACCGATTGATTTTCTACAGCGTTTATGAACCAGAATTTTTAAACTCTTTGAATCGCATTATAACCTTTTGCGCCTACGATTGAACTGAAATCAGAACTTTTCAGAAAAAAAAAAAAAAAAAAAAACTATTATTCACAAATAAACAAATTTTTATTTCTTTTCTTTTTTTTTTTCGTTGATTATGGAGTTTGGACTTCAAAGTTTGCAAATATCGAATAATTTTTATAATTTAAGAAGAATAAAAAGAAGAATACCAGAAAAACTGTTCCTGACTTATGTTGTTTTAGCAAGAAACAAAGTTAGGTGGTATTTAATTTGAACAAAACAGTCATATTAAACACATTTTTAATCAAAATTAATGAAGATAGCACTTACACAGGAACATTTTTATGTTTTAATATGGTATTTGCATGCAAATGGTAATATGGTAATGTAATATGGTATTTGCATGTGCAATCTGCTTTGCATGCAAAACCCACTTAAGTCGCTGACTTTATGTCGTGTAAGTAATGAACGAAAATTGGAAGGTATTGTTTGAAGAGGAAGGAATACATTGACTTATGTGGTTATTATCCAGATCATGGATCTACCTTGAAGGAAGCATTTGCGACAAAAAAAAAGTATATTTGGAAAAAACTTTACTTGTGTGGTTTTTGAAATGACCTAATCAATTGAAAACTCAGTTCCAGCAATTGTTGCTCATACTGTAACCGAATTCTCGTGTGTGTCCCTGTTTTTAAATGAACGATAAATGTTATACACACCGTATTCTATAGTAAGCATTCTGTAGTGCCCCTCGGTGATGTATATCAATGTCGATATGTTTGAATTTTTTTCCTTATAGATCATATAACGGAGTTCTTTAGAGTGCCCCTGGAAACGAACTATAATGCTACACACTTAATTTTCAATGCCATATCGAACATACCATTGTTGCAAACATCATTAACATACGGGTGTTTCACGAAGGACCCCTAATTTTGAAAATAAATAACTCGGAAACGGTGATAGATAGAAGCATAAAACCAGTGGTATGTTTAGTAAAAAATCCCGTAAGAATCTGATAAGAAACCTCAAAATTTTAGATAAAAATAGCGCCGATAGATGGCGCTGCAGACAACATTACTGATCCCTATAAACAGATCTCAGACGCCTTAAATATTAACTTTAACTTATACTATTTTTAAATTATTAAATGTTAAATCCTTTCTTTATCTTAACTTTTATAGTAGTTTTAAACTACAGTTATACCTTACCCAATGGCTCACAGTATAATAAAGCATCTCAACAACAGATTGGGCGTTAAGTTGACAGCAACTAGGAAGCCCCTCAATGCTGCTCTACTGTTCAGAACGATCAGTCGTCGAAGATTTCACTGTTGAAAGGTAATCGCTATTAGCGTACAGTGAAAGAATATCAGGAAGTGACACTGAAAGACATTGTTTACCGCAACAATTCTTTAACACTCGACGAGCTGGAGGAGACAATTTATCAAGTTTGTGTGTTGATTTTCAGTGATATACTACAGAGAGTCACTGACAATTTTATTCTTCGTTTGCAACATGTATGTTGTGTGAAAGGTGCACATTTTGAATCACTTTTGATGTGATACGGCCTACGTATCGTTATGCCATCTATCGGCGCTATTTTTAACTAACATTTTGAGGTTTCTGTATCGGATTCTTGCGGGTTTTTTAATAACCATACCACTGGTTTCATGCTTCTATCTGTCACTGTATCCGGGTTATTTATTTTCAAAGTTAGGGGTCCTTCGTCAAACACCCGATATTAATTATAAATATTTTCCGAGTATATTTACGCATGCTAGAGCGCGGCCAGACAAACCGAATTCATAAACAATTTTCACTCCGTTGGCAAGTGTTAGCAACAAAAAAAAGTTTGTATTAAGTTGTAAAGGAGATTTGAAAGGAAAAGAATCCCTTTGTCAAAGATTTTCCTGAATAAAAAAAAGTAGAAATTTTAATACCTTATGAGTGTTGAACGCTATTACAAATGCAACCATTTGTGTTAACGCTTTCTGCAAGCGAGAAAAAGTTATGACATTTACATACGGCTTAACGCGAACATGCACTTGACAGGAAAGAAATAGAAATTTGGAGAAAAGATTATACTTAAATATCACAACAAAAAAAAACTTTATACGCAAAGATTTTTCTTCTTATTTTTGTTGCCTTAAATTTTTTTGTACAAGAAAAAGTTTTCAAAATATTTATTCCATGTGTCAACATTGAAAGAACTATATCGGGATTTTTAGTGAAACAGATGGTATTCGCCGTTGCTACAAAATTATTCTATCTGCTTCAACGCGTACTATGCAAGAAAGTTCACTTTCAGCCGTGATAGAGAAAAAAAAAATTGTTCAAAAGGGAATTTTGGGGGGAACGAAAAAGGGAAAATAAAATCCTAAATGTCGATGGCACTTTTTGCAATCTCCGAAACAGTGGAAATAATAATTATTATAAGATTAAAATATACAAAATAAATAGTACGATTCTAAATATTTTCTGATGCTACTTATCTTTTAACCAATTTCACTTCACTTTTTATTAATTTTATGTTCAACATAAAATGAAAATTTATCTTTTCGTTGACGTTTTTTTAGTTTAGCGCCAAAGTACCGTATTTTATGGTTAATCTTGCTTTTTATCTTATTAATTTGTTGAGATCAATCATTGCCAACTGTGGTGACTCTAAACTGTTACTTTACATTCATGTAGCAAACAAACGTTCATTGTTGAGATTTATATATATTTTTTTTAAATCGTGCTTGAAAGTTATTTAACAAGTCACTAAATTGAACTATAGTTTTCAAACAAATTTCATTCTAAAGTACATTTATTTCCCTATCCTGGGATATAAAATTTTAAATTATGCAATATTTAGAAGTGACATATGAGCGATGAAAATATCAACCTGTCTTTTGCTGCCGTCCAAAAGTGGCCTACACATTTTTGACGACAACAGAAATGTCTATAGTTAAATAAATAGAACTTTGTCGCTAATAATTGCTGCAAAAAAGAAATTTCCGATAATTGGTTTTGGATATTTTGGCTTTTAAGTTTACTTTTGGAAGAGGGGGGGGGGGGGGATTTAACAAAAATAGGAATAAAAATCGTTATACGTCCTATTTTTACAAGAACGTTCTTAAAACATTTATTTTGTGTAAAGACAACACTGAAAGAATAATTGCCAGGTGTATAGTGAAATAGTTCTTATTAATC
This sequence comes from Maratus michaelseni, assembly GCA_963931845.1. Lineage (NCBI taxonomy): Eukaryota > Metazoa > Arthropoda > Arachnida > Araneae > Salticidae > Maratus > Maratus michaelseni. Next base: position 15,152,672 of record OZ007600.1, read on the forward strand.
CAATTTATTCTATTAAATTTTATTTTGTTTTATTTTAATTTTTAATTAAAACTCTCATTTCATTTAATGTTTGGAAGCTCTAATTGAATCCTCTAGTAATAACAAAAGAAAAATGGGGGTGGGGGGGGGGTGATCTTTGTTAATATTTAATAAATTCTAACTTCTTTACAGAACGAACATAATCTAAACCAAACTTTACAGCTCTCATGTAAAATTGGTACTAACTTTTGATAAAAATTGTCGATTCAAAAAGCTTCTTTTTTCTCCCTTCGGGAACCAAAGTTTTTTCCCTTCTGAACAATTTTATTCCCTATCGCGTTCGAGAGTAAGCTTTCTTGCATACTAAGCATCGGAGCGTAGAGAACAATTTTACAGTAACGCAGAACACCATCTTCCTTTACTAAAATCCCGATATGCTTCTTTCAATGTTAGGTTTGTAAAGAGGATAAATATTTTGAAAACTTTTTTTTTTTCCCTTTAAAACAACTTTTATAAAGATTTTCTGTAGTTTTTTTTTTTTTTTTTTTTTCCCTTCTTTAGTAGTAAAATACTCTTCGAAATCTTTTTTTGGTATATCTTTCGCTTGAAGCTGTTTTCTTCTTTCAAGTTCATGTTTGTGCAAAGCTTAGTAAAAATGTAATATTTTAGGTCGTTGAAAATATTTACGCAGATAGTTGTATCCATAATCACGGTCGATACTTTTAGGGTATTAAAAGTTTGCTGTTTTTGTAAGACGAAAACTGTTTAACAAAATCGATGTAGCTTTACTTTTTGCAGTATGCGCCGAAAAAATTGCATATTCTTTTTGGAATATGCAGCGACTCGCGAAATATATTCAATAAGTGTAAATTTTCTCTATCATTTTTTTTTTCTTCTTTCTTTGAAAAGATGCATACTGTTTTAAAAATGGTTATTCTTTTTAAGAACAATGTTGTGAGAATTACGTCAGGATTTTTAGTGAAACACATTGTTTTCAATTTTACTAAAATATGATCTTTGCTTTTGTGTATATTACGTAAAAAAATAACTTTTAGGCCCGATAGAGAAAAATATGTGTCAAAGGAAAGATAAAGTTATTATCATTACATCTTTTCCCTTTTATACTTTTGTATATTTATTATTATAATTTACAGTTACCTGCCACCCGAGGGCAAAAACTCACTTGAAGGCTCCTATGACTCTTTTGTAGTCATAATCTGAAGTCAAATTACCTTCTGGGGGTTGGGGGGGGGGGGTATCCCAAAGAGACTCGACGTAGATGCCCCGTTTGCCGCTACTGTTATCAGGTCCTGATTATTCATGTTATCCGTATGTTTAAAGTATTACATCTTGTTTAGTGGTAACTGCTTTTCATTATAGTGTGATTTATTGTTGATAAAAGAAATATAGGCCAAAAATGTACGCTGTTAATATATCTCGACTTCAAGATTCTGTCGATTGTAATTTAGTCGACTTCAATTCCGTCGACTGTATTTTTTAGATTTCAATTCTAACCTTATCCTGGAACACACTCTAAACGAAACTTTACTGCTCTCATGTAAAATTGGAGAAAACTTTTGATAAAAATCGTCGATTCAAAAAATAACTTTTTATCCTTCAGGTACCAAAGTTTTTTCCCTTCTGAACAATTTTATTCCCTATCGCGTTCGAGAGTGAGCTTTCTTGCATAGTAAGCATCGGAGCATAGAAAACAATTTTACAGTAACGCAGAACACCATCTTCTTTAACTAAAACCTCGATATACTTATTTCAATGTTAGGTTTGTAGAGAGGATAAATATTTTGAAAACTTTTTTTCCTTCAAAATAACTTGTATAAAGATTTTCTTTAGGTTTTTTTTTTTTTTTTTTTTTTTTTGTAAAATACTTTTGGGGATTTTTTTGCTATACATTTTTCCTTCAAGCTTTTTCTACCTTCAAGTTTGTTTGTGCAAAGCTTAGTAAAACGTAATACTTTAGGTCGTTGTGAATGTTTACACAAGTAGTTGTGTCTATAATCTCGGTTGATACTTTTAGAGTATTTTGCTGCTTTTATTAAACTATTTAACAAAATCTATGTAGTTAGTCTATGTATCTTTTTGGAATATTCGCCGAAATATGACTCACGAAATATATTAAATGAGCGTAAATGTCTCGCCCTTTTTTTTTCTGTCCTTACAAAAATGTGTTGCATAATGTTTTTTAAACATTTATTCTCTTTAAAAACAATTTTGGGAAAATTATATTGGAATTTTTAGAAAAAACATATCTACTTGTTTCTAGTTACTAAAATATTATTCTGTCTGCTGCGACGCGTACTATACAATGAAGATCACTTTCAGGCACAATAAATAAAAAAAAATGGGCAAAAGCGATATAACGTTCACATTATTACCAATTTTATTTTAAATGTATTTATGTTTATTATTATTAGTGCTATCTACATATTTATTACTTATTTATTATTACTTTTCAGTTTTAACCTGCTCACATTTAATCAGCTCACTGTAGCGTTATTTTTATAATTAGAAGAGGGGAAGAAATGAACTCTGTTAATATTTTAATACATTTTTTTTTTCTCCAGAAATAGGCTTTACATGTACATGGTCTTGTGTAATATTGGTGAAAACTTTTGATAAAAATTATCGATTCAAAAAACGTCCCCCTTCAGTAGTGATAGTATTTTCCCTTCTGAACAATTTTTTTCCCTATCGCGTTCGAGAGTGAGCTTTCTTGCATGCTAAGCATCGGTGCCTAGAAAACAATTTTACAGTAACACAAAACACCATCTTCCTTTACTAAAACCCCGATATACTTCTTTCAATGTTAGGTTTGTAAAGAGGATAAATAGTTTGAAAATAGTTTTTTTTTCCTTCAAAATAACTTGTATAAAGATTTTCTTTAGTTTTTAATGGTTAAAATTACTCTTGGAAATCTTTTGTGTTTCTATCTTGGAAATCTTTTGCTTGAAGCTTTTCTTCTTCTTTCCATTTCATGTTTATGCAAAGCTTAATAAAATGTAATATTTCAACTCGTTGCAAATGTTTACGCAAGTTGTTGTGTCTTATTATCACTGTCGATACTTTTAGGGTGTTAAAGTTTGCTGCTTTTTTTTAAGCTGAAAAATGTTTAACAAAATCTATTTGCAAATAGTCTGTACCCCTGATCAGTTCACCAATGAAATAAATAAAATACGTGACATCGCAAGAATGAACTGGTGTAAAGACAGCACTATTAATAAATTAATTACGAGCATAGATAATAAAAGGAAGAAAATCTTTAAAGAACAAAGTTCAAAGTTATCAATTTTACAATATTTTCCTGGGTGAAAAATCTGGAAGATATGATCTGGCAGAAATTCATTCCTGGAAGAAATTCATTCCTGGAAGAAATGATATCAGTTAATATTTTAATACACTGTTTTGTTTTTTTTTCTTTTCTTTCTTTTTTTTTTTTTTTTTTTTTGTTTTTTTTTTCTTTTTTTCAAGAACAGTCTTTACATGTACATGGTCTTATGTAAAATTGATGAAAACTTTTGATAAAAATTATAGATTCAAAAAACTTCTTTTTCCCCTTCAGAAACCAAAGTTTTCCCTTCTGAACAACAATTTTATTCCCTATCGTGTTCGAGTGTGTGAGCTTTCTTGCATAGTAAGCACCGGAGCATAGAAAACAATTTTACAGTAACACAAAATACCATCTTCCTTTACTAAAACCCCGATATACTTCTTAATATATTCCAACCTCTCGCTTCTTTTCAAATATAAAGAACATACTTTGAATCAGAAATTTATTTAACGATTAAAATCAAGTATATTTCAAATTATTAGAGTATAGAAGGAAGACATATTTAATTAACCGTTTATCTACCGAATTGTGAATCAACAAATTGTTCAATCTCAATAATTATCTTCCTTGATGTCCGAAGGTATATTAGACAATTTATATTATAATAATATGAAATTTAGGTAAGGTTTTTCATTAAAATTGATTTAATAATGCGGTAGTAATAGCTCTTTTTGTGAAATATTTACAAGAATAATTAGATTAATTAACAGAAAATGCTGTTAAGGAAATATCACAATTCTTTATCGGAACAGTGTAAATAAATGTATTGTGATCCTATCATTAAATAGAAAGGTTTTTATAGTTGCAAAATTTTCATATAACAAGTTTTAAAAAGAGTAGATCTACACTTATGTAAAAGGTTGAGAAAAATACCACTTTATGAAATATTTAGCTTTCACTGTTTTGCTGTGCTTTCTAAATGTGATCCAGAAAAGTATTTTGTATAAAAACAAAACCTTATTATCATTATTAGACAGATTAAAGAAATTTTATACAAAGTTTTCTCTGATGGTACTTGAAAGTACCGTCAGTAGATAAAGGGTTAAATAAATTTTCTGTTCAGTGTTCAGTTTGTAGAAAAGATAAAAATTTTGAAAACTGTTTTTTTCCACTCAAAGTAACTTTTATAAAAAAAATTTCTTTTAGGATTTTTTTTTTTTTTTTTTTTTTTTTTTTTTTAATAATAAATACTCTTCGAAATTTTTCCACTTTCACATTCATGTTTATGTCAAAGCTTGGTAAAATGTAATATTTTAAGACGTTGAAAATATTCGCGCAAATTGTTGTGAAAACATTAATACATAATATATGTGTAAATGATTAATAGTTGTGTAATACAGTTATTACTTTTAGAGTATTAAAATTGCTACTTTTTTAAGCTGAAATTGTTTAAACAAAATCGATATAGTTTTATTTTTCTGTATATGCCCAGAAATATGTCTCGCGAAATAAATTTAATGAGTGTAAATTTTTCTTCTTTTCTTTTCTTTCTTTCCCTGCAAAAAAAAATCGATGCATAAGGTTTTAAAAACATTTATTCGCTTTAAATGTTGTGAGAATTGCATCGAGATCTTTAGTAAAGCAATATGGTATCTATTTATTTCTGTTTATATCCCCCCCCCCCCCTCTCTTCTTCGACATCCTCTTTAATAAAAAGCTATGCTTTAAATAAAAGTCGTTGCTGACGACTGGGATTTTCGCTAATCGTTGCCACAGATTAATCTCGGAAAATGAAACATTTGAAGTTACTGAAAAAATTAATTGCTCGAAAAGTATTTGTCAGAAAATTGTTAGACAAACTACGTTAGAAAGGTAAAAAAATTGTATTTTTCTTGATATAAATTTCAAATCCACTGATTATTCCATTTTAGGTAGATTTCGTAAGAAATACTACCTATTACATTCTCACCTAAGTTGGAAATTTTGAAAAAATTTTGCAGATCTACGCCGATCATGACTCCCAGAACCCAAAACCACCCCCAGTTCAAAACTTTATATATCTATCTATCTATCTATCTATCTATCTATCTATGTCACTTTTTTCTGACCACGATAACTGGAAAAATTCTGCATTAATCTTTTACAAACTGATACATAAAATCAAGGGGCATAAAATCTCGGTCAAGTTCGTTAATGGGCAAAATCGAACCAAGGGGGGGAGGGTGGGGGGGGGGGCTTTTTGTGAAAACAGAAAAAACCCTATAATTTCTTAATTATTATACGTATCGAATCCATTTAAAGTTATTAATACTTCTAGGAGAAGGGCCGAAAATTTATGTATGACAGATTTTTGATATAATTAAAAATGGCTCTAAGGGGGGGAAAAAAGGGGGGGTTTAGAAGAAAAAAAATCATAGCTTCGTCAATTCACAAGATATCAAATCCGCGTAAATTTATTATTAATCCTCTTAATATTATCTAAAACTTTTATATTATTGACAAGTTTTTTATAGGACCAACCGTTATAGCAAAAAAAAATTAAAAACAAAAAAAAAATCCCTGCCGGCTCCGCCTGCAAACAAGTTATTTTTCGAAGTAGGCGGTTCCAACTCCCGCATCTTTTCGAAACTGATACATAAAATCAAGGGGCATAAAATCTCGGTCAAGTTCGTTAATGGGCAAAATCGAACCAGGGGGGGGGGGGTATGGGGGGGGCTTTTTGTGAAAACAGAAAAAAAAACATAATTTCTTAATTATGATACGTATCGAATCTGTTTGACGTTATTATTACTTCTAGGAGAAGGGCCGAAAATTTAAGTATGACAGATTTTTGATATAATTAAAAATTGCCTTAAGCGGGGGAAGGGGGGGTTTAGAAGAAAAAAATTCATAACTTCATCAATTCCCAAGATTTCAAATCCGCTTAAATTTATTATAAATCCTCTTAATATTATCTAAAACTTTTATATTGACAAGTTTTTTATAGGACCAACCGTTATAGCAAAAAAAAATAAAAACAAAAAAAACCCTGCCGGCTCCGCCTGCAAACAAGTTATTTTTCGAAGTAAGCGGTTCCAACTCCCGCATCTGTTCGAAACTGATACATAAAATCAAGAGGCATAAAATCTCGGTCAAGTTCGTTAATGGGCAAAATCGAACCAGGGGGGGGGGGATGGGGGGGCCTTTTTGTGAAAACAGAAAAAAAAAACCATAATTTCTTAATTATGATACGTATCGAATCCGTTTGAAGTTATTATTACTTCTAGGAGAAGGGCCGAAAATTTATGTATGACAGATTTTTGATATAATTAAAAATTGCCTTAAGAGGGGGGAGGGGGGGGGGGGTTAGAAGAAAAAAATGCATAACTTCGTCAATTCCCAAGATTTCAAATCCGCTTAAATTTATTATAAATCCTCTTAATATTATCTAAAACTTTTATATTGACAAGTTTTTTATAGGACCAACCGTTATACCAAAAAAAAAAAATTAAAAGCAAAAAAATCCCTGCCGAATCCGCCTGCAAACAAGTTAGGTTTCGAAGTAGGCGGTTCAAACTGCCGCATCATCGTAAAAAAAGTCATTTCTTCCGCAATTCCCGACAAACAGGAGCCCCACGATCTGCGTCTTCGAAATCTACCTGTGCCTGTAGGCCGAGCCGTCAGGGATTTTTTCAAATATTGAATTTCAAAAATTACCAAATTTCACAATGGAGTACCATAGCGAAAAATTCACGCGTAAAAAAATAATGATAACAGCAATGTGTCAGCACGAGTCACAAATTATAGTAGCCTTATTATTCTGCTAAAATATAAAAGGGAAATATGATGTCACGAGTGCATGATTTTTATTTAATTCTCGACAAATACTAGATGCACCGTTTCTTTTTAGTTGTGAATAATATAGGTTAATTCACGTTATTAAAAAATGTAGCTATAAATCAATTGAAAACGGTAAGTAATAAATTGCAAACGTAATAGTAAACCGTATTTAAAAAAAAAAAAAACATAACTTAGTGAAATAAGTATCCGTTTTTATGTTATTTTAGGATATTCCAGGTAAATGTGCAGATTACTTTAAAATACAAGGTTAAATTCACCGATATATTTCGTTTGATTCAAGGTTCTTTTGGAGAAACCGACCAGCGCAGCGGGCGTAGTCTGCTAGTGTACTGTATAAAAGCTCATTTTTAGACATGATTAAAGGGGGGGGGGGTGTTCAAGGGTAGATAAACATCGCGTTATTTCAGCTGAAAGTACTATTACTTTTCTTTTTCTTTTATACATTTTTGTATATATTTCTTATATTAATAATAATTTGTAGAATTTTATTTTATAATCTTACAATTGCTTAAATGTTCATTTCCCTTATGACTATAAATGACTATAGCTCTTCAATTTAACTTTAAACAATCTTTATTACTTTACTCAACCAAACAGCTTAATGGTGAGATCACAATAATTCATATATATCAATATTGCAATAAAGTTGTAAACATAAATAGGAATTAACCTAGAATTCTAGCTTCAATCCTTTATTTTATATATATCGGATTATCAACTTTCATACTGAGGTACAAACTATATGGAACAACTATTTTCTCTCGCTTTCTGTTTTTTACCTCACGAGCCTCATAATTGTTATCTTGCGATACCGTGTATATATTAATTGAACCCTTGAATCTGTAATCTTATATTGTTGAGGATATTAAATTACAGTTGAGTATTATTTATTATTCCAATACCACATTAATGTTATCTACATATTTATTGTAGTACAGAATTTCAGCTTTAACCACTTCTCATTGTAGCCTGATTTATATAATAAACGATAAATAGCTGGAGAAATTACCTCTGTTATTTTTTTTAATATTCTACCTTTTTTCCCTGAACATAGTCTAAACCAGACTTTACTTTTCGCATTTAAAACTAGTGAAAGCTTTTGATAAAAATTGTCTTCTATTTTCTTCTTTAGGAACCAAAGTTTTTCCCCCCTCTGAACAATTTTATTCCCTATCGCGTTCGAGAATGAGCTTTCTCGTACAGTAAGCATTGGTGCTTAGAAAACAATTTTACAGTAAACACAGAACACCATTTTCTTTTAGTATACTTCTTACAATTTTCGGTGTATAAAGAAGATAAATATTTTGAAAACTCTCTCCCCCTCCCCTTTCAAAATAACTTATATTAAGATTTTCTTGAGTTTTTGTTGTTTTAGTAAAATATACTTACGAAAAAATATAGATATCTTTTGCTTGAAACTTTTTCCAAATTCATGTTTGTGCAAAGCTTACTAAAATGTAATATTTTAGGACGTTGAAAATGTTTACGCAAATAGTTTTGCTACTAATCAAGGTCGGTAGTTTCAAGGGTATTAAAGTTTTCTGCTTTTTAAAGCTTGAAACTGTTTATCAAAATCGGTTTAGTTTTCCTTTTTGGAATATATACTAAAATGCGAGTCTCCGAGCATGCTGAATGAATAGTATAAATTTTCTCTCATGTATTTTTTTTTCCCTGAATAATGTTTTAAAAACATTTATTTTATTTAAAGATAATGCGAGAATTACAACGAAATATTTAATAAAACATATGGTAACTGTTTCTATTTACTAAAATTTTATTCCCTCTGTATATGGTTTTCACCTATATTCTGTCACTCGGAATGCCCTGGTTGAATCCCCTAGTAATAATTTTAGAAAAAAATAGGGGACGGTGCGGGTGATCTGTGTTAATATTTCTCGACTCCCCAGATATAAATTCTAACCTCTTTCTAGAACAAACATACTCTCAACCAAACTTTACTGCTCTCATGTAAAATTGGTAAAAACTTTTGATAAAAATTGTGGATTCAAAAAGCTTCTTTTTCCCCCTTCGGGAACCAAAGTTTTTCCCCTTCTGAACAATTTTATTCCCTATCGCGTTCGAGAGTGAGCTTTCTTGCATAGTAAGCATCGGAGCATAGAAAACAATTTTACAGTAACGCAGAACACCATCTTCCTTTACTAAAACCCCGATATACTTCTTTCAGTGTTGGGTTTGTAGAGAGGATAAATATTTTGAAAACTTTTTTTTCATAAAAATAACTTGTATAAAGATTTTCTTTTTTTTTTTTTTTAAGTAAAATACTCTTCGAAATCTTTTTTGGTATATCTTTTTCCTTGAAGCTTATTTCTTCTTTCAAGTTCATGTTTTTGCAAAGCTTAGTAAAACGTAATATTTTAGGACGGGGAAAATGTTTACACAAATAGTTTTATAGTTTTATCCATAATCACGGTCGATACTTTTAAGGGTATTAAAGTTGCTGTTTTTTTAAGCTGAAAACTATTTAATAAAATCGACGTAGTTTTTCCTTTTGGTAACTGCACCGAAATATCTTTTTTGAGAAATACAGAGTGTTCCATAATTTACATTTTAAAATTTCCTAAATAGAAAGTATAATAAATTGTCGTATGGGAGTGCGGTTTGCACCATAAGATTCGTCAGTGTCGGATTTTTTGTGGTAATAAAAAAAAATAATTTAAATTACTTTGAACTATTTTTTGCTACAAAAAGTCAGACTATCTGCCGTCTTATGATGTTCCGCTTCCGGAATTCAGTTCAAAACGCCGACTTTGACAATATTTTCTGAAAGATCTTTTACTTTTACCAAAAAATGAAAAACGTATTTCGATTGCATAGTTTCTGAACACCTACCAATTTCATGCGTTTCTGAATAAAAATAAATTCAGAAAAGTGTCAGAAAGTAGCTCTTTTGCACTTGAGAAAAAACAGCCATAAGTTATTTTAACGAAATCGACGTAGTTTTCTTTTTTGGAAACTTCGACGGTATATAACTAGAGAAATATTGTGTAAATTTTCTTTTTCGGTGTTTTTTTTCTTTTACGTGTTACCTCTTGTCCAAGTGTTATATAATCATTTTCTTAGGTAATAAGTTAATTAATTAAATTGAGTACGAGCCAACGAGTAGCTTATTTTATTAAGTAATTTGCTACGAAAATGTTTTCTTAACAATCCATTTTAATCTAGAAAGAACTTTGGTTTTTGCTAGTGAAGTGCGTATTGTTTGTCTAGGCAGTCATGACATTATTTGTTTTTACTCCTGTTACAGATGAAATCACGTGACTTTTTCCCCCTCTTTTTTTAATAAGTCATTCAGGCTATTAAGTTAGTTAGTTCTTTACAAATATTTCGTTTCGATTGCTGTTCATATTTTTAAAATATTTATTTCTGTATATACAAGGTGATCCCAAAAGTAAAAAAAGAAGTCAAAATCCAATACATGTTAAAGTATAGAGAGTACCATGATACGGTCTTTACATAAATACATAGAAAAACTTGGCAATTTATTACATTACAGGCAAATTATTGCCTTATATGGTTGATATTATATTGGCTTAATTCGATTAAATTTGTTGAATCAAAATTTTTTATTGATTTTTTTTAATGAAGATAATGTTTTATATATTTATTCCTTTATATACAAGATATATATATATATTTAATGTGTACACAAACTGCGGTCCGGATTATCTTCACTGGGTTTGTGAACTAATATTGGGATATAGAAAAGTGATGAAATCAAACCCTTTTTGATATAATTTTATTTATACAAAAAAGAAAGGTATACTTTTCCAGTATAGGGGGCCTTGGCGTTTCTTTTTATAGTTTGGCAACATTAAGGCTTCAGAAAGCGAGATTTACTGCCAAATCATATAAACAGCTATGAAAACAAATCTGATGAACTTATATATATATATTATACACAGTTTACTTCTGTTTGTATATAAAAATAGATAAATGTCTTCTTCATATTAAATAACTTATATAGATATTGTAAAAAAATGTTGTGTATATGAAACAGAAAATATGCATGAAAAATTGATTTCTCTCGCCAAGCCCATTTTCCCATATCGCTCTTATACTGAAAAAGTATCAAGAAAATTCTTATTCCATGCTTAATTTTATCGCATACATAATAAAGAACGCGTACAAAACATTATAAACTTCTATCTCAAATTAGAGATTGTTGCCATAGCATTTTTAAAACATGAAAACAAAGAAAAAATGAACGTGAAGAAAAAGTCATTTAAAATTTTAATTTGTGAAAACGAACCTCGTGAACTGAAATTCTGTACACCAGGTTGCACAATTTTGTAAACCACGCCTTTTAAACCTTCAATGGGCAAATAATTGTATTTCTGTAATGTTAAATTTACACCATTTTTACCAAAGTTTTAAAAGTAAAATTTTATTAAAAAATTCTGGTACAAAATGTAGTAAAATTAAGTAGTTAAAAAATATATCACATCGCCATCCGTTATTTGAGCTAATAAAGATATTCGATCTTTTGAACATTTTTTTTACATTTATTGAACATTTTTGCTATGTTAAAAAAATGTATTTTAAGTCTGTTGTATTTAAAAGTAATACAATTTTATTTTATTAAAATAGCAACATCCTGGCTCTACAAAATGAATGAAAACTTTATTTTAAGCAGTTTATTTTGTTTTTATAAACAGTAAGTTGTATACACAAGATATTCGTTCCTTTTTTATTTATTTTATTTTTCACAATTCTTTCTGTGTTTTCTTTGTCGATAGAGGAGACTTGCCGTAGAAGTTGTTTTACAGGTAATTTGCTGCATTACTCAGCCATTGCTATATTATTTAAATTGGTGAAATCTTAGTTATTGTTAGATTTTATACAATTATTTGATTTACACTACAATTTTTAATCGAGAGTATTTAAAAAAATATATTTTTTAATACTTAATACTAATACTTAAAAAACGATTTTGAACTTCGGTGAATTTTAAAATGTATTTTAGATCCGTTATATATTATATACTATTTTCATTCATTATTTTAATTTCTTACTTTTAGTTAATTTAATTTTTAATTACTTTTTAAAGTAGTTCAATTTAGTAGTAATTTGCAAAAATAATAACATTTTGACTTTAAAAATGTGTCAAAACTGATAATATATCTAAAAAAAACAATCCAAAAATATTTTTACATGACAAAAAAATTATATACAGGGTGTCCATAATTAAACGACCCTACTTTAAAGTTGTCTACAGTCGAAACTAGTGGTCAGAAAGTTGTGAAATTTTATGAAGGGCTTAATGAAGGAATGGGAATTTGTTTAAGCGAGAAAAAAAAATAGTTCAAAATTTTGCCGCCAGAGGGTGTTTTTTAATGAATAACACATTTAGCATACATTTACGATAGTTTACATACTTTATGGCAACAAAACATGTTCCACATGACGGCTATCATTTTCAGCTACCATCTGGAATCGTAAGATAGCCTGTTCCACAGTTGACAGCAGTGTTTTCTGGGAAATGCTAAACACATGTCGCGAAAAAAATTTTGTTCAACATGTTTTGTTGAAATAAAATTCGTAACCTATCGTAAATGTATGCTAAATGTGTAATTCCTTAAAAAACGCCCTCTGGCGGCGAAATTTTGAACTAAATTGTTTTTCGCGTAAACAAATTCCCGTTCCTTCATTATGTCCTTCACAAAATTTCATAACTTTCTGACCAATAGTTTCGTCTGTAGACAACTTTAAAGTAGGGTCGTTTAATTATGGACACCCTGTACATACTAATAATAGATTCTTTGATTTATTATTATTTTGCATTGAAAATATTTACAATATATTACCAAAATTTTATAAATATTATAATTTTACTTAAATTAATTGTAATGAAATCCAAATGTTTAATATTATGCTAACATTTCATATAAAATTAGACGCATTTTTGGAATCAATAATATGAGTTAACCAATATTGTACATTCTCAAATTGTAAAAACCTAATATTAGCGTTGTATTATATAAATGTCGAATATTATTTAGTTGGATATTATTATTATTGTAATTTCGATTGGTGATTTTCTTTCTTTCCTTATTATTTCATCTTTTTTACTTTTAGACTATTTTATCTTGATTCCAATACGCCATTCAACAAATATATATATATATATATATATATATATATAAAACTTTAAGTATAATTTAACCATATATATATATATATATAATATTATTTATTTTTTATTTTTTTTTTTTTTAAGAAAGAATCTTCTCTTATTATTATTTTTTAATTTCCTAATAACTGTAACATCAAGGCAACAGCATAAAGCTCATTTCAGCAACAATACATGTATCCAACTGCTAAAATGTTTTTCTGCGAGTACGATTTTTTATTATTATTCTTAGATTACGAAGATTTGAAAGAATATCACTCTTTTCAATTTATATGTCTCACTCTATTTTTTCCTTGTACTTTTTTGTCAAACTTCACCTTTCTCGAGTTCCTGTTGAAACTGTCGTCAGATCTAAACATGTTTAAATGAAGAGTGGCACTTCTCCCCTTTTTCTTTTAACAGCTAAATCTTCGACACTTCTTCAAGCTTGTCAAAGTTATTTCCTTTCACTTGACCGTATCAAACTTACTTTCCGATTCGGGAAACATACGCCTATCTTTTTTTGACTTCGTTTAGAAGCCACGAACTTACAGAACGCATTCTATCCAGATCCAGAAACCGAAAAGACAAGTTAAATTCTGATTGGCAACCCACACAATTCTGCATTTTATCCTAAAAACAGGAAAAACTTGGAAGAATCTTTCTTTGAAAATGACCACATCTCCGTGGTCATTACCCACTTGACACTTCTAAAGGAAGTCCCTGGGGTTTACCACCTCTCCAGCTCCCAGAGGGTGTTAAGAGCAAAGCCATGTCTCCTCTTACCAGGATCTTTTTAGTTTTTTTTTCGCCATTTTTTTTTCTATTCTTTTATATGCTTTATTGTTGATGGTAGAACAGCAAAGTTGTTCTTTATAAGGGTGCGGGGATTCGGTTAATGCTTGGTACTAGTTGCCAGGTTCGTTTTTATTTATTTTTATTTAATCTGATCTCGGAACGATTTGTCCCTTCAACTTCAAAATCAACCATTTTCTGTTTTTGTTTTTCCTATTAAGCCTCGTCTCGAAGTAGATTAAGTTACGTTTTGCGCCATTTTGCTACTGTATATCTTCTTATTTAGTTGCCATTTATTTTGAGAGAAACTGTTGCAGATTTTTTTTTCTGTTTATCTATTTATTTTTTTTATTTTGGAGCGTGAAAAAGTAAAAATTCATCGTTCCCTTTTTTAGAACTAGAAACTTTTTTTTTTCGAGCTAGAGGGAGAGAGATTGTATTTAAAAGAAAACGTTATTATCGACTAGTGTTCTAAAATGGTACAGTATTCTCTTTTGAGAAAGAAGCTTGGTTGCATTTTGTGTCTGAGGATAATATACGATTCTCGATAAAACTTGCGTGTTGTTTTTAGGTGAGATTTATCGTTTTTATGGAAGTAAAGTTATTCTGGCAAATAGAAATTAATGTGACGTGAATATTGATAGAAAGCATTAGCGTAGTTCGGTTTATTTCTGCTTCTTTTCCAAGGGTAGCGTGAGCTAACACATTCTTTTATTCCCGTCATGCAATCGTCATAGCATTGAAATGGCTAATTTTTTTTTTCACTTTGCATTTTTTAGTAAGTAAGAAAACAAAAATAAATATTACGCGTAGTTGCAAATTTTGCAGGCTAAACTACAACACATTAAACTTCTTAAAAAATATATAAATAAATACAAATAACAGTATTAAAAATTGCTGAATGTAATACATATGAAACATGTACTTTTTACTTTTTTATATTATTATTATTTTAAGGTTTCAGATGAATGTATGATTTGTGTTTTACATTATTGCTAAATAACATTATTTCCTTCATTAACTTCTCTTGCAAGAGAAAATTATTTAAGGCAAATAAAATATCGTCTGCAACAATCTATTTGAATGAATATTAAGTAGAATATTTCAGGGAAGCAAAATTTTAGGAATACAAATTTTGATATGACGCATTTCTTTTCACATGTGTATGAAGTATTTATACCATTCAACATTTTAGGGCACGCAATATACCTTAATTAGAGATGTCATTTACTAATGTTTGGGTCGGTCTGCCAAATCCTTCGTAACGTACTATTTAGTGTTCTAGACAACATTGAAAGGAATTCGATTAATATACAAGTAATGATGATTCTCGATGTAAAATTTTATGCATTCGCCTGCTGGTCTTTTAGATTAAATTGGAAACATTTCCAAGAAATATTTCTTTTTCTAAGAATTCAATAATATTGTTAGTACATTGGATTTATTGATTACATCTTCTAATATGAAATCAATAAATCCAATATTGGCTTGCTACTAGTATTATAATTTCCTCCATTCAGTTAAACTAATTTTAACTCAAACTGTATTACCTTTTTCCGATACTAACTTCCACAACGCTAGATAAATACCATAACATTAAAAAAAAAATTATCCCTGATGTTTTCTATCGCCGAAATGTTCCGTATTAATTTCCTACCTTTAGGCAAAAATAAGGAATGTTTGATATGTTACCGCCACAAAATACACAAAACTCCACTACCATCTTTTATAATTGAATCGTCGCTATAACTATCTCACTTTGTGAAGCCCCCTGGGGCATTTGCTAAATCCTTTTTACAAAGACAGCGGAGGCAGTTCTTTTTCGTTCATTGTTCATGCTAAATCCTCGGCGAATATAACGTTTTTCCCTAGAGAGAGAAATGTTCATAGTGCAAATATTAGGACGCCATTGTGTATTTTCTGTTTAGGGATTCTTTTTTTTTTTTTTTTTCTCTTTTCTTTTCATGAAGAAATTGTCTAATTGGACCTAGTCACTGACATTGGAATTACTTTTTGATATTTAGACAGATGGTTGGTATATTGTCGCCGGTTACCAAATGGTGTGGCTTAGTGCTTTTCAGAAAGTGCGGAGTCTCAATTTGGATTAAGTAGAGACTTGGTTATTTTTATATTTTCCTTCTGATTCTAAATTTAATGTTTAATGTTAACCCATTGTCGGAGTTCTCATATAATATTTTACATTAATCTGGGTAATATTATTATTTGATGATAGACCTTTCAATCGTCAGCTGTTGAAAGCCCACCATGTTCACGTGATAGACATGCAAGACTACATTCAGGGTTGTCAGGCGTCCAGATTTTTTTTTTTTTTTTTTTTTTTTTTTTTTTTGGAAGATCAGTAAAATCTCTGATTTCCCGCTAATTTTAACCCATGGTCATGGAATGCATTCTTATTTTTAAAATATCTCACCAGGAAATTAATATTTTTAACTTCTTCTTTCTGTGTTCCCTTCTTAAAGGATGTCTCTCTTTTTCTTAGTTTTCAAAATATTTCTAAAATATATGCTTAATTTAATATCTTATGTGTTAAAAGCTGACGAGCTGTGAGTAAGATTTCAACACTTCAAATAAAATTAAGTATATATTTTAGAAATATTTTGACGACTAACTAAAAAGAAGATATCCTATAGGAAAAGTACACAGAAAAAATAAGTTCAAAAAATCTGTTGCAGAGATATTTTAAAAATACGAATGCATTCATTACATGCGCCATTAGCGAAGGGGATGGACTTTATGCACGTAACGTCACACCCCGAGCTGGCGGTATTTTGATCCGTTATTCTGGCCACTGTACCGCCAGAATGCCAGTATGCGCAGGAGTAAATACCGCCAGCAGACGACCTTTAACCTCGACCCAAGTTGCGTGCATAAATTTTAACCAAATTATTTTCTTTTTAATTTAGCTAATGCTCTCGGATACAGAACAATATTTTGAATTTATTATAGTATATTAAGTATCTACTGCTACAACAATGAATTTTTTGTGGTATTTTTAACAAACAAAAGCATTAACAACACATATTCCATAGAACATAGAACGCTATGCTAAATTTCAAAAGTAAATACCGACAGCAGACGAATTTTAGTCTCGACTTCGGATCGCGTGCTTAAAGCCCATTGAAGATCTCACTTTGCAAACACCCAAACCTGAATCTGGATTCGAACCGGACACCTCTAGAAAAGCAGACAGGCTCCTAACCAGTACTCAAGTATGCAGGTGGTATGGGTTTTAGCAGAGGAATTCCAGATACATATTTAAAAAATAATAATTATTCATTCACATTTAATTACTCTATTATATCAATCCCGAATTCCGAAACACTGTTACAATTTCCAATGTGTGTCGAAGTATTATTATCTTTGGCAGGCATTCCCTGTAAAAAGGTCTTTTTTATCTGCAGCGGAAATTTCCACCAGTGTGTCTCCTTACAAAAGCAATTTCCGCTATTTGGAGCTTATCTGGTTTCCATTCTCTTGCTGGCCCCGAAGAAATAAAGCTGTGCTCAACTTCTATGCGATAAGAAAAATGCCGTTTGAATAAAAAGAACTGTTTGGGCGCGTAATTGGGATGCAAGTAGCGGCGCAGTCCGAACCGAATGGGATTTTTCTGTTTTTGGAGAGATCTAAATAGATTTCTGCTGATAGTTTAGATATTGAGTTATAATTTATGGCTTTTGTTAGTTATCTGTTCTAAGCGAGTAGCAAAATGAAAACAGTATGTTTCTTCTACATCTATTTATGTCAGAGCCTGATTATCGCAGGGTCATATACCCCGGACTCACATTTTCAGACGGTCCCAAAATACATTTTGTCTACTCCCTAAAATACAAATTAATGCTAATTTCCATTTATAATTCATAGAAAAAATCAGTTTTTCCCATGCATGTAAACTAATCTATCTCGGTATTCTTCAATAACGACAATAAAATGTATGTAAAATTTTAAATTAGAAGAAGAACGGATATTGTTTCATTCCATCCTTTAGGTTTTGAGCTTTTCTTAGCCCAAATAGCGTATAGTGAAAAAAAAATTACCTTCTCATAGTTTTATTATACATTTTTGTATGTCTATAATGTATTCTTTTTTTCATAAAACTATGGTTTAAGTTTTAAACTACACTTAAAGCTGTTTATAATGCAGTTTTCTTGATAAATGGGGTCCCTATAGGATTGTGTGTCCCGGGTCCCACATAGAGTTAATCAGGTGCTGATATAGGTAATTTAAATTGTTTGTATACGCGTGTCTATGAACTTTGTTTATACCATACATCAATACAGTTCTTTTATTTATATATTTACTAGCAGGCTACACTAGTCTGTTTTTCCAAACACAGCTCAGTTTTACCTTAAACTTACACAATTGCGATTTCTTTTCTCATATGCAGATACACGTAAATTAAATTTATGCAGAACTCATTTTCAAGAGTCTTAATAAAATATTTCATGTATTGCTACCTCAAGTTTAACCTTACTGCTTGAATTAAATATTGATTGAGTTGAATATTTCTGCAAAATATTCCCTTTTATGCTGATAGTTCTTCTAACGTTTCTGTAAAGTATTTTTATCTGGCCTGGATAGTCATATTTTTAATCAAAATATTTTTTAATGTTCGATATTTAATAAATGTAATCTTGTAGAATCTTCAAACCACAAACATCTATGTTGATCATATTAAACTTTGCATCTAAAAGTATAGTTTTTATCTTTAGGCAATTTTATTCTAATTTAATCTCGTAGAATTCTAATGGACATTTT
The DNA here is from genome assembly GCA_963931845.1 of Maratus michaelseni. Taxonomy (NCBI): domain Eukaryota; kingdom Metazoa; phylum Arthropoda; class Arachnida; order Araneae; family Salticidae; genus Maratus; species Maratus michaelseni. The sequence goes on from OZ007600.1 coordinate 15,171,478, forward strand.
TTCTTCCCCCAACCAAAGGCTAAAAGCGGAAGTCCTCTGTAATGTAGATTTTGAAACGGCTTATATTACATCGCTTTTGAAAATCCGCCTCGGAACCCTTTAAAATTAAATTTTTGAGTTCTTTTCAGCGTCAACAGTTTTCTTGCATTTCGACGTGGCCTGCAGGCCAGTCTCGCCATTGAAAACGCATAGATTGGACTCGTTTACGTCCGCCATCTTGCAGTCACCATGGCAACGCGTCATCTTGTCGAAGATTCAACAAGTTCTTCATTTAGGTTCCAGCTTGGAAGAGCAGATACCGCTTGACTGAATCTGATTGGAAATGACGCGGCCCTGTTTTGGCCCGAGGGCCAATAGCGGAGAAGATTGGTGCCCGCTGTATAAACCTAGACTACCTTCTTACTACACTGAAAGAATTCTTTCCTCCATGGCACACTAGCAAATTCTCCCATTATCTCTTAAAAAATATCGTCTGCGTTGAGAAAAGAATTGATATTCCCGTCTTTCAAAATTCTGTTTTTCTTGAATTGTATGCATAAATTTATCTGATGCATCTGGCAATTGCAGTTCAAATTACCTCAGGATAATTAAATGAGCGAAGCGAAATTCTCGTTAAAATCAAATTTGCAGATGAAATAAATATGCGTTCATATAAGAGTGAATAACTCGAGAATAATTAAGGATAGGAAAATATTTAATGTGTTTTATTAATTATTGGATATGCAGCAGTTCAGTATTATAATTAATAATTTATTCCATGCTTTGATTTTGAAAATCTCTATGGAGAAATTGCTTTTGTGCGTGATGTGAATTTTTTATATTCTTGCTTATCGTAGGAATAATTATCTTGGGATTTTTCTTTTTAAATTACATCATATTTTTAATAACTAATCAAATTATTAGACTTTTCAAAATGATTCTGTACATTTTTATATCTTTCAAAATATTAAATTGTTTTGTAAATTGTATTTTTATTTGGAGTTAAGTGGTGCATTGATAAACTTTTTTTTCTTTAAACTCATGTTAAAACACCAGATTGGAAAATGGAATTAACGGAAGTAGTTTTCGAGTTTTTAAAGTGCACATAAAACTACAAGTTTGGTTAAATTTTAAAATTACATAACTGTTCTTTTACATAATTAAAATTCTTTTCATTTATGAAAATACATACCTTTAGACGGAACATATATTTTTAAAAGTATTTGATTTATTGGTTTTCTGTTTAGGAATATTTTTTCATTTAGTATTTGAACTATTTCCTGATTAACATTTTCCATTTTAATATTAATTACTTAAAGTTGCTAAACTATATGCTTAAAATTTAAATAATTGTTTTCTGGCTCAAAGCTGAATGACTTCTATGACATAACTTAAAAATATTGGTAAAATTTAAAATTTGGGTATAAAAGCATTAAAAATCCTATTATGCTTTAAATACGACGTATATTTGTAGCATTTTAAAATGAAAGTACGTTAAAAGAATTACACATTCCAAAGTTTATTTTTCTAGGCAGTTTGCAAACTTACATTTTCTGAGATCAAGTTAAAACTCCCTTTGTTTATTTTTTTTTTTATCATCCGTCATTAATTCTAAATTAATTCATATTATTATTTCGCTCTTTAATAAATATTAGATAATCGAATATGAAATCTAAAGAAAAATCATAAGTCAATATGACATGCTTCAGTGTTTTTGTAATCGCAATAAGGTATTGTAATCACAGTTTAATCATTGGTTCTTTAGCCCCTTCTGGACGAGAATCCGGTATACGCCATTTTATTTTTTAAGTTTTTAGTACCACTCCACTTTTTCCGAATCTTCGGCTGATCTACAAGAAGTTCTGTGATTAGATAAAACGGTGATTATTTTTTGAAAATAGTGGCACTCAAAAATAGGAACCTTTCGCTTCCTATCCGATACGCATACATGGCGCTCGTCCTGGAGGCGTTAAAAAAAAAAAAAAAAAAAAAAAAAAAAAGAATATATCAGTTCCTTTTTATTCATATTTCAGTTATAAAAAAACTATAGAATGATATTTTTTCAATTCGATATAAAAATCTTTGGTTATGCGTAAGAAATATGTATGATGAAGTTATGCTTGTGGCGGCCTATAGAAGTATTTGAAAAATCAGCTTATTCTTTCTTCTCTTGCATATGTTCCCCTTTACATTTTCCTTCTGGCTACAGAGCAATACATAAAATATTACATTAATTTTTACCTCAGTTCACCTATCATCAAAAACCTTTGTGATCTTTTCTGGTTCATTTCAACCCCCTCACCAGTATTTACAAGCCTTGGGCAGCTGGCTTCATCAAACACGCAGGACAATACCGTCTCTGCTACTGGTAACATGATAGCAGGGACTTCGTTTCATCAGCCACAGCGTAATATGTTATGCTTAGGGGGCTGCTGGAGAAAGTAGGGGTAGGAAAAAGTGTGCCTCCCGGAATGAGTTGGAAGACATTTGAAACCCCTCGACATATGAGAACTTTCACTTGCCGTACGTCACCTAAATCAACGACGCGCATCTCTGGCATTTTCTGTCGTCATTAAAGCTCCTACCTGAAAAGAGTGAAAGTTGGAATATTTGAAATATTCTGGAATGATCAGATGCTCTTGTTGCAATTTTAGATAAAGACTTGTTCGGGTAACTTGAATCTCTCTGTGCTTAAAGATGAATATGGAAATGGAATAGGCAGACTTGAATGACAAAGCCTGGTTTATTTTGTCAGGATTTCAAAACCATGATGTTCCGCTTTAATGGAAGAGTTATTAAGGCTCGTGTCCGGGGCTTTGACCTCTAAATGATATAAAGTTAATATGGAAAAAGTGATGCCAACTTTAATAATAAAAAAATAAGATTTTGAAGATCACACTTGGATTAAAGACAAAAGGCTAGTTTTAAGCAGATTTAAAAATGGACATTTTATATAGGTAAACCATCAAACTTCCGTGATTAGTTTTACATTAAAAAAAATAGTTTAGGGAATATCAAAACTGGAATTTCTAGCAAAAAAAAATACAATAAAAGTATTGATTGATAGAAATGGTAATACTAATACTTCTTCCATAACTATTTTATGCAGCTGCCTAGCACTATTGTACAGTGTTACAATAATTAACTTATTATATTTATGTATGGTTGATATCGTATCAGTAAATCTTTATATATCATTTATAATAAATTCTTACTTATTCATTTTTTTTTTCAAAATAAGTCTTCAATAACCCAATTGATGAGATGTTAGTGTACTTTTACACGTTATGTTCTTATTTGTATAAAAAAAATATCAGATGAAATATCTCAGCGCAAGAAGTTTGGCCGAAATTTTACATTATTTTCATAATAATTGTTCGCTGTGTTGTATTGATGTAATTATTTTAACTTGGACTACATAAAATACCTTGCATGGTCAATTACCCACCGAAGTCTTCATCTTCAATTATATGGTTTACTAGTGAAGCTGTGTTACGTTATTGTTGCTTAGGAGTTTGTTTCCTGAGCTGTACCTCTTTAATCAAAGTTTTAAGTGGTTTTCTTTAAAGGCAAAAGGAAGACATGCTAAATTCTTCTAAACATTCTCTCTAGCAGATGTCCCCATGTGTAAAATCCTAATCTTACAAATCGAATTTAATCCTCTTAATCCCATTGGGGTTAGTTTTTTTTTCTGATATAGCAGTGAGTTACACCACATGCTTAAATAATAATAAAAAAAAAACATTGCGGTTGAAAAAAAAAAGAATCACTATAACATCTAGTCACGTAAATGGTGATTCATTGGACTTAGTTTTTTTTTTATTTCATAAAAAAAGTAATAAGAATAACTCTGGACCTTTAATTGTTAAAGTTGGAAAAAATAAAAAGCTATTGTTTCCTTTTTTTTTCGACGCAGTATTGCACAAAGAATTTTTGAAAGTGCATTAGACATCAGTAGGGCTTCAGTCCTATTTAAACCCTAAATATAAAACTAAAAAAACGAGCACTTTCAATAAGAACATTTTAAATTCAACATATAAAAAATGCGTATAAAAAAATGTAAACTATTGTAATCCGTTAGAATAATGCAAGGATTCATCGGATTACCTACCGAATTTGTCATTTGATTGTTATTCAAAATTTCGTAGGACTTGCTATATAATGTTGCCAAGTAAAAGCCATTGCCCTTATTTTTCACGTCATGAATTATGGTAGGGATGGGAAGGAAAACTAACGGGATGCGACGATAACAACAACAAAAAAAGTAACGTTTTTATGTACTGTGTATTCGCAATTGTAGCTCTTGAATACGCCATCATGTGAGCAAATGTAGCTCGTCGCTGTCGGAACACAATGTCAAGAACCATAGCTTTACATGTATTTCTAACTTGGTTATAATGATTGTTTTTTGCATACTTTCATCTTACTGTAACGATAGTGACTCACGTGTTAGATGTCAAACCAAAAATTATCCGAATTTAAATTAATAGAACTTTTAAACGAGTTAATAATAATTTAAATTTTACTTTACCATTAGTTAAATAATTATTTTCCGACACTGCCAGCGCTCTGTATAGGTCATTTAAATCCCGAATCAGTTTTAATCCATTGTTTATAATAAGCTGAGGACGAGGAAGTGCTCAACGTATCATCTGGAAGGCTTTATCTATCGGCGGTTATGGCTGAAGAGGCTTCTTATGGGGGGGAGGGGGATGGTATTTGATTATTTTTGTTTTCAGAATTATATTTTCATAATAACTGTCTAAATGAAATTAGAAAATAAAGTATACTTCAAAATAAAACTTTTGTGCATTTTAAATCATCATTGTTCTTTAAAAAAGTTAATAAAAATAAAATAAATGTTAATATATCCAATAGTTGAAGAGACCAGTAATCTTCTTTTTTAGAAAAAAATATTTCTGTAATTGAGAAAAACGATAACAGGACAGCAAATTGTTTATCATTAAAAAGTTAAAAAATAAAATATTCTAATTACGAGAAAGAACTTTTTTTCTACAGCTTCTTTTCTTTTTTATGATAAATCTTATTTAGAGATACATATTTCTCCAAATATTTTCATAATGTCACAACAATAGAATTAAGTTCTCATATAGGATATTTCAATATTCACGTACCGACTTTGGGGAAAGATGGAGAACATCGATTTAAACCATTTCACATAGAAAAATATGATCAGAAACGTTACCTGCAAGAGATAGAATCGACATAAAAACACATCAGTAACACAATACAGAAAATATTGTTAATGACATTATTAAACTTAACAGTACAACTCATAGACGCAAAATACAGTTTCGCACGAAGTGTTTAACGCCCAGTTGGTTGACTTCGTAGTACAGTGGATTCTCGATAAACAGTCACCCTTTTTAACTGTCAGTTTCTGTTAACCGTCAGTGAACTGATGTCGAGTAAAAGAATAAAAGTGGATACAAAAAATAAACTTAATAAACTAAAAATGAAATAACGTTTTTCTCTCTTCATATTCGATCAAATTAAGCACACTATTGAGTTGAACAATACGTAAACTGTACTGTAATACTTTTGTCAATGAATACACTACACAAATATTACTCTTACGTAAGATACGCAACGCGGCAGCGTCAAAAGCCTGTTGTTTGTTTTAAAACAAAGGAAAATGAGACTTTTTTAGTATGTTGGATTATACTACTGTACATGTAATACTGTATTCAATTTTGTTATTTTATCAACGTAAAAAAGAAGTCTAAACTTTTTAATATAAGATACTGTAACTGTAGTATACTTTTATTGATTGCTGCATATTTAAAGTAGAGTGCTAAACGTATACATTATTATCGCTAGTGTCTGTGAGAAAGGGAGGGGGCATTTCTATTATCCGTCTGTTCTCTCAACCGTCACGGGGACGGTCCCGAGACTGACGGATAATGGAGACTCGACTATACATGACATGGACGCCGCATGGATTGTCAAAACATTTTCAACGATACCTAGAGTTTTGCAGATTTTAGCAGGCAATCAAAAATTTTAAAATTACTATGAGTAACTTTGAAGTTGTAAGAAATTTTCATTTCATCCGTTTTTTTTTTCTTTGCAAGCTTTAAAAAAAAAAAAGCTCGTGAAGAATAATTAAGTAAAGACTGACAAACTAAAAACGAGACCGTTCTTCGAAACTTACCCTATCAACAAAGCACGTGTTGATGTGCATCTGCCTGATATCGAAATTTTTTCCTTATTTTTTTTTTCTTTTTTCCCTTCTTTCCGTATCCTCTGAATCTTACTCCTCTTTTTCTTCGATGTACTATTAGTTCTCAAAGTTCCCCATTGAAACTTCACAACCCCCCTACTCAATGTATCCACTAGTTGCTTTGCGATAGGGTGATGAGAGAATGTAAGGGGAGATTCTCCTTGCATCTCCCCTGATACCTGAGGAAATTCTTTGGGAAGAGGGCCGCCATCTTATTTGATGGGTCTTATATTACGACACGTGCCCCGCTTCTCCCTGTTCCATGTCATTAATATCAAGTGCAGGCAAAATTCCCTTCACCTCCACTCCCTTCCTCATCATACGACTTTCTATGTGAAGATACTAAAACTGGCAACCACCTAAGCTGACGGCAAATGCATGACATTCGATACGCTTTTCCACGTGCTTGCTATTCAATTGCATGTTGTATCCTTTTGTGCGTGGAATTCACAATGGAGAGAGGAAAAGCTGGCTTTCGACTAAACCCCATGCATTTGTGATTGAGTCCCAGGACAATGCGGAAACTAATGTTTACATATCTGTAGAATTTATTGAGTTTAGCTGCTTTTCAGCTCCTTTTCAGGTTTAAAGTTAAATTTCGTGTGCATTTTCGTGATGTGGTGGTATTTGAAATGGCGACGTTCTGTTTTCAGAAATATGTTTGAAGACATGTTTTCAGCAGAGCTATGTCAATACTTTCGTATTCTATTTATACTAAAATTATGTCATTTTCGATCTTTTGTATTTTCTAAAATAAATTCGTGATCATGAAAGAGAATGATGATATAAACAATAATTCATGTCTAATAAGCCATTTGTCAGGATCTTTTAAAAACACAAGTTCGGTATAAGACAATAGACAGTCATCTAATTTATTTGCATTCTGTAATGTATGTATAGAGAGAGTGATTTGGGGGGTGAAAAGGATTTCGTGATTTCAAGAGACTGCAATCAATTGCTACATAAGAGCGCACACTTTATAGCTGCTAAATCTTCCGATTTTATTTAATCATTATTTTTTGTCTTTAACTAAAGCGAATATTTCTATTCGAAAACAAAAAAGAAAAGATCAGTAGCTATGATACTCATTTTTGTTTTGAATACTGAGCAGGAAATAACCAGTCTTTCATTTTAAAAAGAAGAGTTTTCCAAATGTTTAATTACAGGGTTGGATTTTTAAAATACTGTAAAAATGATTATTGCAATAAAATATGCCTGACGATACAAAGCGACAGGGTCAGTAAGGTCATTTAAAAGGGGGGGGGGAATAATCCACAAAGCAATGCTTTTATTTATATGAAAGTGTACATTTATTGAGTAAAAATGATTCATCAAGAGCGAGATGAGATATTCCTTTATTCACACACGCACACACAAACTCCAGCTTTGAAGATTATTTACATGTTGAAAACTTGCTATGTAATATTATTAAATAACTTTCAAAACATTAACGTAAATGGCGTTTTTAAACAAAGAAAACAGTCTCTCCATCTGACGAAGAATACTTTTATTTTTGAAAAATGCTACATTGAATAATTAAAAATAAGAAATTCAAGCAAGTAACAGAACGTAAAAAAAAGTTGTATGTGTCTAACTTTTAAGATTTTTAGTTTTGATAGCATTTTAAATGGATCCTTATCGCGTGTGTCGAGAATTGTAAATCATTTTTTAAAATGTATGTGACGAGTTATATAAGACATGCATTTAACTTATAAATTAAACTGTAGAAGAAAAATAATTTTAAAATTACAGTTATCAGATAATTGTAAAATCCATTTTCTAATGTCTGAAGAGATATGTAAGACATAATATAAAAAAGAAATTTATAAATAAAAATGCAGAGAATTCACCAATCAAAACAATTCAATAAAAATGTTTTATTGTAAGTTAATTATCCATCACGATTTTTTTTTTCACACAGTGTGGATGGAAAAGGAAAGCGAACAAGGTAATCACAATATATATATATATATATATATATATATATATATATATATATATATATATATATATATATATATATATATATATATATATATATATAATTGGGCTTCGATAACCTTTAACTTGCTACCATAAAATAAAGATCAAAATTTAAAAGAAGAAAAGATCCACTAATAAATACGCCTGTATGAACACGCAAATTCAGTACCAGGCATACTGCATTTTAAACAATTATAAAAATAACCCCGTCTTTTTTTTTTCTTGAAAAAGCTATGCTTTTCGATTTATTAGAAAGACCCCTCTTAAATATTCCCTTGCTGGTTTCAACTTAAATATAAATTAAAGATTATTAACAGGAGTAGTAGCGTTATACGTAACATAATTTGATTTCAAGTGCACGTCGTTCGCTTTAAATAATCGACGAAAAAATGTATTCGAAAAGTAATTATATTTCTATTTTTAATATATGCCTTGCGGACCTAGAGGAAATCAATCTTTTCCAAATAAGACATAAAAGGATCTTCAAAAATGACTCATTATTTTCGCAATGCATTTTTATCAATCGGTAATTTAAATATCACTGCTATATTGGGATCGAAAATAGCGCAAGAAACAGCCATTTTTTTTTTTCTTCCCTCCCGCTCATTCTTCCCAAAGGCGTTTCATGATTTATCATCATTATCTAAATTATCACGCCTCAACAACTTGGAGAGGGTTCAGAGGAGGAACCATTTAGTTAATTAGAAACACATTAATATGTAGCTTCTTTTGCGAAATTTCGTGATCATGGCTTGTAAAGAAATGCGGGTAGTGGGAAATAAAATAATTTCATGTTTTTATTCTCTCACTTTTTTGTTTCTTCCTTCGTTATTTACCATTTCCACCACCCCGCCTCCCAACGCTTTTCTTTTTCGTATTTTTTAAGCAGATGATTCTATTATTTAGTGCAACAAGTTTATCGGTGGAAAACCTCTCAACTCAATAGAAAGTCGAATCATCAAATATGTAGAATGTGTACTTGTAGATGAACGTGAGTTGTTGCACCTTTGGGAGTATTGCTTATTGGAATTGCTTGCCTCTGATCGAAGTTTAACACGTAGGGAAAGTCAGTGAATAAATCAGTAACCTCTTCTTCTAAATAAGTGTTTCTCTCGGATATTTTTGTTGCTTTTGCATCAATAATAAAGTGCTTAGAGGTATTTTACTTGCCCCTGTGTATAACTTGGTGTTTGTTCCATAAAACATGTATAAGATTTTGATGGGCTCATTTCACAGAATGCTTAAGTATATTTTGTTATTAACAAAACGATACTGTTCCATGTTTGCTTAATGTTAAGTATTAGCCGATATGAACGTTTTGCTATTACTTTCCCTTAAAGCGTTAAGATTTTACTCTAAATTCTATCGATTCGTTTCATTAGAGCGCGTTTACAGTTTACATACAGTATGGTTTTATTTACTTAGCGTCTTGTTATGCACGAGATTTTAACCTTCTGCAACAGTTACAGTTGCGTAGTAGTTGACAGCAATGTAAATATCTATCCTTGGTTTTGGATTTTTCTAAATAAAAATATTGTATAAATCTGTCATAAGGGCATGCCAGTTTTTGTTTAGATAAAGTCGTATTTGAGGCCTTATGCTGCGTTTACATTATGGTGTAACTACAGTGCCTAGAAGTAAGTAGTGTGCTTATCGCCAATACAACCGCAATAAAAAAAATGTCCCTAACAGGAGGAAAACCAGATTCTCCGCGAGAGGGCGTCGAGTTCCCACCGCCGTTATTAACGTTTGAAGTTTCATTTAACAGGCTTGATCCTAATGTTAGTTTCAATGTAATTAACGGTGTATTTTCAAACAAACTATACGAATGTTTCTATTTCTATAATATTTTAAAGTAAACATATATTATGCCTGTTTAATGATAAATCAGTATGGATAAATCTGCAAATACTAAGAAAAGAAAAGCTGATCGAACATGCTCCGGGCTTAATTTCTAAGAAAAAAAGTGCCGGAGCCCTAATATTCTGCGGTACTAACACGCCCCCCCCCCCCACCGTCACTCCAGTCTGCCTATTTATATTTCATACATTATCTTCAAAATTTAAAACACTTTTTTTTTTTTAGCAAAATAAAAATAATTAAATACATCTATCTGCGTATACTTAGATATCAACTGTTCCATTTTTTTGTTATTACTACTTCCAAATAGAAACCTTTGCTTTACCTAATCTTAATGTTAATTAATCGCAGAATTCTGCGATTAAATAAGCTCAGGATTATGATTCGGAAATAGTGTTAACACAAAAAATTAATAGTTCGCAGCTATGCGGAATAGAAAAAAGACTATTTCTGCTTACTCGTTATTCTGATCAAAATAGCATTAAAATGATTTGAAATGGAAATAAATAAAATTTGAATTTCAGACAGATTGAGTTCAAACCTCCCAAGACTGATATAAAAACCGAGCCCGTTTTATCTCAATCTCTTACGTGAGCGACACATTACCTCACTTATAAGTGTTTTGATACAAAAGCAGGCAAAAAATTGGGGATGGGAGGGAAAGGAAAGGGTAATTTAGAATTCGTTTTTCGGAAGCGTTATTGCACTGGGCTCCGGAGCGCAGTGTTTATGAGCTCCGGTGAATTCTGGCCAATATTTAAACATTTACTAAAAATAGAGAAGTACCGGAGCTGAGGTCTGGTGGGCTCCGGCGCAAATTAAGCCCTGAACATGCTTCGTTCCCGGATATACTAGTGGATATAAAAGCAACAAAACTAACATAACTCTATCCCCCCCCCCCCCCCCAAAGACTAATTTGAAAAATGGTTAAAAGTCATTCCTCGTGCCGACAAAGATCTGAACCAACATTCAGTTGCATGTGAATTAGAGTCCTGCACGGGTCGGGTTGCACCCGACCCGAACCCGCAAATTTCATTTGAAGTCAACTAGCAACCCGACCCGAACCCGACAAAAAATTTACCTCGATTTCCTTAATCTGAAAAAATATTGGACATTCTTTTGAAAAAGCGGGTCATCCCGAACCCGACCCGCAAGAGTAAAAACCCAACCCGAACCCGAAAAAGTGAATGTCAACCGGACCCGCAGCAAAAGGTAGAAGTCAACCCGACCCGAACCGCGGGACGGGTCGGGTGCGGGTAACCCGACCCGATGCAGGACTCTAATGTGAATCGCATTTTCATGAGCGATTTATTGAGAGAAATTACAAATACACTATTGAAGGGAAAGAAGATTTGCTCAATTATTTTTAATTTAGTATTTTAATTTTTCTATCTAAAATAATTAAAATATTTATCTTGTGATAATGACAATAAATAATTTAAACAATGAACATTATCATAAATATTTTATTAATTATTGATATCCTAACTTTAAAATTTATTTTAACATGACTATTTTGTTTCATTAGTATGCTTTCATTCAATCATGGTTTTAAATACATTCACAAAACCAATGTATTACTTTTTGTAGGGTGTCTATTACTCGAAAAAAACTGGAAAGTGTTTGATTTATTTCTGTTATTAAAATTTTGATTCACATTTGAGAAATGTGAGCATGAGAATGGTTAAATATTGTTGATAACTTAATGTAATAATAATAATAATAATAATAATAATAATAATATATAATAATAACTATTAATCAAAAATAATTTTTAAATAATTTTTTAAGGATGATTGGCGCATCTACACTAATTTAAAGAAAATGCATTCTTGTCATACTTTCAGGAGAGTAATTATTTTTTTTTTCTAGATTTGAAATTATCATTAATTTAATGTTTGATGTTTGCTAGTATACCTTAAATTATTTTACTCAAAACTAAAGCTCCGAAATGTCAGAAACTTTTAACAACTCAATTTACTCTTAGTTTGTTAACAGGATGTAAACAAGTTATGTAATAATGAATACCGATTAAAAAGTTGTCAAAATAGGGACATGGTTTTGCAAGAATTCATCATAGTATAATGTATTTATCCAATATATTGTATTTATCCAAATTTAGAAATAACTAAATATTGTAGGAAGAAAAACATTGTCCTATGATAAAGTTTGTAACTGTTTGAGTTCATTACAATTAGTTGTTATGAAATCAATTACATTTCTCTTCAACTGTATTTTCATTATTAGAATTTTTTTCCTTGTTTATTTTTTATCTAGAGCATTTTAAAGTACTGATTTATACAGAAAAAAATAGATTTAAAATGAGGTGTATGTAAAAACGAAAGTTACCATAGCCGCGGCGAGAACACTGGCGCCATCTATAGGCGTCCTCTATTTCTGAAGTATAATATTGACGCCGATAACAACACTATATACTTCTAGGCACTGTAGTGTAACCGTCTCCCCTTGCCTATGAGGTCTGCGAGGCACAGGTTTCCCAACCAATTATTGAGTTCATTGGTTGTTTACGTCGTCGCTGATTGGTTGGGCTGAATGAAACTGACATAAAACCTCGCTCGGACTGGCGTATTTAAGTCACTGAAGTTAACATTCTCAAACACTGTAGTAATGTTTGGAAGAGTCAAGCGTAGTTCCAGATCGGCCTCTTCAAAAACGTAAATTAAGACTCTAAACTGTCCTAATCTGAATGGGATATAATATTGATGCAATAGTAGAAAAATGAATCAATTTCATGAAGAAAAACGTGCGTTTTCTTATAGAAATTCCGTTATTTTTCATTTGTAGAAGTAGGAGATCACTGGAGATTTTCAATCTCAAAGATTTATAGCCTTTCGCATCTTTGAAATTGTTTATAAAGATTATTATTAATGAATTATAACTTTCAAGTGACATTAATAACTGATTTATATGTTATATTACAAGATAAAACAACCGAATTGCGATTTCTAAAGCTGCTTAAAAAATTTATTGTCCTGTCAGCGCCCTCTGTATGTCATTTGAATCATGAATTAAGCCACCAAGGAGCTCTTTAAAGTCACCCACATATTTTCTTCTTCAACATCCAACCAACTAACCAAACAAACGTAAACAAAGGTTTCTAATTTGTGGGCAATTGAACTTTTAAATATATCTTTAAAAAGGAAATATAGTAGTTTTGAAAGAAAGGATCTGAGAATTTTGAGAAGCATGGTTTTGTCGATGGGTGGGGAAAATTTTTCGAACTGGAACTGTTTCCATTGTATATTTTCTTTCTGGATCAACCGAGAACATATAAGGGATATTGTTTATGTCCGTGTCTCTTTCACCGTGATGTGGCGTATTTTTGTATTCCATATATATTTAGGAATTTACCGAAAATGTCGCGTAGAAGTAAGTTTAAAAGTGAAACTTCAGTGCAATTTGCTTTGTGAAAAACAAATTAAAAAAATAGTTACATATTGACATAAAATTCCCTAATGTAAAAATTTTCAAGAGTTAAATTTTATTAATTCATAAACAAAGTAATAATTAAGGTGTAAGGTCTCACTCTGAAAAAGTGGTACTAGCAAGACTTTAGCAAAAATTATTGATAATTCTGTGCTTAAGGTGTTTATTTAATGCTAAAGTTTTTATATTAGTCAAACCTGACAAGTTATTTTAGCTTTTGAGCAATTTCTGAAAAATTTTTTTAGTCTGATCTGTGAGGACTGATAAATTTTCTGAAATTTAAAATTCCTTGGGAGGGGGGAGGCAGCCCCCCCCCTTCCTAGCCTCTCCCAAAGGACATGCTTGATTTATTAAAGGGTGTTTTCCTATGTTTTAGTTTCCCAACTTTATAACATAATTTTTAATAACATTTTAGTACAATTATGAAGTCATTATCATCATTATATGCATGAAATTTTCAGATATTTTAATTCAGATTCTTAAAGAATATTTTTCTCTTTATTCTTTTTTTAGTTTTTCTTAAATTATTATTTTATTATAAATGTGAATAAGATATCTTATAGTAATTAATTGATAGCTGATAACCACTATTTTAGGATTTTCAAATCTTAAAAATTATTTAAAATTATAATCTTGGAACAGATGTTGCACACACACCGGGATCATTCTCATCATTCAAGAACTGCCAAAATACACAATGCATATTAATTCTAAAAACTAAACTTGCCTTTCTTATCAAATTAATTGAAAATACAAAAAGAAAAAATAATTTTTAAAGGTATTCTGTTACCAATGTCTGTATGTTTAACATTTATTTCTCATATTACCAATTTTTACACTCTAACATTATTTTTAAAATATGTTAAAAGTTTCACAAAAAACATTTCACCATCACTAAAAGACGTTTTCAGTGAAAACATTTTTATGTAATGATGACAGTTTCATGTGAAACTTTTTATCATTTTTTAGTGATGGTGAAATGTTTTTTGTAAAACTTTTACCATATTTTTAAAATAATGTCAGAGTGTAAAAATTGGTAATATGTTATTTTATTGCGATTCAAGAAGGAAAATAAATTGGTTACCATACTTGACGATATGATATAAGCAGTTTTATAAAGTTGAACTAAGTCTGCACCGCATAACTTAAATGGATACTTTTATGTTAACCGGGCACAAGTGATAAATTGCCAAACATTGTTTTCATCACCATCATTTGTACTGTATTCATTTTATTTAAAATATAAACCTTTCACCCTTTTCATTTAAGTATTAATTCATTTAAGTATTATTCATTAAGTATTTTCAAGTACATAACTATCATTTCAAATAAATTTATTTATAATGCAAGCATTTAAAATATATATATTCCATTTATTTAAAATTAATGTCATTAAAACAAAAGTAGTAAGAAGAAATAATATCATAAGCTAAAACATCTTAATTGAACATCAAAGTATTGTTTCTAATTTACACACGCAAAAAATAAAAGTTGCTATTGGTGAGATTTGCACCAGACTAACATAAAAGTATCCTTTTTTTATAATTATTCTTTACTTGCAGTAGTAATTAATGTTTTCCTATATAATTATCAGTCAACCACTTTTCATAACAAAAAACTATCGCCAAACTGTACCGCCAAATAAACAAATGGAAAAATGTTGCCATTGAAATCTCCCTCACACGCCCCTTAAAAAAATAAAATAAAAATAAAAATACAAGAAATTTGGAAAAGCCCCACTCACCAATGTGTCAACTTAGTAAGCTTAAACAATAAAATTTACAATATATTAATAAAAACAGAAAAAAAATTCTTTGATATTTATTTATTTACAATATTTCTCTTAATTATCCCTCTCGGCTTGTGAATGAATATTTGTGACGTAACATGTTTTCAATGCTTATATTCTCTTTTAATATCATGGCACTGCCATTTAAGGATGCAATTGTTATTTTAATTAATGAAATAACTAATAAATCAGTAAAACATAATGAAAAATACAGGTAAATGTCAAATTAAAAAAAACTTGATGACATAACAAACACATGTGGTGCTTCTGACGTCAAGTGAATGTGATGCCACGATCATGTATTTCTGGCCTTAAATCCTATAGTTTGGTGTTATAAAAAGTGGTCGACAGATTAATGGAGAAGTACCGAATTTTCTCATTGCCATCATTCATATTGCATTCATTTAATTTCAAATACCTATATTAAATAAGATGCAAACTGATTTTTTTCTAGCTGAGTGAAAAAATGTCCAGGGCGGGGAGCACTCAGTTGGAAAAGTTCAGTTCGTATGATATCTTTACTCAATCATAAAAAAATAATAATAAAGCTAAAAATCATGATAGGAAGAGCTGAATTCTTATCAATTATTTTGTCAATGAAGAAACACAATCCTTAATATTTTGACCTCTTCGCAATCGTCTGTAATGTCACAACAATGTTTTGCATCTTTAAATTTTGAATTGTGAGCAAGTAGTAAATAAATCGTACATCAAAATTGGGTTTTTTTTTTTTTTTTTTTTTTTTTTTTTTTGGTATTAAAAAAAAAAAAAAAAAAAATTCTGCAAAGTTCCGAATTTTTCAGAAAATTTTCCGCGCATGGCATACGTCTATATTATACAACTCTGCATCTAACATCAAAGTACCCTTAAATGTACACATTTATTTCTAACAGATATTAAAAAGTGAGTGTGACATAAACGTATAAGTTTTTAAAATGAATTTATTGTAAATCAAAGTTTGCTGCTTTTTTAAACATTGTGATTGGAAGTTACTATTATTGCCCTACAATGCTTCTAATTGTTTTCATAGGTAACTATGGTGAAAGTTCAAGAATGTCATGTGTTTCGAACTTGTATGGATTGCCTTGGAGCTAATGACCCATACTGTGGTTGGTGTTCATTAGAAAACAAGTAAGTTGGCATTGATTACTTTTCTGATAAACTATTTCAATTGTAGGAGTTTGCTGAAAATTTCTAAAACTATTTTGACCAGTTATTTGAAAGTAAAATAAATCAATATTTTTCGGTTGGCCGGGCGCCAGTGAAAAAAAAAAAAAAAAATATATATATATATATATATATAATTATAATATCTTTGAATTTCAAAAAACATATCAAGTTCTTGTAACAATCTAATTAAATCTCCATAGAGATAATTAATAATAATGTGTAGACAGAATACCGCATAGTTAATAAGCAAACTAACATCAAAAGGCAACAATCTAAAATCCCCAAGCAATATTAAGTCAATACAAAATTAATGTTGGCAAAAAAGTATCTGAATAAGATGTTATAAAGATGCATTTGAAAATTCAATAGATGAACAAATGATACCAAGAAATAATAGTAATATTATATAATTATTATTATTAAATTATTATTAAATACACCATTAAAAGCGCAATGCAGCTATATTAACTATGTATTCCAAACAGAAGCTAATCAAAGTGATTTATGAGCCAAATAGGCTAAATTATGGTATCATATGAAAATCAATAATTTCAACTAGATAATTATTGAAAAGAATATATATATATATATATATATACACACACACATACATATATACACATACATATATACACATGCATATGTATATATATAACCATTAATGAAACATTACCGAAACATATATATATTTCACTGGCACCCAGCTAACCAAAAAGTACCAATAAATCTATTTTTAGAAAAAAATAATTAAAAAAAAATAGAATGTAGTTTGTTTTCCTCGTATTTATTTTTGTAGAAAATAAGCTATAAACTAACTGTTAAATTATTTTTTAAAGAAATTAATATCTCTCAAAGCTTAAAGATTTTTATACTTTTCTTGCTTTCTGATCTTTCTTCAATCATGTTTTATTTATTAAAGATGTCAAATTAGAAACTTGTGCTTAAAAAAAAAAAAAGATAATCATTTATTTATTAAAATCATATAAAATATATCTTTATAATACATAATTATCAATTAATAAGTCAAAAATTATTTGCATTTAAAGCAGGGCTTACATGGGGCCAGCAGAAAATTTATAATGTCTTTAAAATACTGAGATTTTTATGTACTTAAAATTTTTCAGTAACAGTTTTTAAAACAGTAGGGTGCTGCACCCTGCCTGCCCTTTGGTCTGCAAAATTGCACCCTTCTTGCCCCTCATAAAAAGAATTAGCACCCTTCATGCCCCCCCAGTAAAATAATTAGCACCCTTCTTGCCCCTAAGTAAAAAAATTGCCCTTTCTCCTTTTTGCATTACAAAATTTGCTTTCATAGTGAAAATTGACTCAATGTTGTCCTGAAAAGAGTGTCCTGACTTTTAAATATCAAAAGTGGCTTTAAAAAACAAAATAATACCTTTAGCAATTAAAAAAAGTGCCCTCAAGAATCCAAAAGTGCCCTTAAGAATAAAAAAGTGCCCTTTTCTCACCAGTAGCACCCTGCCCTTTTTTAAACCTGGGGGAAACTCTGCATTATATTTATAAAAAATATTGCTGTAAGATCATACAAGTATAAATTAGTTTTTTTATGAATGTGTTTGTTGTATTTCCTGTGTTACACTGATCAGATAAATCTATGTGATCCCCCTGTATATCCAGTTGAGTGTGTCTGGATGATATGAATTGCAGGTGACAAGTTAGGAAAGTTACGTAAGAAATGCTGGGTATGTAAAGCTGTCATTTTGTCATATCAGAATGAAGTTAATGAAGAAGGCTTCAGATTTGTGTGCTTGATAAAAGCCAATTTATTCTGATATGACTGCATTTTAAACAGCGAAGCAAATTTTCGCTAGCAGTATCGATGGAAATTTAAAGAATAGTAGTAAAATAAGTAATATGCACCACGATGTTGGGAAACCATAACTCATTAAATGTCTAAAGCCTGCAATTTTCCAATTTTGTGTAACAAAATAGGCGATTATATAGAGTTAAGTTTTTGCTAATTACAATGCTTTCAAAAGTATCAGTTTTCTGAGCATACAGTTACTATTAATATAATATATGTGTGGCTTAAGGGTCCTCTTCACGCACTTGAAAACACCCGCTCACTAATATTAACCTTACGGGCATTATTTTTCTAATATCTCGTTTGCATTTCAATATTTTTAAACAATTTTTTTTGCATCGGATAACAGAGATCAATCTCTGTTTCCGCCGTTGATTACTTTTTCTATTTTCTTTTTGGATTTTTTTTAGGAAAATACTTTTACTTTCTAAACCGGTTCTGAAAGTAAAAGTATCTTTGTAAAAAAAATCCGCAAAGAAAATCGAAAAAATAATAAACGGTGGAAACAGAGATTGATCCCTGCTTGCTATCCAATGCAAGAAAAATAGTTTAAAAATATTTAAATGCAAACAAGATATTATAAAAATAATGCTCCATAGGATTAACATTAGCGAGCGGGTGTTTTCAAGTGCGTGAAGAGGACCCTTAAGAAAAAAAATTTCTGTTCAACTACACACCAAGACAAGTTCCCCCTTCCTCGAATGCAGACCTTGAGAGCCAAAAGGTTAGACACCCTTGCTTTAAAGCAAAAGGTCAACCAATCCAAGATATTTTGAACTTAAAGTTAAAGGCATTTAGTTTAACTTTTACTTTTGATAGAGCAGATTTTATTGAATAAGTTGACTTTTAATGAAAATGAAGCTGTAATTAATATCAACCAAATCAGTTTAATCTTATTTTTTTCTATGTGCACAAGATAATTATAAATTCATAATCATATTCATTTAACTACCATCTATTTATTTAATTTTTTTTACTTTTTAGGTGTAGCTTAAGAGGTGCCTGTGCACAGGCTGCTCAGGATCCTTTATATTGGTTATCCTATAAAAGTGGCCGATGTACAACCATAACAGATGTTCACCCACCTCAGATTCAGCGCACAACTGCACGGATAGTAAGTGCTTTTTCCTTAATCTATAAAAATGAGAAAGTTGTGTATTTTTACTTTCTTCTATCTTTACAAGAAGAAAGTATTAGATTCATGAAAATTTTCAACTTCTGGTTTTTGACGGATTTATACGTTTTAGAAGGTCGTCTGTCTGTCTGTATGTGACAAAAATTTTGTGGACGCTCTATCTCAAGAACTAATGCTCGGAATTTAATAAAACTTTATATTCAGTTAGTCCCTGATATAAATTGGTGCTGATTAGTTTTTGTGAAAATCGCCCAGCAGGTGGCGCTGCTATGCAGCATTTTGCAGGATTTACACGATTTTAGGGATAGTCATACCTCAAGAACTAATGCACGGAATTTAATAAAACTTGAGTTTCAGTTAGACCTTGATATAAATGGGTGCTGATTCTTTTTAGTGTATGCGAAACCTGTGTGAGATAGAAGAAAGTTTTGGGATTGACACATCCGACTAGTTAATTTCTGTATAATGGGTTTTCTACCTCATTTTCTAAAAAAAATTCTTTCAATAACTTTTTAAAATTTTGTAGAAACCAGTAGTATATTAGTTTGATTTATATTATTTTATTGTATAAAATACATATAAACAGGGCTTTTTTTTTTTTTCTAAAAAAATTAGGAGGTATTCTCAACATTTTGATAGTCTTTCATTGCGAGTGATTTCTGTAAATTTAAACATTTTTGTTGTCAGCAAATTATGTACATAAAACTTAATAAAGCATATAAATATCTATAACCGTATAAAAGCTGGTTTAGCCATTTGTTTTTTAATTTTTTCTCTTAATATTTACAAAATGTTTAGGGATATGCATACACCCCTGCATCCTACCTGAAAAAAAAAAAGCCCTGCTTATAAATATATTTTTAATTAATCATTCAGCTCTAAAATATAATTTTAAACATAAATTCTCATTTGAAACATCCTAAATATCACATTTAATATTTACTATAGAAACAAGCAGCTGCTTCTGTTTGAGAAATGATTCTTGGAAAGAATTTAGAAAATTCTATTTTAAAATTAAGAATCTGTGTATATTTTATGCGTGTAACACAGTAATTTTAAAAGAATTAAAAAATTCTTAGCTCTTGTCACCATGACTTCTTGGCGATTTGTGATACAGGCTTTTAAGGTATGTTGACCATGTAGAAAATTGATCAATAAAAATTAATTTTGATCAAAACACCGAACTATTTTATAAAATATCAAAGTAATTAAACATTCAAAATATAATACATTCTTACTTAATTTTTCTCACAAACTAAAGCCATATTTATTGTATCTAAGAGTAGGAAATTTTTTTAAATCTTAATTCAACTGTTTTTCTCTGTTTGTATAGAATATTATTGAAAGTATAGGACATTATTTGATAATCTTTTATTTTTCTTTTTCAGTTGAGTTTGTTTATTGATAATTTGCCTACTGTTGGTGGTGAGTTCTTTTGTGCATTCACTTCTTTTGGCAAGACACTGATAACTAATGCTACACGTTCATCTAATGGTGTGAATTGTCCCACTCCACATACAGATTCGCTACCACCAATACCACCAGGAGAACGTAAGTTTTTTTTTTCTAATTTCATTTTGCTTACATTTAAATAATTTATTCAAATCATTTATCAATAACAGTTGATTTAATCAGATTGTATAATGATGTTCCGAAAACTTAAAATCTGTTAGTCTTTCAAAAGAATATATATATATATTATTTCAAATTGAATTACATTTATTTAAATTATTTAATTATCATAACTAACTGGAGCAGTTCTTAATTTATTCATAAAGTCTTGGTAATGTTGATCAGTTTGATGTCCATTTCATTGATGTATCTTGTGCATCTAACAAAATTGTTAAATATTTTTGAAGCTCATGTAATCAGTGAAATTAATTTTATAGAAAAAAATAAAATAAATAACAAGCATTATTGTCAATTTTGTCAGGATAAAATGGAAAGCTAATGTAAATATTTGCTACTTCTCCATTATCCCATTGACCACTTTTCATAACAAATAAACTATCGCCAAACTATAGGATTTAACGCCAAAAATACAATCCCATTCTGTTGATGTCAGAAGCATTTCACGTGTTTGTTATGTCATCAAGTGGTTTTTAATTTGACATTTACTTGTATTTTTCATTATGTTTTACTGATTTATTAGTTATTTCATTAATTAAAATAAACAATTGTGCCCTTAAATGGCAGTGCTATGATATCAAAAGAGAGAAAGCATTAAAAATATGTTGCGATGCATAGTTATGTTCAATCGATCAGTTTCAACTGACGTCACAAACATTTATTCATTAGCCGAATTAAGAAAATATTATATAGCCATAATAAATAGCCATAATTAAGAAAAATGAAACAAATAAATAAATATCCAAGATTTTTTTTTCTGTTTTCATTAATATATTGCTTTTTTTTTTTTAACTTGCTGATAGTTGACACTTTGGTGAGCAGGGCTTTTCTGAATTTCTTGTATTTTATTTATTTATTTATTTTGCTATTCCAGTGACAACATTCTTCCATTTGTTTATTTAGCATTACAGTTTGGCGATACTTTTTTGTTATGAAAAGTGGTCGATGGGATAATGGAAAAGTACTAAATATTTTTATAAATTTAGCATAGAATAATAAAGTAAGATACAAAATACTCAATACTACGTACAAAATACTCAATATTTTACATTAAGGAGATGACCACAGTTGCAAAATTAGATATAAACATTGAAGTTCCTCTTTCTCGAGAACTACTGAAGGCATTTCTATAAATTGTTTATTTGTCAAGAAATAAAAAATGCAATCGTGTTACTTCAACAAAAATTAAGGTTTTTTTTTTTTAACTATTAACAAAATTATTTAAAATATATATATAGAAATCCCTTCTGTAGTTCCTGAGAAAAGTTACACCAATGTCAACAGCTGTTTTACATCTGACTTTATAAATGTTGTTGCTCTCGTAATTGATAAATCTTATTGGGGATTACTAGTTTGAATTTATTATTGGTTATCTGTGCTTTACTAGTTATTCTTTTTAACTTTTCAAATGCAATGAAGCTTCTCTTTAACAAAGTCCCTATTTAACAAAGTTTTCTATTTAACGAAATTTTCTGCAGAACTTTGACTTTGAACACCATTAACATGTAAATTAATCTCCATATTACAAAAAAGATACTGTACATAACGAAGTTTATTCCACTTTTGTACGTGTACAGAATTCAAACAAAGAGGTTGCTGTTGCCATGGATATGCGAATTTATTTCAGCGGATTATATGCCAATGAACACATTTAAATAATTTCCATTCTGCTTGGTGCTAAACAAAACAATTTTTTTTTTTTTGCATTAAGAAAAACACTTGCTATCACCACTCTCCCATACCGAGACTCCAGCGCTGACAGTTGAGGGAAGTCAAAATCCACTTTTTACATTCAGTGATATAGAAGGTGCAGTAACGCAATGGCGCCAGATGCATTGGACCCAAAAATATCCATTAGAGTCAAACAGGTACCATTCTGACCTCCCATTGCTGCTAGATGATTGTTTTGTACATCCACAAGAATGTGCTTCAAAATGCAAATCGAAGAACATCAAAGTTGTTTTTGTTCCTACCAATACAACTCCTAAACTTCAGCCATTAGTCTAAGGAATAATACAAAATCTTGAAGTACATTATCGAAAAAGACAATGTAGTGAAAACATTAGTTTGTGAAACTGTGTATCAGAGCTGATGAAAGCTTGGGAATATGACGTGATTTCGACTGTACACAACTGTTTTGTAAAAGATGGCTTCAAAATTGAAACTGAATCAAATGCCTCTGAATTACATGTTTGTCATATCTGAAGGAAAATTTTCATGAAATTAAGTTGATTTCTATTTAACGAATTTTCTTCGTAACAAGGTTTCTAAGTGTAACGATGAGACTTCGTTAAATGGAAGTTTCACTGAATTTTTATTATTTTAAAATGATATATATTTTTTTATTTTATATGAATTTGTCTTTGTAACGTTGTGTACGTAATTAAATTTCGAAATGAAGTTAATTACACTTTTTTATTTAACTCAACTTGGTTTTTGTATGTAAAAATGGGATTTTGTAATCCATTTTTAATCCTTTCCTGATAGGCTAGAATTATAAAAATTAGGTATAAAGGCATGTTTCTGATGATAATACATTTTAAAATATTTTTAGAACTTAATTTTAAGGCATTTCTCCATTAGCCTGCCACAGGTGATAAATCGCTAAGCATTCTTTATGATTCCAATTTTATGAGTTACAGCAACAATGGATTTAATGATGTACCAAACCACGCTCGTCAAAAAAGGCCAACTGGCTGTGAAGTTGCAATAGCAAAATATTTTAAATACTAAAAAGTAGAAAAGGTACTTTTATGTTAACTGGGCACCAGTGATAACTCGCCAAATCTTGTTTCAATTGGCCTCATTTGAATTGTAACCCTTTCAAAACAAATTATTTGAATTTTGATTTAAATTCAATTCTTGAGATTTTATATATGTATATATTCATGTGTTTATGTGTTTACGTATTTTATCATGATTATATTTTATCTATTTTTAAGTAATCTTTTTAAGATATTATATTGCAATGTTAAAATATTGGTTATTTGTTACTAGTTCATGTTAAAAGATTGCTGAGAAAAAAAAAAAGGTTGTCAAGATTGGAAAATTTTGTTAGCAGTCACTCATACCTGGCTAACATAAAAGAACAGTAGAAAATAAAAAATAAAGTGTGTAATCATTTTAAAAATATATGCTCTTTTATCATTTAATAGTTTAATATTAATTAAATTATGATTATACATTAAGAAAACAATATTTAGCAATCATGAATAGATAGTTTAAATAATGCATTTTTTCTTTCTTGTTGCCCTATCTTAAAAAAGAAACAAAGCAAAAATTATATATTTAAAAAATAAATAAATTAACAATCTTGTCCTTTCTACCAAGGATAAAAAAAGGCAGTGCATTTTCCATAATAAAGTTCGGACCCCATGCCAAATTAACGTATTGCAACGGAATTTTTTTGGAAAAATCATGAATTGCAGTCATGAAATTAGGCAATTTTGAAAGCAAATAGTTATAAAATGAATTAAACTATTTCTTTTTGGTATATGTTGTCCTTTATTATATTTTTAAAAATAAAGCTATTGTATATGGATTTTTAAATATTTTCCTGTGGTAACACCTCTTTCTTTTTACAGATCATTTTACCTCCAAACTCTCAGTGAGAAAAAGTATTGGGCCAGATTTTGTTGCAACAAATTTTACATTTTACGACTGCAGCACATACACGTCGTAAGTTTGTTTTATTTTTATATTAACATTACTCATTGCCATTGTTATTAATGTTAATGACATGTTATAGTCCTGTTCACATTGTTTAACAAAAGTTATTGTCATAGAAATAATGTTATGTTTAGCAGGAAATATCTCAACTATTTTTAACAAAATGATATTATCCAAAAAGTAGATTTTACAGAATTTGTTTTTGTGTACGAAAACTAATTCTTCTCTGAATAAAATTGGCCAAACTAAAAAATAAATTCAGGATTAGAGTATATTATTTATAGTATAAGCTACATTAAACTGCTGATTTGAAGATCTGTTAATTTGTCAAATTCAGAAAAATGATACAGCCTCTCTAATTTGACCATTCTTAAGTATTAGTCAGTTTTTTTCAACAGATTGAAATTTTTGATTAAGTCACATTAATATATCAAACTTTGATTTTCTTAGTTGTAGACCGATTGAAGAGAAGGTTTGATACCTCCAAAAATATGTAGTTCTAATATAAAATTTCAACAAATATATATTAGAAGGCATTATATCACTTTTACATTTACAAGAGTCGCAGCGTCCTATATTTTTTCTTTATTTGTTACCCCTATTTACATATAAAAATATCTCCATGGTAGATTTCTATTGCACATATTAAAAAAATCTATAATGATTATTGTTTGGAAATAATGGTAACAAAGGTAGAAAATATATAAGATGCTGAATATTACATTTTAACAAAATGATTTTCTATATTTTTTTATCTATTACATATGTACGAGGGTCGATCCAGAAATAAGGTTCCCATCCAATTTACAAATAGACAACATTGTTTATTCTCATAGAAATTTACATCGTTGGAAAGAAGAAAGTTTTCTCTATTTTTCTACATAATCGCCATCTTTTTCTATGCATTATTTTAGACGGTGCTCCAATTTCTGTATCCAATGTCGTAAAACTCCGCCGCCAACCCGCTTAGGAAGCGTTTCACCTCTTCTTTGACGTCATCGTCACTCCGGAAGCGTTGGACACCCAAATGTTCCTTTATCTTGCAGAACAAGTGATTATCACTTGTGATAATCCCAAGATAAAGGAACATTTCGGTGTCCCAACGCTTCTGGAGCGACAATGACCTCAAAGAAGAGGTGAAACGCTTCCTCAGCAGGTTGGCGGCGGAGTTCTACGACATTGGATACAGAAATTGGAGCACCGTCTACAAAAATGCATAGAAAAAGATGGCGATTACGTAGAAAAATAGAGAAAACTTTCTTCTTTCCAACGATGTAAATTTCTATGAGAATAAACAATGTTGTCTATTTGTAAATTGGATGGGAACCTTGTTTCTGGATCGACCCTCGTATATCTATAATAAAAATACTGCTTCTAATTGATATATTTATATGCATGATACATAACACAGATTATATAAATACACATATTGTGTATTCTTGAGAAATAATGTAACATATATAATACAAGAATAACATTTGTGGGTGGATGGAGTTACTGATATCCAAAACACATGAATTCATGGAAACAGTTGTGAATGTGATTTAGAGGTAATGTTAATTTTAGGAGGGTTTTTTATGCAAAAAGGGAACTTATGTGCAATCTATTAAACATCTTATCTTTTACTTCAAGTTGTTACAATTCTAAGGAAAAAGAAAAATATACTTAATACCACCCCTGAGCAAAAATACATATTTTTTAATAACTTTATTACGTTGCTTGTGAATGATGCCTTTATTTTAGATGTGATGCACAGTGTGACAATCCACATTACCTCCCTTTGTACACTGTATCACACTTTGTAGACTTCTCCCTTCCTCCCCCCTCTTAAAGTGTGATGTAATTTAGAGCCTATACTAGTCACAAAACTCGCAAGCTAATCTTAAACCTACGGGAGACTTCTTTTCAAATTTCTCGTTTGGATTACAATATTTTAAATTAATTTTTTTTTTCACGTAAGAGGGTTGAGATTAATCTCTTAACGCCTTTTTTTACTTTTTCGATTTTGTTTGCAAATTTTTTATATGAGGTTTTTATTTTTGAAATCAGTTCCCAAAGTGATGAAAATGTCTGCATATATTAAAAAAAAAAAATCTGCATCCAAAAAGGGAAAAGTAGAAACATACAATGTTAGACATCAACTTCAGATATCTGCCAAAAAAAATCATTCAAAAATATTGTAATGCAAATGAGGAATTTGAAAAGAATGCTCCCATAGAATTAACAATAAGCGTGCAGTAAAGTGTAAACAATAAACGTCTTCACATGACTAATGTAGGCTCTTAACCCTTTAGCAGGCAGTGTCCACAAAAAAGGACACCTAATTTTAATTCCAAAACTGACAAATGGCACCAAGAATATTTAATTAAATTTTTCCTTTTATAAACTACGGGAAAATAAGCAAATTTTTATTTTGTAATAAATTCTTTTGTAGATTCTTGTGTCAGTCGATAATTTCATCATTTTAAAAACAGACTTACTCCGCGCCGGAAAGGATTAAGAGCCTACACTAGTCATAGGAAGAAATGCTCAAGCTAATGGTAAGTCTATGGGAAGGTTATTTTCAAATTTCTTGCTCGCATTTTAACATTGCTAAATGATTTTTTTTTTTTTTTTTTTTTTTTTTGCATATGATAGCTGAGGTCGATCTCTAGCATTGATAGTTTTTACTTTTTTGATTTTGGTAAGCAGACATTTGCAATTTTAGAACTGGTGCTGAAAGTGAAAGTATCCTTATATAAAAAAACTGGAACCAGAATCTAAAAAGTAAAAACTGACAACGTTAGAGACCGATCTCAGCTATCCTAAGCAACAAAAGAAATCATTCAAAAATATTAAAATGTGAGCAAGAAATCCTTAAAGAACCTTCCAATAGTCTTAACTTATTAGATTGCACATTTTTTCACATGACTAGTGTAGGCTCTTAATGGATGCATCCCTTAGCATGTTAACTTCTATTACATGAATTAAGTACGTTCACACTACATTTATTTAAAATATAATTTGATATCATTCACAAGTGCTTTTTATAAAATTTAAAAAAAAAAAGCTTATTAACATGAGTATTTATTTTGCATTAGATGTACACAGTGTGTTTCAAGTGACTTTCCTTGTGACTGGTGTGTGACAGGTCATAGATGTACCCATGATACTGGTGAAAATTGTCGAAATGACGTCCTTGTTACTGGTGTTTCTGTAAGTAATATTTCGTCACAAATCATGTTAATGAACTTTACATATTTCAAGTGTGATTCTAAATTGCATATAATGATAATTTATAATTTTCAAGTCTAACAGAATGGAATTATTGTTACATTGTATTACATTGTTCTTTAAAAATGTAGTGATAAATTTCTTAATGGATCTTTTTTTTAACAGTCTGAATGATCATATTAAACAAACAAGCTTAATTTTAATGATTAAAAAATTTCTCCCTAAAGGTACCCCTCTTATCTTGATTGGTTAAAACTGGCGAATGCTTGACAAAAATCCTTTTCCTTTAATTTTAATAGATTTGCACGGTAAAATGAAATAAACTTAAATATATTTGACCTTCTCTATTTACCAATGTTATAATTTATTTCTCACATTTGGAATGAATATATTTTGATCGTGAAATAATTATTTCACATCTATTACTATTATTCTACAAATAAAAAGCTTTTGTTATGTCTGCTGAATGTATCAACTGAAACAATTAAGTGCAGTGTTGTAAAATAATAATTTGTTGTTAATGTTTTCATGTAGAAATTGTAAAAAGATTAGATAATTATTTATAAATAGTTGTACAGCTAAGGACATGATGTAGAAAGAAATATATCTAAGGTTATTTTTTCTTTAAATACAAAATTTTATTGCTTATTTATTATCTTAAGTTGTTTATGATTAAAATTCAAAGCATGCTGAACCAAAGGTAAAATATATACACCTTAATGTGTATACATTTGCTCATACGTGTTCTTTTGTTACAGTGTATTCAACATTAGAATATTCTTTAAAATAATAATCTCAAAGAATTAATCTTATGTTCTTTTGTTGATATATTTGTAATACTTCTAACAGCTATTTACTTGAAAGTCAACTACTGTTCGATTATATTTTAATTATTTATAATTATATATATATTTTCAATTCTGTTTACATAGTGGTAATAAATAAAAATCTCCCAGATCTTAATATTTTATTGTAACATGTTTGTGTGTATGTCTGCAATTTATTTTTAAATAGAAATCACCTTTAGATTAGCCAAACTTAAACAACAAATTCCATAAAAATGAAATTAATCTGAATATCAGAAAGCTCAGAACAAGTAAAGTATTCCTAGTCTTTCTTCTGACTTGTGCTTGGTGTTGCTGTTTGGTGGTTGTTTAGACACCAACAAACAAGGGTTTAAAATTTTTTAACTGAATGTAAAAATACTGCAAAACATTCATATTTAAAAATTATGATATTCTATATATTTTTTAACTTTACAGTGAATGTTTGGGGTGAAATGCAAAATTTTCTCTTAGAAGACACATTTATCCCCCCTCCCCTCAAAAAGAAAAAGAAAAAGAAAAAAAATAGGAAAGACAAATTTACTATAAAGGGTTAACAAGATAAGTGCATATCTCATGTACTCTCATCAAATTCTCTCCTAATTTGAACTCAATAGCTTAATTACTAACTTTCCCACAATTCCCACCAGTTCAAAAAGCATTATTTTGAGAAAAATGCATTTTAAAGTTCTTGCAAAGAGGTATTTATTAGATATAGGACAGTTTTGTGTTGAGCAAGATGGCATTGGAAATGGAAAAAAAGATATAAGTTACATACATATAAATCCTCTTTGAATCGCTTGTACTCTTTGTTTTTATGGTGAGTTGTATCCATTGCTTTATGGTATATTATATATTATTGTTCTATCCTGGTTTATTTATTTATTTGATCTCTTAGTTTTTTTCTTCTATCTGATTTTGGTTTCTCTATATGTTATAAAGGGCATAATAGTGTCATTTTTAGGCTTAATGCTGACAATATTTGTGTAAAAAACATATATTTACTATGAAGTGTTCTTATGATGTTACTCTGAAGAATCCATAACATATTCATAGTATTCCATTTTTTATTTTATTAAGTTAATTCTTGCAAATCTTTTCCATTAATTTCTATAATATATCTTCCTTTGTTTTTTACACATGTGGTTTAATTATATATATATATATATATATATATATATATATATATATATAATTGAGTTTTTTAAAAGCTTTACATCAGTATCCCCCCTCCCTCTCACCCTACTTTTCATTCAATCAGAGGTATAATTCAATTATAAATAGCTTAGATATTTTATTAGATTTTTATTTTTATCTGCATATAAAACAGTGATAAGAATGCTAATTAAAGTATATGCCTAATTTTCATTTAAATATTTTTCAGAGTATTGGTCCAAGTATTCGATCTGGTCCTGGTTTTTGTCCAAGAATCAACAAAACTTCTGAAGGTTCCACTGAAATTTTAGTTCCCTCTGGTGTCAGTCGAAGAATTTCAGTCAAGGTGGACAATATTCAAGTAAGTAATGTATGTAAAGATTTTTTTCTACTTCTTTTAATTTATTTGAAACAGTTATTTTGGAATTTTGCTTTGTTATTTTAATTCACTTGTGGTATATAGATAAAGGGCAAATACCCATTTTTTGGCCTATCTGTTAATAACATGATATGTAGCTTAGTTATAAATTAATTTTCGAAAACTTATACTTTTAATTACTATTCAAAGTCTGTCATCTGTAGAAGATATGTAATAATTTATACCTTAATTGATAAAATACTTGCATTGTAAAAAAACAAGCTGTCAATAACTCAAATTCATTACATCGGTACATTTTTGTGATTATCACTCATATATACTATGTTGCTGTGAAACAGATTACAGACTTTTTAATCTAGTACTTCAAAAATTTTACAATATATATGTATACTAGCAAAACCCACAGCTTTGCAGGCAGGGAAATCAGTGCTGTAGTGCAATGTACTTTGTGCGTTCATTAACATCATTTGAAAATTACATTGCTACTATTAATGAAAATATTACTAATTAAAAGATAACAATTTCATTCCAAACTATTTGCAATCTTACCCTTGGGAAAAGCTGATAAAATGATTTGTGAATTCCATCCATCATCTATCATCCAGTGGAAGAATTTTTTTTTTATTGGCTCAATAGTTTCATAGTAATCGTGATTTTAGAACATTTTTTGCTTCTTTTAAATTTCAAATTTTTTAAAAACTCTTCTTAGTAATCACTTACAACTTAAATGTAAGCACCATTTCAACTTTCTAGCCCTGACAATTACTAAGAAATCCTAATTTAAAGACTTTTTCTCTCTTGCACTCTGTGGGAGACAGAGATCTCAACATTAGAAACCCCAATGTTTCAGAAGATATAATAAACATTTAATTCTGGAAAAAGTTTTTTAATCGGTGTGACAGTTTAGCTTCTGTTACCCGATAAAATTACGATTTTAGAACATTTTGTGCTCATTTCATCCTTTTAAAAATAAATTTAAAAAAAAAAAAAATTGTTATTGAGCATTTACCTCTTAAAAGTAATCACTGTGCCATTTTTCAAGTTTTTAGTTAAAAAATATACATATATATATATAACCATGTTTTTTACTCTTTTACCCCCTTGGGAGCCAAGATACTCACAGAAAAGTACCTATGCATTATGTTGATATTATCAATATTGCTGTATTGTTATTTTAATATTTTATAAAACAACAATCAGAGTTTGAAGTTACAAGTTCAAATTTCGAATAAAGACAGAGTTTTTTTAAGTTGTGAGAAAATTAATTGAAATTGATTTAATGTTTTTTAAAATATGCAAAAGTTTGTCAGATGACAACTTTTTAAAATGTTTTTTTTACAATAAAGTTGTACATAAATTTTATTCTTTCAATAAATATGTATTATATTATTATAAGAAGAAATTCTGACAGACTTTTTTATGATATAACTAGATACTAATAAAATTTTCATTAACTTTTGATTTATAGTTGCCTAACAATAGGCTGCTGTGTAACTTAAAAATGGGTGTTGCTCTTTATATAAATTGTGCTACCAATATGACAAATTCCTCATCGAGGTTATTTCAGTGTTAAACTTTTTATAATAAATGTCAGTAATATTAGCAAACTTTTGTTTTGTTTTATTCCGTGTTTAAAATGTAGTTAGATAATCCCACCAAACATACAAGATTTCAAGATAAAAATTTTAATTTACTATCTGATAATCTTTAAATTAAATTTTAAGCTACAAGATTAACTTGCAATTGGCTGCAGAGTAGATTTTTTTTGCGTCTTTGTTCAATGTTTTTGTGATAACCCAGAAATAAGTGAAAATTTGTCAGAAGTTTGGAAATATAATTTATAAATCGGTGACAAAACTTATTTGGATTAACTTTTAGCAAATCCTTTAATAAATATAGGAGTTATCTAAATTTAATTAATTATTATTTATTGCTAAATTGGTGAATTTTTTATTTATTGTTTACATTTGAGAATTTTATTATTTTTATTTTGAGAATTTGTATTTTTGTATATTCATTTAATATTTCAAATTATTCCTTAAAATATGAATTGAGTTTTAAATAAGAGTGTTTTGATAGTATGAGAAAGCTGCTAAAAATGTGAATCTATAATTCATATATATTACAAACATTGAAAGATTCTAAGATAAATAAGATAAAAGCAGTACAGTATACCCTCAAAAATCCACAGAGATTTTCAGATTTTAGATCATTGCTTTGTTTATATTTTAAATCCACATCAGAATATTTGTATCTTTATGAAAAATATTGTTATAAATATTAAATGCATCTCTTAAAGATAGAAATAATCCACTTGAAAAAAAAAAAAAAATATTTTCTATGTATAGTTTTGGTAAATTATACTTATTATAACAAATTATTGCTTTAAAATTGTTAAATATCTGATCAGTAGTTGTTTAAGAACAAATTTTATGTTTAAAAAAATTATTTTCTTGCAACCTACAAGTAGTTTTTGTTCAGTTTTTTGGCATAATTTTAACTGAAAATTTCATTGTTTATATTGTGAATGATATGAGTTTTTGGGAGTTGACTGTATTGCATTAGTGCTAAGCTACTGCATTGCACAGTTATTCTTATGGTATCAAGCATCTTATACTTATTTTTATTGATCATAAACAGTTTTTTCAATACCTATTTATTTAAAAGAAAGAAAGAATATGTTAATTTATGTTGCATTTCTTTTTAATTTGTTAAAGACTTTCTCACTTTTATAAATGGGAAGTATTTATTTTTTTTTTCTCTACTTTTGCTGAACGTTAAACAGGCTAAATTATATTTACCTTTTTTATACTTTGTCAGATAAAAAAAATAAAGACAATGATCTTCTAATGTCTTATATTTGATTTAACATACAAATTTAAAACCAGTTACTATTTTGTTAATGCGACTAAAATTTTTTAACTTTTAATTATTTCTGTAGTCAGCTGTTTCATTTTCTGAAGCATTTTCTATACTTTAATTTTTTTTTTGTTTTTTTTGGTTCTTAGAAATAATAAATAAATGCTTCTTTTCTCCCTTTTTATTTATATGTTTGGTTAAGGAATAAGTCATGATTTTTTCCCCCTCAAATTTTGAACATTGTTCGTCAAGTGAAGATGGTTCCCCACAGTTCTTTTTTTTTTATCACAATCTATCTGTTTTGCCAATCCTCTGGTTGTTTGACATGGATTTTCACAAAGATGATGATTCAATTGTTCCTCTTCAAACTCAATTTGTCGACCCCCATGTGTCTGTCCTTGGGGACAAAATTAATAGTTTTGAATGTTTTTGAAGTGTGAAGATAAATGGTGGATGGTACTTTGAGACATTGCTTCTTCTCCATACACAGCATAAATCTCATGAGTAACTTCTCTGACCTTAAAACCATAATTAAATGCA
Organism: Maratus michaelseni; assembly: GCA_963931845.1. NCBI lineage: Eukaryota > Metazoa > Arthropoda > Arachnida > Araneae > Salticidae > Maratus > Maratus michaelseni. The sequence goes on from OZ007600.1 coordinate 15,205,178, forward strand.
AATTGTGTAAAAAAATGCTCAGTTTTGTCCACTTGTCATTCCATTTTAATGATCTAAAAAATCACAACAGTCAATAACATTAAAAAATCAAAACACATCATGTTGTAGAACAAAAAATTCACTATAAATAACATAAAATGTTTTGCCAATGTGTTTTATTACTGTGTGCATTTTTTAATTTGAAATAAAACACTCATCAATTATTCCTTAACCCAATATTATTTTTCATATTTGTGTACTTTCCCATCAACTTTTTTCTGTCATCAATGTATGTATCACCAATTGGCCAATAATGTGTAAGTGTGATGTAAGAACATGATTATCTTTCTTTAATTTTATGTAACCTCTATTAGTTTTCAGTAAGCTAACTTGTAATGGTTACCTGTAGATGTGCATATTTGATCATATAATCTTGCTGCTCAAATCTATCTATTCTTTTCTCCATTTAATCGCTTTTAATTTTTTTACTAGCTGTAAATGAACTTTAGTGCAATCACAAATTTTGAACCATCAAATCACATTCTTTTTTTAATAAATATTAGTTTGTCACAGTTTTGCACATTGCATCTCCATTGTTTATCTGTTTGTAGACAGTTTTTTAATGCACACTTTTTTTTTATGACAATCTCATAATCTTGAAAATATTTCACCACATATCTTGTAGATAGAAGGCTCCAAATTTTTCTCTCCCCCCCCCCCCCCCTGAAAAGAATATAGATGGAAGGTCCCGAATCTTTATTTTTTTTCAAAATACAAGAAGAATCAGGGAGATAACCTTCATTACAAAAACTACACTGACTTATCCGCAAAATAAACTAGTATGTGTTGGTCATCACAAAACTTTCTTCTATATAAATCAAATCACCTACAAAAAAAATTAAATGACAATCAATATGTTTTTCAGATAAAACTATCACAGAAACAAAAAAAAAAAAAAAAAAAAAAAAACAGAGCATAGCAGCGACACCTGTTGGGTGGTATACACCCAAACCTAATAAAGAACTATTTTTATTAAGATGTAACAGAATATGAAGTTTTCTGAAATTCCGTGTATTAGTTCTTGAGCTATAACTATGACGGAAATCATGAAAAATGCTGCATAGCAGTGCCACCTGTATGGCGATTTACACCAATTTATATCAAGGTTTAATTGAATCTAAAGTTTTATTAAATTTCGTTCGTTACTTGAGATAGAACATCCACAAAATTTTTGTCACAGACAGACATTTTCTAAAAACAGTCAACTCATCTTAAAAAACCTTCTAAAACATATAAATCCATCAAATTTTTTCATGAATCCAATACTTTCTTCTTATAAAGATAAAAGAAATTAATAAAAATGGAATACATGTATATTGTGTTTGATGTACAGTGCCTGTAGGAACAGTGCCACATTTATCCATTATTGGCGTTAAATCACATTGTTTGGTGACTGATTTTCTTTATTGTAACTGGTTGATGTAAAAATAAACTAGTACCTTTTATTTTCTTCCGGTATCAATAACATTTTATATGTACTCCAATTTGATGTTTCTTTGCAGCAACATATTGCCAGGATGAGGTTCTTGTGCCAGTTTAACATTGAAGGACGAGTGAGACAAGTGAATGCACAACTTATTGGTGAAGTGATGTACTGTGAAGAAATGCTTGTAAGTATTCTGCTGTTAAGTTTCATCTTTATTTACTTTTTCTTTGAACCCTCTTAAGGGGGTTGGTCTGTCAGATCTCAAATTCCTCTCACTAATGTTAAACCTATGAGAGAGTGGAATGTGTTCTTATTTTAAAAAACATCTCATAAGAAAATTAATATGTTTTACTTCTTCTTTCTGTGTATTCTTCTTGAAGGATCTCTCTTTTTTTTTTTAAATGTCAAAATATTTCTAAAATATATGCTTAATTTTATCTGAAGTGTTAAAATCTCACTCACAACAAGAGAGATTTTTTAAAAAGAGTAATAAAAAAGAAGAGAGTAAAAAAAAAAATTTCCTGTGAAGATATTTTAATAAGAATACATTCTGCTCTTATAGGTTAAACATTAGCAAGGGGAATTTGAGATCTGACTGACCAACCCCCTTAAGATTAGCTCTGATAAAACATTGATAATAATCTGTATTTAATATCGTGCATTTTTTTTATTTTGGCTAGCTGTTATTTAAGAGCATTACTACATCCCACCTTTTTAATTAGATATTATTATACTTTCCAAATCCTAGAGGAATTTCCTCAATTCTGTATTTAACTCTTCTTGCTCTATATTTCTTTAATTAATATCCTAAATATGTAATTATTTAATTAAAATATATTTTACAAATTTTAGAAACATTTCCCTGAAAATAGCAGATAATAATAAAGAATGTATAGAACTTTTTTTTTGCTTACATTAAATACAATTAAAATTTTAATACAGTCTATAATAACTGATGAGAAACTTCAATACAAGATTCTCTTAGTTTGTTTATATATATATTTAAAAAAAAAAAAAAAAAAAAAAAAAAAAAAAAAGAGCAAGTAGCAATACAAATATTTATACTAAAATTTTTGGAGAAATTTATTTGAAATTTGTGAGTTTCTCTGTCTTTCTTCAAATAAATTTTGAATTTCTGTTTAACTAGGCTACTTTCTTAAGATACATTTAAAGAAAGTTGATGATGATATCTGTAATTTTATGCAATTGTCATATACCTAAATTACACAGTCATCCATGACTTTGATTGTTTCTTCTATTATCGAATTAAAATAAGTAAACAGTTCTCAACTTTTTCATTTTAGTCATTGCTGTCAGAAATATACAGGCAAATGTTCTACTTCAGCAGATCCAAAGTGTTTTTACTTTTAATTATTATATGAAAAAAATATCATTGTTGATTATATAACATGTGTTTATACTTCTTACAGTTTGCCTATAGTACCCAAGCTCCTAACATCACAGCAGCTTTCGCAGTTATTTGGGATGTCAACAAGCCATTTGATAATCCAGAAAACATTCATGGTAAGTTATGTTCCATTTAAAAGTTACGGTTTTAATCATGAAATTATCTATTGAAATAGTTCTACATTTTTTCAAACATAATGTTTATATAATTAAAAGGAACAGGTGTCAAAAACACACTAGGGTTAGTACAATTTTTTTTTTCTTCTTTATCACCAGTTTGGCAAAAAATCTAGTTTTGGAATATCTGTTAGGCCTAGCATGCAAAAACATCATTTTAGTTTTATTTTACTATGAAACAGTTTATTATTAAAAAAAAAAAAATAGACAATTTTATTTTAAAACAGACACAATTTTATTATAAAACACACAAATTATTTTATTATAAAATATATAATGTTTAATACATGAAACATACAATGTTTAATTTAATATAAAACACATACAATCTGTTCTACCAGATTGCCATATGAAGCAAAACCTCACCAATATTTCCAAATTGCCACACCAGGCAAAAATTCACCATTTTTGTAGGCCAAAAAGAAACCCCAGTGTGTCTGTGACATCTGTACCATTTTGAAAATCTAATAGTATAACTTTATTTTTGGTCATGCTTATTTTTAAAACCACATTTATTTATTCTATTCTTTTAGTACTTATCTATAGATGTTCTGGAATGGCACAGAGTTGTGGTATTTGTTTAGAGTTACCAGAAAAGTATAATTGTGGTTGGTGCCAAGAGACAGATAAGTCTTGTCAAGTTTACGATCACTGCAACAGGCTTCCTACACTGTGGTTGGATAGAAAGCAAACCTGTCCTAATCCTCAAATAATATCAGTAAGTATTACATTGTTTAGAAAAAAAATATTGCATGTAGTTTCTTATAATTTTATTGTCACATAAGATTTTGGACACATGATAAACTATTTTAGACACTGAGCTCCATATATAACAAGAGAGATCCGAGTTGGTGGCCAGAAGCTTGCAAGGCAGAGAGATAAAATCGTCCATGTTATCAATGTTAGACATTAGTGTTCTCATTTACTATTATCCTAATTTACACTTCTGTAATTAAGTTATTCTTATATAATTAATAAATGCTTTGCTAATCATGTAAGGCAATGCGATAAATGGCATGTTTTCCATGAATTCAAATTAAAACCATTGTCACTGTATCCTTCCGCATTGACTGCTGGAAATCATGTTGGGGAATAAGAAGACAGATCTCTGTTATATATTGGAGATCAGAGATTTTGGATAAAGCTAAGGGATTTTACTATGATTGCATCAAAATAATGTCATTATTTCTGATTGTTTTAATGATTTATGGGAGAACACAATTTATGCACATAGCTCCATCATTGTGATTGCCGTATTTTCAGGATATTACATTTTCATTTATTTTACCCAGAAGGCCCCCATGGTTAACACGGGTGTAGCCGGACAAGTCTGCTAGTACTATTTAACTTTTGTCATATGACGCAAGTTACAAATGAGTTTTCATTGTTGTTATGAAAATGGCTCATTATTAAAGTAAAAACGCTATCTCAACAAAAGAATTATAAAACACATTACAACAATATATTTAAACAAATACTACAAATTTCAATATCAATGAAAACTTTCAGTTTGCCTACTGTTGGTTATAGTTTTTGTCAGCTAAGAACTTTACCAGAGCTGTTGTAGATATATTGTCGCTGTTAATATGTTAATGTTCATTTCAAAATTACAAATTTATCAATGTCTGCTGGATGACAACCAAATGGATGTTTTTTCGCTCAGTTAAGTTTTGTGCATGCGCTTACCTAGTTACCAATTAATTCATTAATTTTTATATTCGTGCCTTATTTTTAGTGTTTATAAATTTTAACAGTATATATATATATATATGAAAGGGTAAAAAATAAACCTTTTTTAAAATTCAAAATTAAAACTAAATGTCTAAATATAAAATTAAAATTCCCAGCTTCTTTTTCTAACTTTTAAATCCATACTTAAATCTAATTTGCCCATGTTAACTTTTTTTCTCAGACCTCAAATTCAAACTAGCTTTAAGATTAAAATTGCTGATTCAAGCTTGTTTCTCTGTTCTATGTAATCAGTAGTGCACAAGGTAAAAAAGGTGCAGCCAGACCCTGGATAACTTTTGGCCAATTGTAAGCTAAAATCCTCCTTTTTTTATAATTCTGTCATCTGCTGGGAATAATGCAAATTATCCACTTGTATAGTGAGACAACAAAAAATTTGTGTTCTTTTTCCTATAATCCATTGATAACAGAATCGCCAACACTCATGCACATCTTAAAATCTGAATCTAAATAATCACAGTCTTCCTGGACTTCTAAACCTGACTTTAAAAAAAGGAACCTTCAGGAATTCAAAAGATAATAAAGTTCAGGTCCAAAAAAGAACTGGTGTCCTTTAACTTGTTCTATCCACACGACTACATACCCACCAAAAGAAAATACCTCAGTAGTGATAAAAAGAAAAAAGTATGGAAGCCAAATTCTTTTCATATATATATAATATATATATATAGTAGAAGATCTTTATAACGCAAACCTAAAAACACAAGGTTGTGCGTTATATAGAATTTTGCGTTATATAGATCACATTTCACACATCATTAAATTTAGCATGTAAAACATGGCCAAATATGTGTGAAACATACCAAAATACATTACAGTATATTTATATTGCATTCTTTATTACCAGGAGTTGTGCAGATTATAATTTTTTGCATAAAATAGATCATTCCGCACATTGTTAAATTTACTTTATAAACATTGTCCAAACATACCTGTATCAAATCATAGTATTTTTTTCAGTAATTAGCTCTGAATTAAGGAGATAAAGTTGATCTAATGTATCAAATTGAGTCCTCTAGAGAATAGCAACTATTTATAATGTGGGAATTCAGGTGTTTCTTAACTAAAAATTCATTGTGTACATCTGAGAAGTTGAGTGTTATATGGAGAATTGTGTTATAAAGATCTTCTACTGTATATGAATTTTAGACAATTTCATTTGTCATAGTGAATTCACTGTTGGTTTAATTTATGACAGTTTGTGATGTTAATTTCGTTTTCTCCATTTTAGTTTGACCCTAAATCTGGTCCATGGGAAGGTGGAACGAACATCACCATCCGAGGTATCAATTTAGGCCGAGTGTTTAAGGATATCAAAGGAGGAGTGAGAGTCATTCACGAAGATCGAAAAATAATTGCTGAGTGTGATCCCCAAGGAGAATTATATGTGAAAACAACTGAGTAAGTTTCTTTGTTTGTGCATTTATTTATAGGGTCTTGTTTGCTCAAGTTGTATTCTTTTGTTCTCAGTAGATGCCATTCTCCTGTTGTTTTTGTGGTTATAAATCAGCTGTTTTGGAAAAATACTGATAATTAAAAGTATTGTACATTAAAAAAAAAAAAAAAGCACCTTTTCCACTTTTCCACTAAATTGATGTTTATTCTTGTATTAGATTAAAATTATACAAGAAATCTTCAATTTTATTATCAATTTGTGACTATTTATAACTTTATGTAAATTAAAATAATTTTGAAAATAAAGGATGTTTGTGATAAAGAATGCAGTTTCAAGTGTTTAAATTAATCGATAAATTATATAATTTATTCCAATTGAGTGTTTTAACTTTTCAGAATTCACTTTTAAGGCTTGTTATTAGTCAGACTGCAACAAATCCTCCTCTCTAATGTTAAACCAAGGTGCTTGAAATACATTTGTATTTTTCAAATTTCTCCTTAGAAAATTAAAATTTTTACCTTCTCTTTTCTGTACACTCTTCTTGAAGGATGTTTCTTTCTTTCTTATTTTACAAAGTATTTTTGAAATACATGATTAAGTTTTTAACACATGAAATAAAACTAGTTACAACTCATCTGCGTCACTTAGATTTTAACACTTAAAATATAAAATTAAGTATATATTTTAGAAACATTTTGTCAAATAAAAAAGGGAGAAACATCGTTCAAGAAGAGCATACAGAAAAAAGTAAGTTAAAAATTTTAATTTTTAGAGAAAAAATTTGAAAAAAACTGATGCATTCCAAGCCGTTTACAAATTAGAGATTGGACTTTGTTGTCTGAGTGATGGGGAGCCTTAATATCTCATGAAACTTTTCTTTAAGTGTTTTCCAGTTCCATTTTTTTCTCAGTGTTACTCATTGAGTTAATAGCAATGAGAAAATAAAAATTACATTTTCATTTTGATTAGCTTTGCTTCTGAGCCAGGGTGCCTACTACTAGTTTTTGACTAACCTTAGCAATTTGGATATTCAACAGAGAAAAATTATAGCCAAATGAAAATAATATTAGCTGTAGATTCATCATGAAACATCGATTCCTTTTTTAATCTGCCTAATGCCCTTTTTTAATCTACTTTCTTCTTTTCTTACCATGTGTGTGTGATAGTATGTTAGTGCGTTAAGTTGAAAAGAAAATATATATGAATGAGTTCTGAAAAAAAAAGAAACAAAAAAACAAATAATAAGTTTAATAAAAAAACAGACTTGTCATTCATTCAATAACGTGATTGAAAATATGACCGAAAGGGGGAAAAAAAAAAAAAGTTGTTGATTTTAATCTTTTGTTTTCTCACCAAATGGAACATTTTCTCGCAATTTGATACAATAACAATTGGCAGCATTACCTGTAACCTGATCATATTATTATAATAGTAAGACTGGCAAAAACAATAGAGACTTTGGAAATATTAATTGTAAGCAAAATGTGTACAACACTCTGTTTACATCACAAGAATATAGTTCATTTGAGCAAAGAGGAGACGGCTAATTCCACATTTTTTTATTTTAAATTAAAATGTATTATTTTAACTTAAATATGCATTTATTTTTCAGCTATTAAAATATATTAACCTTTTGCATAGCTTCTGATAATGTACTGAAAATGTTTGCATGAAAATCTAATTATATGTATTGTCTATTACAGGATTGTTTGCCATGTGGAGAAGCCCCCAAACCTAACAACAGGTCTAATCGGTGGCCCCATGACTGGCTTGATTGAAGTTCGTGTATTGAATGACTATACTGCAATATCCAGGGAGCATTACTCTTTTGTTGTGAGTAGTTATTATTCCGGCTAAATGTTTTTATAAATCCTTTTCTTTTTATATAAATTAATGCTTGAACTGTGCTTTGATTTATATTGATGATTTTTGGAAATTTATGTATATCCTGTATAAATGAAAATTGGTCACTTTTGTAGACTTGTTGACCATATTTTACAGTTTCATACTCTTTAGTAAGTATTAAATGACAGAATTTTCTGTACTGTTCTTTTATATCAAAACCATTGTCACCAGGCTTAAGAGTTGATGCCAAATTTAACATTTGAAAAAGATTAACATTGTTGGTGTAAAAGTGATCATTTAAAAAATGTAACATTTAAAAATTAAAAGCTTTTACAAACCACTTTATTTAATCACTACAAATATGTACTTAAAATAAAAGAACAAATAAATATTATACAATAAAGTAAAAAAATAAAACTCTATTAAACTCCAGGCATGAAATTGCATGAGTTAATAAGCTAGTATTCTATTTTAAATTGTTGTTTATTATTTGATTAAAACAATTGGTGAAGGATTTGCTTTTTTTTTTTTTACTTTTTTTCGCTTTCTGTTTGATTGATTTTTATTTAATGTATGTGTCTAAAAATAAGTTTTCTGCCTCAACATTTTGTTCAACTATATATTTTTTCATTGTTACTTTTATAGAATCCAAGGATTACATCAATTAAACCTGGTAAAGGCCCTAGGTCTGGTGGAACTCTCTTAGAGATTTGGGGTCTCCATATGGATGCTGGCAGTAAAGCAGAAGCTTTTGTGGGTGCTTTACCTTGTAATGTTACAAAGTGAGTATTTTTGAATGCTTAGCACAAGTTTAATAGTGCTTTATTAAGTCATATAATAGTTTTATAATAGGTTCATTAAATATGTTTTTTGTTCTTTATAAAAATGCATTTCTAAAACAATCTGTATTACATCTGAGGAAATTTTTAAATCTTTACATTAACTCCACCCTACTCAGTTGACATTAGATTAGATCAAACCTACCAATTTCACATTTGAAATTTTTTTTCTTTGTTATAAAATAATTATTATTATATTCTTTACTCATGGGATTAACTCGACCTCATATAATTATATGACTTTATTTCACTCTTTTATTTAACTTTGCTTTTTGTGTAAATTTTGAATTTTGTAATCGATTTTTCACTTACTTCCTGAGGCTAGAATTATAAAAATTATGTACACAAGTGTGTTTGCATTTTAATATTTTAAGAATTTAATTATAAATTAATTTTAAGGCATTTTTCCTTTAACTGGAAGCGGATGATAAATCACGAAATATTCTTTATAGTTACAACTGTATACGAGTAACTACAACAATAGAGCAGACTTGTATAAAACCAAAAACTTTCTGCGCACATAAATATTGAGTCAAAAACTTTCTGCAAATTAATTTAATGTTTAATCAAATTACGTGTTATATTATTTTGACGATATAAATTAAAAACAGTAGTTTAAAATAATTACCATTTAATATTGATTAATATTAATTGAAGAATAATTATTTTGGTTAAAAATAATAATAAAGCTGAAAATCCATGATAGGAAGAGCTGAGTTCTTATCAATTATTTTGTCAATGCATTTAGAAACAACCCAATCCTTAATATATTGACCTCTTCACAAGCATCTTTAATGTTACAGCAATGTTTTGCATCTTTAAATTTTGGTTTGTGCGCAAACAGTAAATAAATCATACATAAAATTGGGGAAAACATTTTTAATTTTTTGGTACCCGTACCTGCAAAATTCAGAATTTTGCAGAAAATTTTCTGCGCATGACGTGCGTGCGTGCATCTATATTATACAACTCTGCAATAGAGTTTATGATGCATCAAACCAGGCTCGCTAAAATATGCCAATTGGCTGTGAAACTCCAACATTAAAGTACTTTAAATTCTAAAATATATAAAATAAATAGAGTAATATTTTTTTTTAAATATGCTTTTATCAATTAGTAGTTTAATAATAATAAATTATGATTATATGTTAAGAACACAATTTATGCAACTAAGCCATATGGATTCCAATTTTTCCCCTTTCAGTCGAGATTCCAACCGTGTTCTTTGCATCACTTCTGCCTCTAAAGAAACCACCACCCAAACTGTTAGAATTAAATTTGACAATGGCTTGAGAGTCTTTGAGGATTACAAGTTCCTTTATGTGGAAGATCCTACTATCACCTTTGTTGAATCTGGTTCTACTGGACAGAGAGGCATTCCCAAGGGAATTCCTAGGTAAGACGGCCTTTATTTCTTCAATCTATTCACTAATTTCTGTGTGCATTTCAGATTTAATAATTATCTTAAATAATAGTATTTTAAGTTTTCTCTTTCTTTTTTCATTAGCTGTTAAGTGTTCTAAAATGTCACATCATCCACCCATGTACAATGTTTTTAAAAAAACGATTTACAGTTGAACCTCTATTTAATGATTGCAAAGGGTCTCTTAAAAATGACCGTTAAATAGGGATTATTCTTAAATCAAGGTACATGTCAAATAGATCAGAATTACATAAAAGTTGGTTATTAAAGTTTGAAAAATTTAATTACCAATAGTATTTAAGTAAGTTTAATTTTTTTAGTGAATTAAACATATCCCTATAACTTTGATGAAAATACTTTATTGATAATTACTTAGATTTTTTTTCAATCTATTCACTAATTTCTCTGCATATTCAAGATTTAATAATTACAGTAGAACCTCCATAATGGACACTCCCGAATAGCAGACACCTCTATTTAACAGACACTTTTTCGATCCCCAACACCTATGCATTTATACATTTTTACCTGTCAATAGTGAATAAATTCCATATTCCTGAGGTGCACGTTTTTCGAAGGTTTTACTATATCTTCAAAATAACAGTTTGATAAAGTTTTTTGATTAGCTTTTAAGTGTTCTGAAATTTCACAATATCCATCTATGTATTATGTTCTTAAAAAACTATTCGCAGTTGAACCTCGATTTAACAATTGCAAAGGGTCTCTTAAAAATCATCCTTAAATCGGGGTTATCCTTAAATCGAGTCAAATAAATCAAAATTACATAAAAGTTGGTTATTTAATTTTGAAAAAATACCAGTAATATGTAAGTAAGTTTACATTTTTTTTAGTGAATCAAATATATCCCTATAACTCTGATAAAAATATTTTATTGATAATTACTTTGATTTTTTCCCCCCTAAACTATGTGACATGGCTCTTTTATTTATTGCAAAAGCATTACATATATGTATATATTCTACCATTTCAGACCCGTACTATAAATGTACTATAATATAATTCTATAAACAACTTATTGGATTTTTTTTGTTTGTTCAATACATAAAGGATAAAGAGAAAAAAAAATTGACTGAAAAAGTTTTTAAAATATTTGAAATTCATAAAAGTTATTGTTAAATTGAGGAAAAGTATCGTTAAAGAAGGGATTATATAGGTATTGTAGCTAAAGGTAAATAAATAAAAAAATAGTTTAACAGTATTATTAAAATGTACAGTCAATTAGAATCGACAACTTTATATCTGTATTTATTTATTTATTAAATGTTTATGGAATTTATTTACTTATTAAACTATTTCTATTCTAGTGGAGGAATAACAATTAGTGTCAGAGGAACTAACTTAAACGCTGTGCAACATCCATACATGTACACAATTGTCGACAACCAGGAATATAATAGTGTAAGTATATGTATGTATGCATGGATGTGTCTAATGGATGTATCATAAATTATTAATTTTTTAATATATATTTTTTTTTATTTAAAAAGAAATAGTGTGTTTATATTTTTACTGTTTGCTTTTATATTTATTTTGTAACAGCACAACTCAAAAATACTGCATTTCACATGAGAGACAAAAAGAGATTTGTCATTTTTTTACTGTATCATAAAACTATAACACTTAGCTCTGCATGCAGCTGTAAAAGCATAAAACTTTTAAGAATCCAAACGTAGAAGTGATAAGGAGGATTGAGTAAATTTATCCCCTCACACTGTTTGCTCCTTTTCTGTGTTGGCAAAGTCACATATTATTTAATCAGGCAGTTTTCCAGATAATTACTTTTAAGACACTCTTCCTGTGGTAAGACGCACCTAAGTCCGAGCTGCTAGTGGAATAATATGCAAAATGATTTTTTTTTTTGGAGTTGTGTTTTTTTTTCTTGCGGGTGAGTGTATTGATCTTGCAAGTATTTTGAAAGAGTTCGTTAATCAAGTATGTAGAACTTATAGTCTATTTACAGGGACACACAAAAGCAAAACATGCAAAACTTGTCATCACAATAATGTCCTCCAAAACACTGTACAAATTCAAACCTAATTGAGACAATGTATTCTTGCAAGTATTTTAGATGAATTCATTAATCAAGTATTGTTTTGGTTTCCCTAGGCGGTCACCTAATAAAATAACTGGCCCTGTTCAAAGCAAAGAGTACAAAATTAATGAATACGTCTTTACTTTGGGTTGTCTGAATCCATGACATTTTTGCCTAAATTTTTGTTTTTGACAAATGACAAACCAAATCTCCTTTTGGTGCCCCCTGACACTCTGGTGCCCGGGGCATATGCCCAGCTCCTTTTAGTTTCAGCCCTGATGTTAGTCTTCCTGCACGGACACGTTTCCAACAAAAAAGTGCTCTATGAACAACTGGACTAATGTAAATTTTGAAATGATCTATTAAATTATAGTAAGCCTAGCAAGATATTAATAAAATGGAATGTATAGTAAAATACAAAATGTTTTTAATCTTTAATAATTTTTTTACAGAGCTGTGTAGTGGAATCGCCCACTGAAATGAAATGCAAAAGTCCCAGAGTTCCTGCCGAGAAACTTGATTTCTCCAGTGATGACAATGAAGCCCATCCAATTGAACTGGAATATGGCTTTAAAATGGACCATGTAGAGCAAGTACAGAATCTTAGCAGTCGCTACTCAAAATTCATGATGTATCCCGATCCCATTTATTATCCTTTTATTGAAAAAGGAGGAATCAAGTATTACAAGAGTGATTATCTAACAATAAATGTAAGTTGAAAAAAGATTTTCTTTTAATTCATAGTAATGTATATTTTTTTTTTTTGCCATAAGTAAATAAATCTAAATAAGTTTGTTTTACTGTGAATTTATAATCATATTGTAACTTATTATTATGCATGTCATTTATTTGCATGCTTTAAATCAGCCATACTTGACTTGAGGCCTGCTGACCTTTTATGCATGGGCCCAAGACACAATCCTTAATCCATATTTATAATGATTTGAGTTGCAAATAAAAAGTATGATATTTAACGCATTCACTGTTGTTTTATATATTTTCATGAGACGACAAAATTTGCCCTATTGTATATTAATTTAAAATTATGCTAAAACATTGTAAATTTCATTTGCTTAGTCAAAAGTTTATTTTACATGTAGTCTTATTATTTTATGCAAGAGAAACAGAAATACTTTAAAAATTGAAACACTATAAAATAATTTATAGTACATTTGTTATCATCATCATTGTAATTTAATGTTTTACCTCTTTGATTTTTTTTAAGAAGTTCTTTTATGCATTAAATTAAAATATGGTTTTGCATCTAATAAAACACTTCTTGTTTTATTTTTTTTTTTCATAAGATATCAAAGATGAAAGAAATGTTTTGTGCTAAATTGATTCTTATCTTTTTAAATACTTCAATTTCTTTCTTCTTTTTTTCCCTATACATTGTTCTGCTTTTAACTTCTAAAATTACTTGGAAGTTTTGATTAATGTTTGTATGGCATAAAAAGATGTTTCCCTTTTAGAAACAACTTTTAAAACAAATGTCTCAAAGTTTTGTAGCACATCTATTATTATAAATAATTGAGAGTTAAGTGTTGCTTATAATAGCCTTTTTAAGTTTGCATAACATTGATTTTTTTTATGTATTCATTGATAATCTGTTATAGCTAAACTTTGTCAATTACCTTTTATAATTTTAGGGCATGAATTTAGATAGAGCATCGCAAGAAACTGATGTCATTGTTCGCATTGGTAGTAGCTTTTGTAATGTAACATCATTATCTCGATCACAGTTGACATGTCGTCCACCAACCACACAACCACCAGCTAGAGATGCAAATGGAAAACCAGATCCTAATAAAATTCCTCAAGTTGTGGTAAGCATTCACCTGTTGATTTTTCTATTTGTTTTTTAACAAGTTTATCCTTGTAAAGTGCTTTCTAAACCTTTTTAAGGCTGTTCTCAAATCCTAAGGAGCTATTTTTTGATACATTTCTGAATTCATTTTTGTTCAAAAACGTGTGAAACTGACAGGTGTTCTTATTCAGAAACTATGAAATTGACTGGCATTTTCCATTTTTTGGTAAAGGCAGAAGATTTTAAGAAAATACTGTGAAAGTGGGAACTTGATAACCAATTTATTTTTATTAAAAAAAAAAAATGGAAAATGTTTTGATTCCAAATTGTTTCAATAGTCAGGCCTGCCAATTTTATGCCTTTATGTTTAAAGATGTGTCAGAAAGTTTCGTTTTGTTGAGCAGAGAATTTGAGAACCACCTTAAATAACAATATAAATTTGTATATGTACTTTGTAGAAGAAATAAAATAAATTGCAGAATTTTTTTCTAATACAATTTATCTGCTGCACTTTGTGTATAATCTATTTTTAAAAATTTTTTTTAGGAGAGGGGCGAGATTTAAGCCGTAAATATTCATTACTGGATTTTTTGCTTCTTAATTTTTATTACGATAATTTGTTAGATTATTAGTTATTCATGTAAAGATTTTTTAGTAACTTTAAAAACAAATTATGAAAACAATTTTGTTTTTTCATTTATTATATTTATTATTCTTCATCTATTAACTTAACACATAATCAGGATTGACTAAAATAATGTTAACAAAAGAAAGGAATTTTTCATGTGTTTTTAATCCCCCCAAAAATCTATTTATTAATGAATATTTTTTTTTCTATGTTTGTTTGTTCAGGTCCTGATATCAGTTTTAAGCAGTAGTTTGAATCTCTGGATGCAAATTATTTATTAATAAGCCATTGAAAATATTCTGTATCATTTTTTAAAAGTTTTTAACCATTCTTCAAGAACTTAGTGTTTTAAAAATAATTGTCAGCATTATTGCTTTTAATTTCCTTTCGAAAATTGAGGTTCTGCAATTCCTTAGTTAGCATGTTTGTTTTCTAGAGACATTTGAAGTTTTGGAATCATAATTTCTAGATTTAATTCTGGACAATTTGAGTAGGCTAATCATAGGAAGTATTCTATATTTACATTCCATGAAATGTTAAATAAACAAGTTTACAGAAATAATAAAGTTTCTTTTAAGAAAAAGTCTTTTGAAAAGCATACATCTTCCCTCTAACAATATGATTAAATTGATTGTTGCATAACAATATTTCTTCACCAAATTAATTCCAAAAATAAAAAATTGTTTTCCACCCTCAATTTCAAATTCTCAAAGCATCAAAAGTGCTTAATGATTAATTCCTGAGGTTATGATGACTCTTTTTTTTAAAATTCATTCTTAATTGTTCTTTAATTTAGGTTGAAGTGGGTGATCATCTGAAGTTCTCGATTGGTCGCCTAAGTTATGAACTTCCTTCAAACCAAGATAGCACACTCACTAAGCCTGTCATCATCGGAGTAATCACGGGAGCTTGCATTTTAGTCATCATTGTTATTATAATTCTTATAGCATATCGCCGAAAATCTACAGAAAGCAGCAGAGTCCTGAAAAGCATGCAGGAACAAATGGATGTATTAGAGCTTAGGGTAGCCAGTGAATGTAAAGAAGGTGAGTCATTGATCTACCATACTTTTACTTTCTTTTATGTGACATTTGTTGCTTTTTATGTAATGAACTTAATACATTTGTTTGTTACTTTGGCAGAAATATATTTTTTAATTTGAATGATATATTCCTCTTCTGAAATTATCGTTAAGGCTTAGTGGTGTAGTCAAAAGAGGACATGGAGGGATGGCGTCTTCTCACTTTTTTATTTTATCTCAAGCGTCCTCCCACTTTTTGTTTACAAGGGGTCGTCGGGGACGCATATTTTACAAACTTATTAATATTTTAAAGGGATATGCATGCTAATCAGTTAACAATTTTAAGAAATAAAGCACTGATTTTTAATACTTTTCAACAAACTTGAAATGTGTTTATCACTTTGGATTGTCTGTCTATTTGTCTGCTCTCCCTCTAACTTCTGTAATTTTGTTCGAATTGTGACAAAATTTGCGTATGTTTTTGAGTTTCTTTGCATTATTATTACTACTGAAAATGATATAACTTAATAGTATAGCTTCAATCTAGAGATCTGCCTGGACTGACATTTTCAGAAATGAAATAAAGCTCTGTACTTTTCAATTAGGGGCAAGCTCTTTAAAACAATACACGTAAAAAAAAACTTAAATTAAATTGTTTAATTTTTCAATTACTTTTCTCTGCAATTCAAAAGGAAAGATAACATTCAGTATCAAGTTTTCTATCGGTGACACAGATCCTATGTTTGGAATTATGAGCGTCCCCCCACTTTTTTTCCCAAGACTACACCACTGGGCTTACTTAAAATATTTTTATTTCTTACCTGTAATTGGCACTTTGCTTTCAATAATAAATTTGACTGTTATCGACGGTATTATGTTGGCATCATAGATAATCTGTTAATGGGTTGGGTTGGGTTGATTATTGACGGCCAATTATCTACACTAGGGATATAGGCCCGGGATAATCTGTTAATGCTTATTTGAAACAAATAACAGAAGCAAGACACTTTGGTGTAATGATTTTTTTTTTCTTATTTGAATGGGTTAGTGGAAAAAGGATAACATTCCAGATGATGTAAATGTTAAAGAAACACAAAAAACATTTATGTAAAAGAAACTATCAATTTTAGAAAAATTTTCACCATTATTCGATTGTAGATCTAGTTGATGAGTGTTCATCCTATAAATTTCAAAGAAAAATACTGATTAATTTATTAATAAATTAATCTTATTTAAATTTTCGAATTTTTGGAATGTTATCCTTTTTTTACTCTCCCATTCATTTACACCCTATTTGAGATATCTCTAAAGTGTTATTTATATATTACAAAAACAGTTATTCTAAATAAACATTACAGTTCCCTTTTTATTCTAAGTGATCTAAACTTTTAAGATGTTTAATCATATTAAACATTCTTAGATAAGTATATCCTGATTATCTTTCTCATTAATGCTTTATTTTTTATGACTTATTTGAATTGAAAAAGGGTATAGATCCATTAAATTTTTATCTAAATAAATATCAAGTGCATATGAGACATTCAGAATAAAAATGTCCATAAAACATCCTAAGATATTTGGATTAAAGTCAATGGAGTCTCGTGCATTTTTTTCAGAATCGTAGGTGGTTAGTGTCAGGGGAGCCATTTCAAAATCTTTTTGTCCTGTTGTGCAGTGTACAGTTGAGAAGCAGTTTATTCTTGCATATATTTAAAAAACTATCTAAAGTACATTCAGTCAAAACAAAAAACAAAAAAAAAATTCCCCCTCCCCATCTATTTTATTGCCAAAGAGATGCAAAGAAAAATGAAAATAGCCATTCAATAAGAAATTATGTCTTATTAAAATTTTATGTTAAAAAAAATAAGCTCAGGGGATTGTCTTCATAGTGAAATTATATCAAACTTTGAAATTTTGAGTATGAACCCCTAATTTTGACATACTTGGATTTTCTGGAAAATTTTACCGTGGGATACCAAATTGAAAGTCATTCAGTCAAGTAGTTTAGGAATTATGCATGTTTAAAATTTGGAACTCCTAATGTTAAATTCTTTTTTAATCATTATTACAAAGCAAATTGAAATGCTCGTAGTTTTATCAAGCATAGCTCAAACTAATTGGCAGAATGAGCTGTAATTTTGGATTCACATATTTAACACTTCTTGAAATTGATTTCTGTTAAAAAATTCATAGAATGAAAAAATGGACTTTATCTACCTTGATTTTGAACACCTTATATAATTAAATGGAGGGGGTGGGGTGGGGGGGGGGGGGGGGTTGAAATTTATACAGCAGCATCTATATATATATTTGTCTTATGTGGCGCGAAAATAGGGCTGAATTTGTAACTTATGGTTTGGCAACAACTGTAGTTTCCAGAGCTCAGACCAATGAACAGACTAGATTGTGTTAGATCAGCTCTGCCTCCGTCCAATATGGCGGTCAGTGTGAGAGCAGCGAAACCATAGAATGAAACTCAAACTAGCAATTATTAAAAATAAATTACATGTATGTAATCGAAAGCGTCTGAGATGATTCTTCATTTTAATTATGAGCAATATCATTAATTTCAAATGAATTCTCAACTCTTATTTAGAATTCATTTACGAATTTCACTCACTCAGAAGACGGAGAAAAAAAAATCAACTGTCTAGATATCACCTGCCGCCATCTGTGTCTGTATTGATGAAGTAAAAAATAATTCATTTTGTAAAAATCTAAAATCAATTAGAACAATAAAATGTCGACCGAAATTTAAACAAAGACAAACAAACTATCTTCTTATGACATAGTTTTTTTTTTCTAATGAATTTAAGTCGTGCTGTACAAAAGATCCTTTTTTCATAGTATTTAAATGATTTATATGCTCATTAGTAGCGCCAACTAAATGCATATTCAGTTGTGTTTTCAACGGAGAATTACTTTTTTACATTAAAATAAATTGTCAATTTCATATGTTCAAATGTTTTATGGTAGAATTTATTCCGGCTAGAATTGCTGAAAAAAAGGGGCGAGCGAGCGAAGAGAGCTGTGACCGCGTAGCGGTCTCAATGTGAATTGCTTCGCAATTCACGGGGGGGGGTTGGCGAGCGTTAGCGAGTAGGGGGCTGAGCCCCCTAGTTTATACAATTTTATTAAGCAAATTGTTATAGCTACATATGTTTACATATGTTATGTAATTGTTATATCACTTCAAACACTTTCTTGTTGTTATTAAATTTTATTATTGAAGTGTGAAATGTTTTTTTTCTGTTAAGTGTTTCTTTTGAAGTATTAAAATATTTTACACTCTGTATGTTTTAGCTTTTGCTGAACTACAGACTGAGATGACTGACTTAACAAGTGACCTTACAACTGGTGGAATCCCATTCTTGGACTACAGAACTTACGCTATGAAAGTTTTATTGCCTAATAACGACGAGCATTCAGTTCTTCAAGAAATGCAGGTAAGCTTTCATTTTTTATCACTTTTAAGGATTTCCATTATGGTTAAAATTCCGGTACTTTTCCATTATATATTAATTTTGTATATAGAAATAGATAAATGGTTATTTTATATTAAATGAATTGTATAAATATTGAATAAAAAATGTTTATGTATATGAAACAGTGAATAGGTTGCCAGAAAATATGCATAAAAAATGTCATCCTCTTGTTAAGGCCATTTTTTCTATCTTACTAAGGCTGTTATACTAGAAAAGTATCAAAATTTCATTTGTCCGTTTGTATATAATCATGCAAAATTGAGTTCATTTGTGTATTAAACAATTTTTGGCAGCAATATTTTTTAAATAACTCTATAATAACCATTTGTTTATGTGCCTGAATATTATAATTAATTTTTTTTTCATCATCTATCCCAGATCATAATTTAAAAATTTTCTGGGTTTTCTCTCTCTTTCTTTTTTTAAATATTTAGTGTATGATTTTATAATAAAAGTTCAAAAAGTGGAAAATTTGGGTGGTAGCATAAACTGTAGAATAAGATGTGGATTTTCGTGAAACAGTTTTTGTTATTGTTTTTATGGCAAATAAGGATTCTTCTCCTCCTTCTTTTAAGCAAGCATGAAACTATTTTTGTACAAATGCTACTATTTTGGCTTCTATTTTTTTCATCATAAGCTACTGAAGTAACTATGTTTGATGCTATTGGACAGTAGCAGCCCTATGCATGCACACATTACTAGCTTGGAGTGTTAATCTCCTCATGCAGGAATTATTTTTATGTGGAGGAAAACAATTTTTTGTCCTTTAAAATAGATTTATAATAGATAAGAACAAATAGTGATAATTTTTGATTAAAAATCTTGCATTTATCACAAAATTATTTAAATAAATGATAATATATTTGCTTTTGTTATTTATACAATTCTTTTTTACTTTTCCAGATTGATCCTATCAAGAAACCTTATATAGAAAAGGGATTACGTCTGTTTGGTCAACTAATAATGAACAAGACATTCCTGCTGCTTTTTATAAGAACACTGGAATCCAACAGATATTTCTCTATGAGAGACAGGTCAGTTGCATCATTTTATTGAATATTTTAAACTGGAAAGAGATTTGATTTAACTATATTCTGTAAGTTTATTGAAATGCACGTAGAAACTAATTTTGTTTATTCTTATAATGTTTTTAGAGTCAATGTTGCATCTCTCATCATGGTAACTTTACAAGGAAAGATGGAATATTGTACAGAGTAAGTACATAATATTTATTGTGAATACAATCTTATGTAAAGTTTTTTTGACTAAGACTTGAAAATGCAGTACCATTGGTAGTTGTGAGAATATAATATTTATACATTGTCCTGTTTCTGAAGAAAAAATGTCAGAGCTTAGCATGAATTTTAAGTTATGACAGCAAAAATCTTTAATGACTGTCAAAATAATGTGTTAATTGGTATAGGCAAGGTACCTACATAACAAAATCCAGGGAGGTTAGATTTTGGAACAGATATGCCTGTAGTATGCTGTCAAAACCTCATTTTTAAAATAAAGAGTATAAACATGAAGTAAGTTAAACCAAGAATATTTATAGAATAGCCCATGCAAGACAATTTTTTTTAATATGCCAACATAAAAAGCAATACAGAAATATAATGAATTAAAAATATTTAAAAAAAAAAAAAAAAAAAAAAAGAAGAAGAAGAAGCAGTTTATTATATTTTTTGTCAGGGTTCTGCCCCCTGAACCTGCTGTTTAAGATGTTTTTTAAACACATGAATGTAAACAGAACTAAATATTGCCTTCCAGTGTTGAGAATTTAACATCAAATAAGTCTCATTTTGTGAAACCAATGCCACAAAACAGTCATTGATATTCATAATGTTGATTCTGTTCATGCATCTACATGGAACAAGTTATTTACATTAGTACTTATTTTTATGGGAATCTTGGCATAACTAAGGAAGTGTGATTCTGTGCCAAGTATTATTTAAGCTGTTGTGTAAATGAAATGGTAACTAATGAAAAATATTTCTAAAATGAAATGGTAACTAATGAAAAATATTTCTAGTCTTATAAAGTTTATTTATGTAGCCATTCATTATATATTTTGTTTTACATTATTATATGGCTTATTTATGTAAATATTAAATAAATTGGTTCACAATTTATATATTAAGTGGTTTTAACAGCATTAAAAAATTAAACAAATTAAAAAAATAATTGGACACTTCACATCACAATCTAGTCAAATATATGCCTGCAAAAGATTGTTAAGTTGCTATGCATAATTTTTAATCGTATAAAACTTATGTAACTGAACTACCTTGACCAATTTCAACATTAAATAGTGCTTAAAATAATTCTTCAATTTAAGAACTGTCTGCTTCAATGTGTTTATCATACATTTCTCTATAAAACTACCAATTTTCTTGTTTTTTATATGCAATAATTTTTGCAGAATTAGCCTAGAAATTGAAAAGGCCAACAATAAATCCAATTGTGGCAGCAGCAATGTTTTTAGAATAGAAAGATTTCCATGATCAATAGTTTAATTCCTGACTTCACAGACTTAACCCCTCATAATGTTCTTCCTAAGCTATTTTTTAAAGGTGCAGTGCCTTGTCCTTTTTAAAATCAGCAAAATGCACCCTGTCCTTTTTAAAATAGTGAAATACATCTCTAGTTGTACCCAGAGATCACTTGTCAAAATTTTCCTGTACTGCAATATTTCTAAATGCATGTGTCCGACAGCATACAAATATTATAGACCTATTCAGTTGTTGGAGTATCATAGTTGAGATTCATTCCATCAGAGCAAAAAATGTCCGCGCCTGTTGGGGTAAACCTCACCTATGATACTCCAACCATTGAATATAATTTACTTAGTTGAAAAAACTTTCCTCTGTTCATTATGACCTAATTACACAGTATACAGGAGTTTCAATGTTATATCACACCTTCATCATGTAAGTTATAGCTTGGATGAATGAAATTAGCACTGCAGTTCGCATCCATGTCCAACAAATAAGAGTGAAATAAGCCAGCCAGGATATCGTTCGGATAGCTCAGTAGGAAGAGCATTGGTACAGCAAGCCAAGGTTCCCAGGTTCTTGTCCTGGCCCAAATATTTTTTGCTTTGTTGGAATAAACCTCAACTATGATACTTCAACCATTTGAACATGATTTACCTAGTTAAAAAAACTCTTCTCTCTTTATTATAGACCTTCATTTTTTTTAGGGGAAAATGTAGCAAATTATTAAATCATGTTGCACTTAATTTATTATTTTCTTTATTTATAATTCATAAAATAATTTCCAATTAATGTTATTTCATTTATCATACCTTTTTTTTTAATGCTACTAAATGCATTAATACATTTTCTTTTGAAATAATGCCCTTTTCTCCTGAGCTAATGCCCTTTTTAATGATCAGCACTCTGCCCTTTATATAATGAACACTGATCCTTTGTACAGGAAACTGATGGGATGAATTTGATTTAGAAAATCATAAGAAATTAGTATAATTGTTGAAAGGGTTTTTATTTATTTATTTATTTATATATCTTGTAAATATAATTGCATACCTGATGGGTTGTGAACATTTTTCCTTAGTCTTTTCTCATGGTTAGTGTTAACATCAAAAGACAAATCTTGTAATGAATTTTCATTGAAAATTAAGTTAACTTTCTTCTATTGTTATAAGTTCTTTTTAAATTATTCCCTCACGGAATGTTCATAAGTGCTTTAAACAAATCCTCCTATTTTTATTTATTTGTTTATTTACAATATTTATTTACTATAACTGTACATGATTCTGAATGCTTTTACTTACTTATTTACAGTATATTGAAAACACTATTAGCAGAGCTTATTGAAAAATGTATGGAAGGTAAAAGTCATCCAAAGTTACTATTAAGAAGGTAAGCTTTTGTTTAGTTTTCAAGAACCTATATTTTGAAGTTTTGGTGATGTTATAGCAATAGATTCGTCTTTAAAATTCGAATTGAAACTTTATTTACTTTTTACTTTTCTCATCTAGAACTGAATCAGTAGCAGAAAAAATGCTGTCTGCATGGTTTACATTCCTCCTCTACAAGTTCCTCAGGGTATGAAAACCTATTTTCTTTCTTTCTTTTATGCAAACTTTTTTTTTTCTTTATTGCTATCATATGACTTTTAAAACTAATATAATGTATAAGAACAACTGAAAAAAACTTTCAATAGTATTTTTACTTACAAATATTCACTAAACTTGTTAGTTTTGGATCTCTTTTGAAAACAAATGGATCTAAATTAATATAATCCACATGTGAACTCAAGATTGTGTTTAGGAAAAATTTAGGTCCTTTAAAAGACGCTTCACAATTTTTTTCATCTTAAAACAGCACAAACTTTAACTTTAATAAACTTTATGCACAAACTTTAGGGCTTGGAAAACAAAAATTCAGTCAGTTAAATGTTTGTTTATACTAAGATGCATTTGATTGTATTTATTTTTACACTTATTTAACTCAACTTTGTATCTAAAGATGAAATTTTGTAATCTACTTTTAACACACTTCAGGATAGGCTAGAATTATAAAAATTACATATGAAAGTGTGTTTTCATTGGCAACACAACATTTTAATGCTATTAGAACTTAGTTTTATAAATTAATAACTTAATTTTAAGACATTATTTCAATAGCCTGTCACACATGATAAATCGCCAAATATTCTTTATGGTTAAAATTGCATACAAGTTACAATAACAATGGGTTTAATTATGTGTCAAACCATGATTTCCAAAAAAGAAAATCTGGCTGTGAAGCTGCAACAATGAAATATTTTAAACATTAAACAATTGAAAATATAAATAAAAAATACAGAGTGTAATATATATTTTTTAAAAATTTGCTTTAATTAATTCATAGTTTCATATTAAATAAATTATGATTATACATTAAGAAGTCAATTTAGAAATCCTAAAAAAAAAATTTAATTAATACTCCCCTCCCTGTTGCCATATCTTAAAAAAGAAAGAGAGCAAAAATGATAATTTTAAAAATAAATTTGCTAGCTTGTGCTTTCTACCAAGCATACAAAAAAACACTCCTGTGAATTTTCCATAAAATGGGTTTGGTGCCCACACTAAATTAATGTATTCTAATGGAAATCTTTTGGAAAAATCATTAATTACAGACTTGAAATCGGGCATTATTTTAAAGATAAATATATAAGTACTTATAAAACAGTAAAAAAACTATTTCTATTTTTATGCTTATTTCTTTCAACATAATAAATAGTAGTTTAATATGTTAATATATTTTAAAACCAGACTTATTTTGAGTACTTTTTCCTAATAGATAATCTTACATATGAAACCTACTTTAATTTTTTTTAAATTTTGTGTTTTTATTTTCCCAAACAGGAGTGTGCTGGTGAGCCTCTTTTCATGCTGTATCGGGCCATTAAACAACAAGTTGATAAAGGTCCAGTCGATGCAGTTTCAAGCGAGGCTCGATACTCACTCTCTGAAGAGAAGCTCATCCGTCAGTCCATTGAGTACAAAAGCATGGTGAGTACAAATTTTTCGACTCACTTGTGTATGTACATAAAAATGTGTAACATTTTTTGTTTAAAAAAAGGGTTAAACTCATCAAAATAATGTAAATTTCTCTTTTACCTTCATCATAAATGTTTTTAAAGTATCCAGCTATATTATATAAATAAAAATATAATGATTTAAAAATTAGACAGGTGTAAAACAGTTTTTTTTTTAAGCTAAATTTTTATTCTTACAAATTTTACTGAAAATATAACGAATTAAAATTTAAGATATATAAAAGCTAAAAAAAAATATATTCACATTTGGAATAATATTCTAAGATTTTAAAAAATATTTTTACTATTATAATTCATAGTTTATAGTTTTCAGACAAATGCTTTTACTACTAAGTGTTAATTTTTTGTTACCCATATATTTTTTTTATTCTAAAAATGTTGATTCACATATATATATATATATATTTTAATTGTACAAAATATTTGTGATTTTTAAAATCAAGTTGATCATTTATTTTTCTTTACTTCCATATTTGTTTATTATTATTATTGTCCTTCTTTTAAAATCTTTAAACCTTTTTAATACTAAATATATGATCTTTTAATGAGTCATTTATACCCTTGCTGTAATGAAAGGATTAAATTTCAACTTTTGGAGTATTAAAACGTACCTTATCAGTTAATCAGCCAGAAGCTAATAAATTCTGAATTTAATGACTGTGGACGTAAAAGCTTTGAGAAATATTATTAACATGTGCTCGTATTTTATGTAAACATATGATGATGTACATTCTGTAAAAAAAGTACCTGGGATTTATCATTTAAAAGATGCCCATAAAAGATATTGAGATAGTTTTTTTTTTTTTTTTTTTTTTCTATAAGTGGGTGTGCCAATGTACCAAGTTATAAAGTGGATTTTGAGTGCTATCTTAGTGTGTTGACAGCAGCTGTTTTTTTAGTCATTACTTTTGAGTGCTCTGTGATTTTGGCATTGGAAAGATTAGTTGAACAAAGAGTTTGCCTTAAATTTTGTGTTTCAAACGAATTTTTGTGTGCTAAACATTTTGAAAATCTTCAAAATTCCATTTGGATTTTGCACCAATGCACAAAGCAACTGTTGAACAAGAGTTTTTGGTAAAAAATACAACGAATGTTATTGACATTAAGAACCTTCTTCTCAAACACCATACTCGTTTGCTATGGCCCAGTGTGACTTTTCCTGATCCTGGAGCTAAAATTACCACTACGAGGAAGGCGTTTTCAGTAAATTGAGGCTATAAAAGAAAATTTACTGAAGGCCATACCTCAATCAGCCTGTCAACAAAGAATTAACAAAAATTTTGATCACGGCTGTCATAGTTGTATTTGACTCGATGAGGACTGACTATTTTGAAGGCGAGAAAATGAATCTTTGTGATTATTATTTTTTTTTTGTGTTTCATTTAACAATACTGGGTATCTTTGACACAGAATGTATTAATAATTGTCTTCAGTTCATATCTAATTTGTTGCTGTTTTATTTTCTCCCTTTTAGACGGTATATGTTTCTATGTCTTCTCAGACAGTATATGTCCAAGGTCTAGAGCCTCATGGAGAAAACATAGAAACCCCCGTCAAGGTTTTGGACTGTGACACCATATGTCAAGTAAAAGAAAAGGCACTCGATGCTATCTACAGAAATACACAGTTTTCTCAAAGACCTCTCAAAGAAGGCTTAGATTTAGGTTTGTACAGAATTTTACACTTGAAATATTTCTTACCTTTTCTTAGTTAAGTACAGGGGTCGGAAAAACTACTTTTTTATTGTAGATAACTACAACTACTTAATCGAAAATGTAGTTAAATACAACTACTTGTTTAAAAAAGTAGCAACTACAAACTACTTTTCAAAAGTAGTCTCTACTTTTCTACTTTCAGATTTTGTCAAAGGGTTCAATTTACATTAGAAATTGAAGAAATGGATTAAATAATAAAGCGACTAAGAGGACCTCATTATATCGTATCTGCCAGGATATAATTAAATAAATGAGACATAACCGAAGGAATTAAAAAATTCAGAAAGATAACATACAAGAAAATGTTTTGTATTTGTCTCCAAGATGTTAGTTTATACACACATTAGAAATTTCATAGCAAAATTAAGAGAGATATTATACAATCTAGAAAATTACAGAGAGACAACTCTAAATGTGAACAACATATAAATCTGTAAATAAAGCAATTTCGAATAATAAGAAACGTTACGTTAAAACAGGAAGACCTAGTAACGAGTAAATAGACAAATGTTGACAGCAAGAAAATTAATTCCTTTGGTGGGTTAGTACTTGATTTTAGCAGCAAGTGTCAATGGTAAAAATCTAGTCCTTCATGCGTTGCGTTCTTATACACTGCAGCTAAGATTCGCAAATTGTTCAGTAGAATAAATTTTTTACAAAATAATCAAGTTTCGGTCACGTGATTTGCATAATACTAAATTTTTTCCTTGAAGTAGCGTTAAAAGTAGCGTCGGTTCTCGCTACAAACTACTGATTTTTTGTATTGCGCTACTCGTTACGCTACATTGTTCAAAAAGTAGCATGCTACACTACAAACTACTGTAAAAAGTAGCGACTACTGTAGTTTCGCTACTTCCGACCCCTAATAATTTGTTGTAATTGTTTTTTTACTCTTTGTTTAAATTTCAATTTATGTAGGTTGTTGAGATTATTAAGTGGAAATATAAAAGAAAATCTTTTCCTGTATTGTGTAGTAATATTTTTTAGTGTTTGAAATGGTTATTTCATTTTTAATATTTTATTCAAACACTTAACTATTTCACTCCAGGTTTAATATCAAATATTTAAAATCTTTCTTTTTTTGGCTTGTTAAAATTGCTTTTCTGATTGTATGCAATAAATACTCTTTTGTGAAAAAAAATTATACATTTAATGCAGATCATTAAAAGTTAGTATTGTAGATTTTACTGTTAGCTTAAACTCAAATAAAAACTACACTCCACATTAAAATAAATTTGCCTAATTAAAACAAAATTTTAAATGAATTACTTTAGGTTGAAGATGTTTAAACAGATTTTCTTTTTTTTTAATTTTAACATTGTATGTCTCTGAGGGCTGTTCATATCTTTCTATAAAACTACACATGAAATATTGATTACTAAAATTTTCTTTGAAAATTTACTGCTAAATTATCTAGCATTAAAATATTTATTGTAGATACTTGGTAAGATAAACTTCTGTTGATAATATTCTTGTCTATAACCAGTCTAAGTTGAGTAGCTCAAAATTAGGATGAAGAGCCTATGCTAGTAATGAATAGACACTTGCAAGTTAATGTTAAATCAATGGCAGCATTCTTTTAAAATTTCTTGTTTGCATTTTAATATTTTAAATGATTTTTTTTTTCATAGGATATCTGAGGTTGTTATCTAACTAGCTACTTTTGTACTTTTTCGCTTTTAGTCGCAGTTTGTTTTTTCTTCAGACACTTTAACTTTTGAAACCAGTTTCAAAAACAAAGTGTGTGTGTCCCCCCCCCCCCCCTAAAAAAAATAAAATAAATAAATGAATAAATAAAAATTGAAACCAAAATCAAAAAAGTACAATAGTACACAGTTAGACATAAAAAGTCAGATATCCTGTGCAATAAATAAATAAAAAATATTGAAATACATACGAGAAATTTGGAAAGAACTCTGCCATTGATTTAATATTAGCTTGGGAGTATCTTAGCATTTACTAGCTTAGGCTCTTAAACTATTTAAACAATTAAAGTGTTTGGCTGAGATTTTCCATCTTAAGTAACTACTTTAGTGGAATAAGAATTCATGCTATAAAAGATGTTCATATTTTAAAATTAATTTGAAACTTCATTATACAGAATGGAGAGCTGGCAATTCAGGAAGACTTACCTTGTCAGATGAGGATTCCACAACAAAAACCGAAGGTGAATGGAGGAGACTGAATACTTTAGCTCATTATAAGGTAATAATCATAATAAGTTTATAAATGTTTTGGTTTCGATTATTTTCTATTTATTTGTAGCAATCAGTTTGATCTGTAGAAGGTTCTTTTATTTTTATTTAATCAATGACACTGTCTAAAATTATAAGCAAATATGTGTAATTTGCTTAACACATTTTTGACCGGTCACGAGTTAACTCATGTTTGTTTCACCAAGCATCATTGATTAAGGATGTAGCTTTTACTTAAACTTTTAAACTTTAAACATAAACTTGAAAAACCTATCTAAAAACCATTTAATGAAAGACTTTTAGAAGAGGGTGGAGCTTCTACTGTTTTAAAATCAAGATTTCATACAAAATCGCCAGTCAACAAAGTGTTAAAAAAAAAAAAAAAAAAAATTCTTTTGGAAGAATCATAATTTTATGCTTTATTAATTTGCCCTGAGAAAAATGTTTAAAGTTTTTATTGTCACAATTTTAACATACTGCTGTAAAGGAATTTGCTTAAATTAAGTATGTATTGAAATTTTTTGCATGTTTGTTTAAATATTATAAAATTATACAGTTGGTACTAACACATCATTTTTTGAGCAATACTTGATATAGCATGACAAAAAGGAATGTTTCATTTGCTGTGTTGTAAGAGTATTGGAGCAAACTTTAGTTGGAGTAAAATCCTCTTGTTGGTAGTTTAATGAAGAAAAGACTTTAATTTCTGAATGCTTTTTGACCAGATGCCTTTAAAAAAAATTGGTATCCTATTTGCATTAAAAAATAAATAAATAAAAAAGGTAACATGGAATCTTTATAAAGAAAAAAATCTTTTACATATTATTTGTCTGTGTGAATAAAAAGAATGAACCTATTTTATATATGTTTTGTATGATGTATTAAAGTAACACTGGTGAACCCATGTAATACTTTCATGCTGCAATCTTTGAGATTATTTACGGATACGTTTTTCATTAATTTTTAGCTTTTAATCAAACAGAATTTTTTAATGAAATGCAAGGCCAATAACTCATTCACCATTGTGCATTTTGCATGTACATAGAAAAAATAAAATAAAAAGATGTTGATATCAGAAATAATATATATGATTTTGTGTATGAATTAGTGTTTTAAAATATTTTATTTTCTTTGTAATAAATGAAAGTAGATTTTTAAAGAAGAAATAACCAAGATTTCCCCCCTCCCCTCAACGTAACATGTACTATTTTATATTAAATTTAAATTTAACCTATTAGGATTATTAGAATAATTGTGATCAGTCTTCTTTGATTATATCTAAATTTAATATAGATTAATATATTTAACAAAAATATTGTGGTATAGATGTCCCAACGCAAAGCACTGTTTATTTGGACAAGCTGACAAGATTTTTCTTGAAAATTTTGTATGACAAGTGTGTATCCCCCCCCCCCCCCCCCCAGTTATTTTGTATAATAAATTTCAAATTTATATTGTTTTACTTATTGATTCCTTCACATAATTGACATTGTTAATTTATATATTATTTTTACTTTCCCAGGTCCCTGATGGTGCATTATTAACTCTCGTGCCAAAGCAATCATCCATGTACAATATAACTATAATGACAGACAAATTAGAAAAATCACATAAGTATGGTGAGTAAATATCAGTACTTAACTACTTTTAATGTTTCCGAAGTAGAACTATAATTACTTCTGATTTTACTTTGAACTGTTGAATTTATATCATATATGAGTATATATAAGATATATGAGTATTTTTTAGTATATTTTTACTAATTAACAGAAAAAAAAATTTATAACTAAAATAACTTGTTTTACAATAATAACTATCAAAATTTATTCAATACATTTAGTTAAAAAGTTTAACTACTAAGGAATTTAAAATTTGTAATTTCCTGTTGCTTTGTAATTGTTTGCTGCCTAAAAGTGTAGCTAGATTCATAAACATAAAAAGTATGAATTTATCATTAATATTATGAATCATTTAATTCGCTTAAATTTGTTACACATTGTTTATTTTCAAGCCAGGACTTAAAATAATATAGAAGAATTTTTTAATATGTTTATGATTTTTCTCAAAAATACAAAATTGTGGTAAACATTTTATTTATAATATGTAAATATATATATATATGTGTGTGTGTGTGTGTGCGCGTGTGTGTATATATGTATGTATATATAATGTTTCAATCGATTAATTGTACAGGATAAATATATAAAGTTTTTTTAAAGAAGAAATAAGTTTTAAAAAAAAGGAAAGTATTTAATATTATATATGCAAAAATTAAAACTATGTAATATTGTATATTACTTTTATATATGTATTTGTATATTATTTTTGTGCTGTATTGATGTTTCTTTTATTTTTTTCAGAAACTCTAAATTTCTCATTAAAAACTAGTCCCCCTCTCAGTAGAGCTACATCTCCTATGAATCATGATCCAGAAGGTGGTTATAAATATTGGCATCTTGTAAGTATTGTTCAGTTTCTTTTAATTCACTTTTAAGACAAAATTTGTTATAAAATACTTTTGCAGAATAAGACATTTTCACAACAATTAAAACTCTGTTCCAGCCTTGGCTCGAAATTAAAACGACTCTCTGTTTTGCTGTTACATAGTATTGGAGTCAAAAATCCATGAACTTATTTCGAACAAAACTAACCTTAATAAATAATTTCATTGCTATTAAACAACCTTTAAAAATTTTTGTTATGATTAAATAAACATTTATAATTTTGTTATATTAAATAATATCTTTTATATTAATACAAGAGCGAAAAATTTTACATCAAACATTTTACTAAAATTTTACATCATAGATAATTAAACATTTTCGAATACTATCAGAATATCATTAAGAATTTCATTTTTGTTCATACAGTAATATGAGATATCTAAATAAACATTTAAAATACACACACAGCACAGTAAATTTCAGCCCAGAGCCATTAATGTATGTATATTCTTTTGTGCAGCCTGTATATGATCTACACAGCTTATAATACACTAAAAATAAGTTTTAAAATGCATATCATAGCTGAAAATATACTTTCTTCAGTTATGGCTCATAGTTTCTCATGCATCTGAATTCTTTTGTGTGTTTCTGTAAATAAACAGTAAATTCTATGTACACAATAATCTATAGAAAACATGTTGTAGTGCACCTCAGTAATATATATCAATTTCACTGTATTGGAAATAATGTACCATCATTACAATACACTGCAAACAAATTTTCACCATAGATCATAATGTAATGGAATATTTTGGTGCATCCCTGTAAACAAACTATAATTGCTACTTACTCTATAGAAAGCATGTTGCTATCCATCTTAACGATGCATATCATTTTCATTATGTTTAAAACAGTGTAACAACATTAAAATGCTCAAAAAAAAAATCCTTATTAACTGCAATGTAACGGTATACCTTTCAGTGTCTTTCTATACTATACTCTATTGAAAACATGTCATCTACCACAGTGATACATATCAATTTCATTATGTTTGAAATAGTGTAATATCATTAAAATGCACTGAAAACTATTTTTCCCTGTTGACCGTAATGTAACAAAATACTTTTGAGTATCCCTGTAAGTTAACTCGATATAGTACACACTTCATTTTCAGTACCAAACATGCCATGGTAAACCTCAATAACATATATCAATTATGTGGCAATCAGAGTATATTTACGTGAGTTAGAGCACGGACAAATAGACAGGCAGACATACAAAATTCATAATGTTATTTCAACTACGTTGGAAAGTGTTAAAAAGGGAAATTCTCTGATTATTATTTTATAAATGGATGTAAGTGTTTAAAAAATTCATATTAGTGGTCCATATGATTTCAAATTATGAATTTAGTGACTGTTCTAAAAAAAATGTTATTTTCGTTTCTAGGTGAGGCATCACGATGCTGAACAGAAAGAAGGTGAAAGGGGAAACAAGATGGTGTCTGAAATTTATTTGACACGACTATTAGCCACAAAGGTAGTTACTGAAGAAATTGATATGTTTAATATGAATGTTTGTTTATTAATCGCATATGAAATATTGTATTGTCGTATATATATATATTTATTTATCCCTGATAGACTTAAATTTCTATTTAATTTAAAAGCATTCTTTTAAATAATATTTGTGGTAAAATTGTCATTTTATTATGTCATGCTTTTAAAGCTAGAAAAACTAAATATCTTTTTAATACCTGCACATTGAATATAAAAAGACTAAATATCTTTTTAATAAATTTTAAAAAAATCCTGTGTATATAATTAAATGATCCCAAAGAGTATTTGTCTAAATAATGATTTAGTATGAAGAGTTCTGAGTAAATTACTTTTCAAAGGAAATTAAGTAGAAAATGTTTGAGGCAATTCTTCCTTTCTTTCCTACTTTAAAATACTGAACATTTTTATCGATAGCTTTGTAAAAATTACCATATAATGTCAAACCATTGTTATCAGTAGAAAAGTTAAATGTTAAATTTCTATTTAATATAAAGGCATTCTTTTAAATAATATTTGTGGAAAAATTGTCATTTTATTATGTCAAGCTTTTTAAGCTAGAAAAACTAAATGCCTTTTTAATGTATATTTAAAAAAAGAAAATATTTCTCATATATATATTTAAGTAACTGATCTAAATAAATGTTTGTCTAAATAATGATTTAGCATGAAGAGTTCTGAATAAATAGCTTGTCAAAAGAAATTCAAGTAGAAAATTTCTGAGACAATTTTTCCTTTTTTTTTTCTGCTGTAAAAAAAGGGAACATCTTTATTGATATTTTTGTAAATAATTATTTTATGAGGTCAAACCATTATTTTAATTAGAAAAGTTACATGCGTTTCATTACCTATCTTGAAAAAAGAAGCAACTTTTCTAATGGGTATATAAAACAAACTGAAAGCAGACTGTTTATCTAAATTATGATTGTTCTAAGTAAATTATTTTTTTATATAAATAAAGTGAAAAATTTCTCTTTAAGCATTTAAAATTTCTGATTTTTTTTTTTAAGTACTTTTTTTTCCTTTAAAATACTTAGTAAAGCAATTGTGAATTCTCTATAATAAACAGTTAATTAGTTTAAAATTGGGAGAATTATTAAATTTCATCAGTCAGAATGCATACACACATATCTATCTATCTATCTATATATATATATATATATATATATATATATATATATATATATATATTATCATAAGCTCCTTTTTAATTCATATTTAGTCGTACTTAATTCAAAGTAAATTCTATTTTTATGTGCTTTGAATTAAATTAACGAAAAAATACATATATAATTTTTTTATTAATAAAACTTTAATTACACTTTTAATTTTAATGGAGAATTAAAATGTATGTTAGTGTTAAGCTCTTAATGTTATTTTAAATTTATCAACTGGCAAAAATTAAAAAAATATATATACAATTGTGAATGAATTTTTCTTGACCTGTATCAAAAAGTATCTGTCCAATGACATACCTAATGAAAGTTTAAAATTTTTTTTCTTCCAGGGTACACTACAAAAGTTCGTAGACGATTTGTTTGAGACGATCTTTTCAACAGCCCATCGTGGGAGTGCCTTGCCCTTAGCTATCAAGTATATGTTTGACTTTTTAGATGATCAGGCACTGAATCATGGGATTACAGATCCAGAGGTGGTGCACACATGGAAGTCAAATAGGTAAGAGATTGATTTTAATAGATGTGGCATTGTTTCTGTAGTTTTGTTAAGAAGTTTTAATTATATGCACATTGAAAACTTTATGGGTTTGAAGCAGAAAGTTAACTTTATTTGATGATCTAGCACAAGATAGAGTATTTTTGTGTATGTTTGCTTGCTATGAAAATGAAGATCTTTTTGGTATTTTTTATGTTAGCTGGGCACATGCGATAAATTGATAAATATTGCTCCTGTTGTGACGTGGATTTATATTGATGATAGGAGGAAGAATAAGGAATATAGTGAACTTTTAAATATTATTTGCAGTTGTGATTGAAATAGGCAAATAACCCTGCACAATTTGTGCATCTGTTCTTTTGGTCGATTTCTTAAGAAGAGAAACAATCATAATAATAAAATGAATTAAACGGTCTTACTTGAGTGAAATAATAGATGCAGACTATAAATGATGAATACTCCATAAGAGTTGGATCCATAAAATCTTTATTGTAATTCTTGAGGAAGGAGGAAGGATGAGAATAAAATCAGCTGCACATCATTGCTTTATAAAGTTCTGGCTCAATCATCATGAAATTCGAAGAATCTCTAAAATATTCCTTCTGGCCGAATCCATTAAGGGATGTAGAATTAATGCAGAATTAATTAAATTACCAGTTGATTTAAACTTTTAAAATATTAAATTTAAAACAGCATTTTTTATAAAATAATTAAAAACTTTGAAAACGGGAAGCTGATCTCCAAAGAATCCGCGCAGCGAAGTTTCTCGGACATGAGAGCCGGCATAGGCCTGTCCTCAGATCAGACGACGTTTTGCATAAATTTACAGCATCATTTTTGTTAAAATTCTGTTGGAAAAATGCGCAACATTAGTATTTATACCCTTAATAGGGGTGCACAAATGTGAGAGCAAGATTAATTTAAACTAATTTGTTGATTAGGAATTACGTGAAAATTAAAATAACAAATCAGAAACTCATTAACATTTAATAATTAAAAGAACCATTCTAATTTGTATTTGAAAGACACGCCCTTTTCGCCTGCAGCGCCAAAACAAAACAGCTCCCGAAATCATACCGAACAAGAGCGATGCATGCGTAAAACGCAGGAGCGGGGAAGAGCCGCCGAATGCGATGACGTCACAGCTCAGCGCCGATTGAAGCAAACTCAGAGAACGAAGGAGGGATGAAGTAACGCCGTGAAAACACTGCTGAAAAAGCAACGTACAAGGAGCGCGATCGCTGGTAAAAAGGCATTTTAAAAGAACAGCAATTAAACTGGAAAGGCTATAAAATAGAAATACGTTGAGCTGAAATATAAAATAATTAAAAAATATAAAGCTTTCACTCATTTCATTTAAAATATAAAGTTTTCATTCATTTCATTTAAAATACATATATTTAAAAAACTTGTCTTTCACTCATTTCATTTAAAATATAAAGTTTTCATTCATTTCATTTAAAATACATATATTTAAAAAACTTGTCTTTCACTCATTTCATGTAAAATACAAAAATAAATAAATAAATAAATAAATGAAAGAAAGAAACGTAATAATATCATAAACCACAACAACCTGGCTAATATAAAAGTACCACATTTTTAAATAAAGTAAAATGATTCATTTTTGTCTGACCCCTTTTCTTAAAATGTTTGTTGTTTAGTGAAATGCAAAGAATATACAACTGAAGAAAAGCATTATATTGTAGATATATTATTGTTTTGATTGTACTATATATATTTACTTAAAGAAAGAGACAGAGAAAATAGTCATTTTTACCGTCAAACTTAAAAAATTATAGACAAATATATATATTTATTTTATGTCTATATATTAAAAGTTGCTATTTTTTGTGATACTGTTTAAGTCATGGGCTGACACTTTATTTGATTGCTTGTCACTTTTATTTTTGAAAATTTTTATAAATTTATATCAAAATGAAGTCTTATCAATAATAACTAAAGACTTTTGATCTTAATCATACTTTTTTTCCTTAATGTCCAATTATTTTGAATTGCTTGAGAAACAAATTTTAATACAGTAAAATCTCGTTATAATGAATTTCTGAAGACCACCGATTAAATTCACTATACTGAAAATTTCGTTAATGTGAAATTCCAATATGGCGTTTATAAAAAAAGGAAATTTGAATGCATGTTGAATAAAAATATATACTATTACTACACTTATATTAAATTTCGTTTAACATCCAAACTTGTCAGTTAATAATAAATATATAGTATTAATAAATTGCGAACTTACTAGTTAGAAATAGGATCAGGGGCGTAAAATCCTGGGGGGGTGCAACACCCCCCCCTGAAAAAGTCAGTCGGAAAATTTCCCGTTAGATCGGAAAAAAGTACGTTTAGTCGGAAAAAATGGCCTAAAACCTATAAAAACGTATTTATGGGAAAAACGAAAAAATCAGTCGGAAAATAGTTCGTTTAGTCGGGAAAAAATAGTATTAACCTATAAAAACTTATTCATTGGAAAAACAAAAAAAAATCAGTCGGAAAAATTCCCGTTCGATCGGAAAAAAGTATGTAAATTCGAAAAAAAAATGGTATTAATAACCTATAAAAACTTATGAATTGGAGTATTGCTTTTGTAGTTTTTAATTAAATAAGAAAAACAGTTAGATCGAAGAAAACCTATAGAATTTTATTCTTCGTCGGATTATTTATTTTTTATTTTTATTTTTGTAGTTTTTAATTAGAAAAATAAGAAAAAACTATTTAGAACGAAGAAAACCTATATAAATTTATTCTTAGTCGGAAATATTACGGATTTTCCTTTTCTGATAAAACTATACAGAAAAACTTTGATTTGTCGAATATTGTGAAAACTCGAAAACCTTGATATGACGAAAAAGGTATTTATATACATATTCCAGCAATGTTAATATTATTTGAAACCTTGATATTTTGAACGAAAACCTTCATATTAACGAATTTTTTCTGTGCCTTTTGACTTCGAGATATCGAGATCCAGCTGTATTTATTTATAATCGGAAAAATCAAAACTGGATTGCAAATATTTAGGACTTTTCCGTATCAAAATCTGGATATTTTCCACTCTACACGAATTTTACCTTTAATCGAAAATAATTATGGTTTTATTTTTTCTACTAACTAATTTTATGTTTTATTTTTATTTTATTTAAAAAAGATGTGACTTTTTTTTTTTTTTTTTTTTTTACGTAATTTTAGATTGTTTTAAAAATGTGTTTCAAGAAATTTATATGATACAGGATGAAAATTGAAAACACCCAAATACTTTAAAGTTTTATCTCGAAATAATCTGGATATTTTACAATCTATACAAGTTTACTTCTATCAGAAATAATACGTTCGTTTTCTTTTTCCTTAGCCAATTGTATTCGATTTTTTTTTTTGTATACATTGTTATTACTACATTTTGTTTTGTCGGAAAAAACAAGGATGACACCAAATTTTTACACTGCTTGAAAGTATGTTGTTAGAAAGAATTTTAAGCTTAAATTAAGAAATCCCGTATTTTTGACAAATTTGTCTTTAAAATATTCCCCAAGCAAACATATTTCCATTTTACTCAGAAAGAAACACTAAAAAGTTTTAACTGATTGCTAAAAAATAGAGATATAGGACTTCCACGCCTCTTCCAAGCTTTTCTCAATGATCACAATGTTTAAAATTATATATTGAAATTACTTTTATAAACACGTTTTCATTCATTTACAAATATACCAATATTAAACATGTATTGGTATATTTGTAAAGCAAGTTTCTTCTATTAGAATCAAGACACACATGTATATACATTCATGTCCAAAATTTTAGCATATATGATAAAAACGAAGAAAGGAAATCTTAAATATCTTACGAAATTATTAAATTTTATAGATGAAATTCACATGATAATTATGACTTCGCGTATCGAGATAGTCAAATAAGTTTTAAAGGTCTGATGTTGATTCCTTTTGAATTATTAATAAATTTATCTAAAAATTAGGGGTAAAGGTCTGTGATTAATGTGTGTAGAAAAATGAGGATTGGAACTCCAAACTGCTTTATTACATATCTTGTTATTAAACGTACAAAATTTGATTAAATTTTATTGAAGTACTAAGAAATTGATATGAGTTTTGTTCATTCGAAAAATGTCAATCTTTTAAATTTTGGCTGTTTTTAATGTCGTAGATGCTCACGGGTAGCAGGAGTTTTTATGCTTAACTCAGAACTTTATGAATTTCAATCTGGAGCAGAGTTGGAGTCTATGTTGTGATGTTTTAGTTGGCCATCAACTTGATTCTTTTAGATGGAATTAAAATAATTCCAGAATAATGTGAATAGTTTCTTGATTGACACCTATTGAAAGTGGATTATCCAGAAGAAACAAATTCTTATTTCATTTTTAGAAAAATGAAAAGCTTTCATACCAGCCATGTCAAATGTGTGTGAATGTTATCTATAACAAGATCATCTGAATGAGTTTAAAATGTGTCAGGAAGTTATTTGTATGAATAGCAAATCGAAAGAAATGAATTTCGATGTACTCTGAAAGTAGTATTGGGAGAAAAGAAGGGAGCGTCAATCAAAGAAGATCAAGAGATCCAGTGAGGAGGAGAAGGAGTTTATTCGCCAGTGTGGGCAGTCTAGATTTTGAGTACTAGTGAGTTGGACTTCGTCTTTTGGTGTTTCTGAGATTGTAAAAAGATGTCTTGTAAATATTAATCTAAAATTTCACCATCCTGTCATCTTTTTACAATCGTTGTTTAGGAATAAATTTTTTTGGTTTAATACGATATGATACGTTTAATTATATATATGCGACCACGATACCACAATGTGAATGAAGTATGCACACACAGAAAAGTAAAATGCATGAAACCCTTTATTGGTAAAAAACGGGCAACGAATACGCAGCTCTTTAATCCAGTTTCATCAAATTTTGAAACATTTAGAAACAAGATATATCGCTATCAAACAAAGCAGTTTGGAGTTCCAAATCGCAATTTTGTACACATATTAATCATAGTATTTCACCGCTGATTTTTAGAGACATATATTAATAATTCAAAAGGATTCAACATCAGCGCTTTAAAACTTATTTGACTATCTCCATAAACTAAGTCATAATTATCTAGTGAATTTCATCTATAAAGTTTAATAATTTCATGAGATATTTACGATTTCCTTTCTTCGTTTTTATCATATATGCTAAACTTATGGAGATGCGTGTATATATATATATATATATATATCTATATTAAAAAAAAAGTAACCACCACTGCGGCCGCCGCTGTCAATTAAGATTTTGTGCCTTGAAGTCTTTCTGGACTAATATCCAGAAAACTATTGCAAATAAAAATTTAAAAATTGGTGGTTTTATAAAGAAATGTTCGATAAACACGCTGAAGTAGACAGTTTTTAAATCGAAGAATTATTTTAAGAGATATTTAAAATCAAAGTTGGTCAAAACAGTTTTCTTATAAAAGTTTTATAGAAACGAAAACTATGCACAGGAATTTAAACGTAATTTGTAAGGATATAGTTGACAAGGTTGGGGTGTGCAGACTGCAATTATTTTTTCAATTTGACTCTTTGTTTGAGGTTATATTTCAATTTTTTATTCAAAATTTTCATTATTTTGACGAAGATTTATTTCATATTTCATAAATTCCATTATTTGAATCGTTGCCAATTTGTAAAATAGCGCACGTAATAATATTCCCTTTCAATTAAGAAATGTATTAACACGTGACTATTAAAAACTGAAATAAAACTTTAAAATAATAATTAAATGATCATGTGTTAAAAGCAATAAATGTAGAAAATAACGGAATAAAAAATATACTTGCGCGTGAATATTAAAAAGATAAATAATTAAATTATTCCGCGTTTTCAAAGCATCAAGTAGAGTAAGATTAATTTATTTCGACAAAATATTTTATCTATTATTGCAAATTTTAAAACAGTGTAATTAATAATATTTCCCTTCAATTAAAAGCTATATTTTTACGTTTAATAATTACGTTTAAATCAACGAAATAACTAATAAATTGGTAAAATATAATTAAAAATACAGATAAACGTTGAATTAAAGATCATTCGATGACATAACTACCACGCGTAACGCATCTGGTATCAATTGAATGCGACGCCACAGATATGCACTTTTGGCTTTAAATCCTATATTTTGGCGACAGTTCATTTCTTTTATAGAAAGTAGTAGTCGGGATAATGAAGTAATACCCAATTTTCTATAGCATCGTTATAAAATTTCCCGATGCCATGACATTGCTTACTTAACCATTTTGCACGAGTTGATTTTCAAATGTTTAATTAACCTTATTTTATCAACAGTTGTTAGCTGTCTCGACAGCAGTTGAAAAAAAAGCCGACAGCAGTCGTGTTTAAAGCCGACAGCAGTCGGCTTTAAAATCCCTTGGTCAAAGGAAAATGAATGGAAACCCGATTATAGCAGATATACAGCGAGCAGCCGATTACACAAGGTCGATTATAGCAGACGATTACAGCAGGTCGTTTAATTATAATTCAATCTTCCGCAATCGTTTTAAGGTTGATCAAATCAGTGTGTTTTTACAGTTTGTGGTGTCAGAACGGAGGTTGGCAGTATATATATATATATATATATATATATATATATATAGTGTGTGTGTGTGTGTGTGTTTGTACAGTAGAACCTCGATTATCCGACCCTCGTTTAACCAGAACTCTCCGTAAACCGACGTCGGTTTCCTGACCCTTTTTTCTTCAGCCTTTTTTTTTTAATTTTCACATTCCTTGTGTCACAAACGGTCATTTTCGAACTATCAGTACAGAGATAAATATACTCTTTCTTAGAATTCCTTTGAAATTAGCTTGAGCTACCGCAAGCTCCGATCCCGGTATAAGTGTACTCTTCTCCCCATCCCCTACACACACTCCTTGTGTAAACGTTCCTGTTCTAAACAAAAACACTCCCATTTCGAAATTTTGTAGGCCATACTGCGGAATGCCAAAACATTCGAATGTCATTGCACCCTCTGATTGTAAGCAAGCGCAGGGAACAAAACCCCTTTTGTTATCTTTTCACAAACAGATCTTTTTCACAACTGCAGAATTTAAAAAGGGGGAGGAGAATTTTCATGTATAATTTGAATTTAGATATTTATTTAGCAGTTTAAATGGTCATAATAGCAGTTCGATGACGGTGCTACATATTAAACTAGATGATTATTGATAAATTCTCGACTGTCCGAAAATTTCAATTATCCGATCTAGGTTCGATCTAATTTACGTCGGATAATCAAGGTTTTTCTGTACACACACACACACACATACACACGTATATATATATTATATATATTAGTTGGCATTTTGTTTTTCATAGTACTCTGAAATTTTCCGTCTTGAACTCGGAAATTTACAAGACTACACCCCCCCATGCAAGTAGGGTGGTTTACGCCCCTGAATAGGATAATTATTAAGTTCATTAAGTTTCAAGACTTTAATCGCAACTGTATTATAAAAGAATTAATACTTTATATTATATACCTGACGAATTAAAAAACCTCACTGACATCTGCCTTTTGTCTCTTTCAGTCTTCCTCTCCGATTCTGGGTCAATCTAATAAAGAATCCTAATTTTGTGTTTGACATACACAAGAGCAACATAGTAGATTCTTGTCTTTCGGTAGTAGCACAGACCTTCATGGATGCTTGTTCGACGTCAGACCACAGGCTCGGGAAGGATTCACCAAGTAGCAAACTTTTATATGCCAAGGATATTCCTGTTTACAAAGATTGGGTAGAAAGGTAAGGCAGTTGTTTATCTTGGAGTATTGAATTAAGAAAATATTCATTAATCTTGATGTTTGTTTTGATTTGTTTGTACCATTTCTATGTTCTATAAGACAATTAGTTTACATAAATAAATGAATAAAAATCAGAATATTTGAACATACCTGCCAAACTTTTTTTTTCTTTCTTCAAGAGAGACCTTTTTATTTTGATGCTATTTTCCCTTCTCTCTTACTATATATATACTGTTGATATGAGAAGCAAGAGAATTATAAAAGTCCTTCTGTTAACCATCACTCATAATATCTCTGAAGATAATAAAAATCGTAAAAATATACACATTTAAAATAATTACACAATGGGTCTAATTATCTCAATGCTGAAATTAATATCATAAAGCTAACATCGCATCTAACCTTTGTGAGTGTCATTTTATTTAGACAATATTACAGTACTGAAGTCAAAGCCATTAAAGAACTAGTAATTCCAAAGGACATGTCAGAATATACAGTAATGCTGATCACTTTTTCCCAAAAGAACTCTGCTAACACAGCCTTGGCAATAGCCATTGCAATTTTCAAGCTGTTGATTTCACATTTTAACAGTGCAATAAGAGACATGAAAAGGCTAGTTAATATGGCCCAGAATCTAAGTTTACAAACCACTAATTAAGGTTCAAGATTAAGAAATAAATAAAGGTTTTCTTCTATACTCTTTCCTTCTTTCCATGGCTCTGTTGTAAATCTTACAAAGGGACAGTATTTGAAGCGTTCTTCTCTCTCCTTTCTTTCATTCATTCATTCTTCAAAGATCTTGATGCATTTCTTTGCTTTTTCTTTTATTAGGAGGGGGGGTTCTGAATTTTGAAATTCTGTCTGGTAAAACTGATAATTTACTAATTTACTACTGTTTGACAGACAATTGTAATGAAGAAATATTACCACTGAGACCAAACAGTGGTCAATAAAAATATATTTCTCTTCTAATTCTGTCCTACTCTTTGCATAAAATCACGTTGAAATGAACAGGTGTTTTGCTTGTATTAACTGTGATCCTTTTTTTTTTTTTTTTAAATCTCGTAAAAATTGTGAAAATCTTAATATAATTTAAATAATGAACCGTTTTTAATGTGCAAATTGTTCATTTTAACCATACCCTTGTTTTAGCCCTGCTTGTATTACATGAGTTTAACTTTATATATAATATTTTATTTTAATTAATTTCAGACAAAATTTTCATAACAAGATTCATAAATTTGACAAAGCTTTTTGAAGAATTTTTGTTAAAAGTTGAATTGTGTACATAATCAAATCCAATTTATTTTTCTAAAAAATAACATCATTTGGATTGAACGTAGTAATTATCTTAGTGCTTAAAGTTAAGTGGTCTAGCCCTGCTGGCTTAAGAGGATGTGCAACAACAACAACATCATGTTATTGCACTAATCACTAACTCATCTCTCTCAAAGTTGAGTTAAATAATCGAATGTTATTGTGCAATAACATTAGATTATTAGGAATGGGAAAAATTAAAGTTTTCAACGTATTGACTGGCAAGGACAAAACATAACATCAGTAACTGAAGATACCTTGGCAACAAGAGGTGAAAATATATTTAGAACTTTTAACATATTGACTAGTTTCAGTGTACTTTTGAAAATGTATTTTGAAGCTTTTGGACATAGCTTTTGTGTTTTAAAGTAAAATAAGTTAATGTCTGTTTTAATAGGTAGTGAAAGTAATTATTATGTCTGATAAAATGACATAATGAACGATCGTAAATAGAAGATATAAATAAAAAAGGAAGAGTGTAGTTTTCCACAATTTACATTTTTCTTGCATTAATCATTTCCGCAAGTTAAATATGTAAATAAAGTAGAAAGGTGAAATGAAATTTTATTTATTGAATTTGTATTGTATGCTCTTATTATTTGAGACTATTTTTAAAAGCAGATTAATTCTTTTTCTTTTCTTTTATTATTATTGTTATTTTGTACAGACACTAAAAAAAAACTTTGCCAAGTTTTTTTTTTTTTTTTTTTTTTTTTCTGTGAAAGGAATTATTGATAAGAAAAATCTCATTATTTGAGAATTGGTAGAAATAGTTGGGAAATATAATTCAAACATTTTGTTTTCATTTTTCATTATATAAATTAACATTATTCTTTTTAAATAAAATGGCTTTAACCCACTGATTTATTTCATTTCAGATATTACAGAGATATAAAAAATATGGCTGCAATCAGCGATCAAGATATGAATGCTATGTTAGCTGAAGAGTCTAGGGTAAGTAAAGTTTTTGCTCATTATAAATTTATGTACATTTAATCTAACATAATATTAAATGCCCAATGCTTTATTTATGCCCAACATTACTTGTTATAAAATTTATTTAACACACTGAT
Source organism: Maratus michaelseni (assembly GCA_963931845.1). Classification (NCBI taxonomy): domain Eukaryota; kingdom Metazoa; phylum Arthropoda; class Arachnida; order Araneae; family Salticidae; genus Maratus; species Maratus michaelseni. The sequence continues at coordinate 15,249,814 of OZ007600.1, forward strand.
TGACAATAATACAATTTAGGATGGGTTCTAGACACTTTATTTTATCATGTTCCGAGAAGCATTATTTGTTGTACCAAGCAACAGTCAAACCTCAATTTAACGATTGCAAAGGGTTCCTTGAAAATCATTGTTACATTGAGATTTTCGTTGAATCGGGGAACAGATTAGATAAATTAAAACTGCATGACAATTATTAATAAATTATCAAAACAATGCCTACTACTTGTATTTAATTATATTTTCCTTTCAGAGCATAAAATATATACTTTTATTCAATAAATATTATTGATACATTACTTTGTTTTTTTCCATTAATATAACCAGTGACATGGATTTTTCAGTTGTTGCAAAAGCATTATACCATCATATCGCACCCCATAAAGTATTTTTTGCTGCTTCAATTGAAGTAACTATCAAGATTTTATCTTTTGTCTCAGAATCTGAATCTAAACCAGACTAATTTAGCTTGTTTTTGTTACCAGTGTTGAATTCAGGGGGCCTGGTGGTGGACATTTTCCCCCTCTTCCCTCCAGAGCTTTAAAATGCCCTCCCTGGAAGATTTGAGATTTTATTCTTTCAATGGTCAGAAAGTGGAATTCCTCCCCCCCCTCCCCCTTCCTCCAAGGACATAGAAATCCCTCCCAGAGAAAAGTGTCTGAATTCAACACTGTTTGTTACAGATCTTCTCAGTAGTTTGTAGTTCACAAACACAGCCATGTGAGTCATAGTTTACTTAAGTTCTGGTTACAGATGTTATACCAAACTGATGTTTTCAAGTCCCCTGTTTCAAACTGTTTATCATCACACACCAGTGGATAGACAAACAGAAAGAAAAGCTAACAAATTTTGTAACTAAAAAAAGAATAAACTCTTTGAAATTCATCAAAGTTATCATTAAATAGAGGATCGTTCAATGTAGGAATCAATATAAGTGAATAGAGACCATTAAAATCTCTTGTTAAATCAGGGGTTATACTATATTTTTAAATGGATAATTTCTGTTCCAATTACAACTGTTCTGCTTTCCTTATGTTCAAAGACATGGAGTTAAAAGTTTCAATTCTGAAAAAATTCTATATTTATATTGCAAGACCATTAATATTTGTACATTTTATATTCTATGAAATACTAAAAACAATATTTTACAGCAAGGGTCGATCCAGGCAAAATTTGGGGCCTATTTAGGGTTCCTTCACAAAAATAAATTTGATAAAATATCCCATTTCACAAAATTCCATAAAAACTTACTATATATTAAAATTATTTATTATTTTGTGACTTTTAAAATGTGAATTTGTAAACAAACAAGTTCACCAGAGAAGAAAACCTCAGCAAAAAGATTTTAAAAAGTTTTTGTCAAATGCTTTTTTTTCGAATTTTGAATTTGAGTAACTGGATTTCAACTTTTGTTACAAAATGTTATTTTTCACAAAAATAACCTTTACTTTTCACAAAATGGGCCCCAAGAAAAAACCCTGCATTGACTGATTTGATCAGAGTTGTAAATATTCCACAAAATTCTTATAAATACGAACTCAGCTAATTTATTTTAATAGACAAAAACCTTCTAAATTCTTTTAATGATTGCATTAATCTTGTAATGTATTTTCCAAAAATCGGGAAAAATGCTTTTGAAAGTGAAATTTTCATTAATTCGTAATTTGAAACATATAAAGGGTTAAAATTCTATATAAGTACAATTTAGATCTCTACACTTTTTTAATAAGTGACATTTTCAATTGTAATGTTAAACTATTTAATTACTTTTGGCTTGTTAAATTCTGAATTTTTCATTTTCTTTTTTAGCTTCATGCTCATGAATTTAATACTAACGTGGCATTGTATGATCTGTACGCGTATGCTGTAAAATATAGTGAGCAGGTAAGTGTATTTTTGTTGTAATAAATACATTTCAATTTTCTTCATGATCTGTATTAATTAAAAATTATTTTATTTAATAATTTATATATTTCTAAGTATTAGTAACTTCAAAAAAAAAAATTCCCAGTTTATAGTTTCTTTAGTCTTTCTTAATTACTTAGGAATAACTTATTTTACCACAATTTTTTGCAATTGCTGTGTAATTAAACTAGCATGTTTGTGAATTTTATTCTCAGTGTGATCACTGTGTTATCAGTAAATGTTATTGAAGATATGTATATATAATTAATTATTTAACATATAAGTATGTATAATAGCTTTATTTAAGATAAGTGATATGATAATAAAAAACAGGAGATATTGTTGCAGAGTAAGGGTTTTAAAATACAATAAGGCACAAAAGCGTATAAATTACAGGAAAAATGTACAATCTGGCAACATTATGGCAAGAAGCTATGACAAAATCAGAATCTTTGATGATTTCTGTAAACTTACTTTTTCTTTTTTTCTGTTTCTTTTTCTCAAGAACAACTGGAGCAATTTCAGATTTTTTTAAATTTGGCAATAACTAATCTATGACCTTGATTGGTCAGCAAAAAATAAAAATAAAAAAGTTAATAATTACACAAATGCATAAAAACAACAACAAAAAACCAGTTTTAGTTTTAATTAACAAATAATCAGAAACCATTTTTTTTTTTCAAAGATGCAGCTAATTACAGTAGCAAAAACATAAAAAAAAAATATTGTAATATAATTAGTGAGTGGTTGCTTAGAAAATGAAACATAAAAATTGCCTGTTTTTCATTGATTTCACAACTGTACCTAGTTGTATTATGTTGTATTCTAAGTTATTTATTTATTTTTTTTTTACTCTTTCAGTTAATGCAAACATTAGAGGAGGATGAGTTTTCAACGAAAAACAAACTCCCATGGAAACTTGCGCAGACTCTGTCTATTATGTGTGGCGAGGCCGACGCATGACAAATGCCAACTCTGATAGTCATTTAAAACATTCCATTTCTTCAGCAACTGTTCTCCATGTGGATTCCGAAAACGTGGATCAGGATCCACACTGTGTGTCACAAGTGTGTCATCAAGTACTGGAAATCCATGGACTGCTGGGATTTTTTAATAACAGTAGTTGAAATTACTGTTATATATTTCCTCATTTATCGAGGAATTTGTATAAGTGTCAAAACTTCTAAGTATTGATGTTGAAAACTCTTTTTTCTGTCTTTGAACAGTTAAAACTTGGGGACGTCATTCGCACACAGGTACTTTTACCATGAAATTTTTATCTCCAGATAAAGATGTAAGAAATTAAAGAATTTTACTACTTTTCAGACATGTGCAATTTCACTAGAAATAAATGAAATTTTCTAAAAAAAAAAAATATTGGTGTCTTAAAGCAGCTAATGGTGCTCATAGATGAAGAGATATAAAGTTTTTCAGTTTGGTTTTATTTGTTAACAGTGATGGCTTTCAAGTTTTTCCTTTCAGTTGCTCTATATTAGCATGGCTGTTTAAAAAATATATATATCCTCCAGTCTGTCATAGGTTAAAGATCAAGTAAAAAATGTATATCAGCCATTATCAGTGCCTTGCATTGCTTCGTCCCAGGCTAATCAATTTGCAGGCACCTGACTTCAAAAAATAAGCCTGCTTTAGATTTTTTTTTTTTTAAATTATTTTCAAAGTAAAAAGGTACTTGTTTAATTTTTTGTCGACCTCTTTCTGTTGCTAATATACATGTCACTAATCAGTGTTACTTAATGCCAATAATGGATAAATATGACATAAAAACATACTCATATATCTTCCCATGATTTCATATAAACTCTTTTAAGTTTTGAGAAGGCCTATTTGTAGAGTTTTCATATAGACATACATATGCAATCATTATCTGTTGCTCAAATCAAATTGTTCTTTTCCCCATTTAATTGTAAATACTTCACTGTAATCTTGAAAATATTTGATCATATCCTGTTCTATAGGTGGAAATTTCTAAATTTATATATATATTTTTTTTTTTTTTCCCAAGATGCGAGAAAAATAAACAGAAAGATAGCAATTCATTACCAAAAACTGAACTAACTTATCCACAAAATAAATAAAAATACATATGTACATCACATGTAATGTACAGTGTCGCAGTTGATAACAGGGAACGCAATGTCATGCTTATCCACCATTGGCATTAAATTATATTGTTTGGTGACTGATTTTGTTTACCGTAAATTGTCAACAGAAAACTAAACAAGTTCAGAAAAAAAAAACCTGCGTGAATTTCCCTTGATCCCACCTGTGAAATATGTATAATGCCATTCGTCTCAGCATCTGATGCCACTTCTTTATTGTCTTCCAAGCTGATAAAAATTCTGCTTTTTCCGTAAATTTTTCTTTCATAGTTCCTTTCTTCAGTTTTTGACTGTGATGTGTGTCCTGGCTGAGCTTTTTTCGTTATTTTTTTTCTGCGGAGTTGCAACCTTTTTCATCGACCCGTAGATAATCAGGACTATTGTATAAAACAGACTCGGACAAGAGTCTCTTACACACAACAGAGTTTCTGTCAAAGGAAAAAAAAACTGAATCTGAAATGCAGCTGGATATAGTTGTATGTGACGAGAAAAAAAAACCTGATCCTTACAATCATGGCTGGCAGATGATTGGCATGAGCTTGTGTGTAATGCCAACAAGTAGTTTCTGTGGCCAATCTGTACTAACATTTTCAAGAAAAAGTGAAAAAGAGGAGAAAAATCTTGCTGCACTGTGATACTCTTTGTAGTGTACAAATAAAATATTTCAAAAAGAAGATTACAGAAAGCTGGCCTGGTGCTGTACACACCTACCTCTAAAATATTAGTGGAATGTGTACACTAACGCATGGGCGCCGGCAGAAGGAAATCCAGGGAGGGGCAAAAGTTTAAAACAGGTGTGTATGCTGTCTTGGCCGTGCTATTTTTTAAATGGTTTTAACAGCATGAAATTAGTTAAATTGGGATTTTTTTTGTGACAGCCATCTGTGCAAGTCAAAAATTTTAAAATGTATCAACCTAAAGATCAATATAGAAATTTAACAATTAAGAAATATTAAATATTCAAAAAGAAGTTTCTATGCTTTTTTCAAAAAGTAGAATTGTAACAATTTATTTTTTCATCAGGGGGTCTTCCTCCACCTCCCCTGAACCCCAAGAGTTCCTTTTTCTCTTGGTGTTTAATTATGTTAAGTCTTGTAAATAATTAATTTTACTATTTTTGCAAAATCATTGGAGGAAAAAAAATTTGAGTATCAAAATCTGGGACGAGGCAATGGCCGTCCCCTCCCCACCCTCCTTCCCTGCCGGCACCTATGCACTAACGTCAGCTTGAACCTAGATGTTATTGTAATTTAATGGTCGTCAACTCTTGTTCGATATTTTATATTATAGATAATCAAACCCATCTGTGTTTTTTGTGTGTAACTCAGTGAAAAACATTTTTTGAAGGCACTCTGTCCACACATAATTACAAAGGGGGAGGGATAAAAGTTTAAAAAAATTCCTATGAGAGCTTATATTGCTCTGGCAGTTTTAAAGAGCTTGTGCATGTTTCAGAATCTAGTTGTTGAAAGTGTAAAAGTGTTCTTCATTTCTTTTTTCCTATATATTTTGCATTTCAAATTTACAAAGGTAAGCAGTGTGCATTTAAATTTTATAGTACTTTAAAGTTTGTTTTTTTGGTACTTTTCGATTATATTCAGTCACATTTTTTGATAGCTTTTTGCATGATGGAATCAACTTTTTCGGAGATTACATATCTGCAGAAATAAAAAGCACAAGTTATGTTAAAATGTTGATGTCAGACAGGACAGTCTTTTTGGATTTCTAAAACTCCATCTTCAATGCAAAAGAATTAAAAACATATACATAAAAATATTAAAATAAGGAAGAGCAAGCTGAGTAGTTTATTTAGTAGTATGGTGTTTTGCCTTTGATCATTTTAATATTTTCATGTAAGTGGTTTTAATTTTTTTGCACTGATGATTGAGTTTTATAAACTCCAAAACAGGTTTCTTCTATCAACGTTCTAACATAATTTGTGCTTTTATCACATTGCCTTTATACATATAAAGAATCTTATTAAAAATAGATAAACAGAAACCTGAATATGATATTTTCAGAAAAAATAGTATTTGTGAGAAAAGTCTAACAGACCCTTGATTATGTGCTGTTTCATGAAAACATCATCAGGTTATATATATTATATCTGTGAAAATATTCTTATTTGCTTTTGGTTATTATTACCAAATGAGAAACAACTGAAAAAGGCAGAGTGCAAAAATGAAATGTTGAGTGATAACTAATATGAACAATTAAATTCAGAATTGGATAAAAACAAAGGTGTAGCATCTAGAATGTTTGTTTTGTTACCTAGAAGTGACTAAAGAAATGTGACTGGAGATAATGAGAAGATACCATTGTTTCCTCGAACATGAATGATGTAGCACACTTACACATCATTCTATCTATTGAAGAATATCATTTGCATAGAATCTGACATAAGATATAAAATATGTAATGTAATGTAATAATGCTTTTATAATGTTCACAAATAATGGTAGAATTCCATTATTTTTAGTCTCACCTAATGTAATTTCATGCATGCAACCTTTTAATCACTTTTATGTTTTTTTTTTTTTTTTTAAGCAATGAAATCTTTTAGACTGGTAGGTTTATTCATTTACATTGAGTTTTGAGTTTAATAAAACAAAACACTTAAATATAATTTGAAAATATGCATATATTTTGTGGTAACTTTCATTTTTGTAGGAATATTTTCTTGCACCAATTTCTTAGATGCTTTATAAAATATTCAACAAGGAAGGTTTAAAAATATATATACTAAATACATTTTTAATGATTATATAATTTGAGGGGAAAATAATATTTGAAATGGAATTCTCTAGTTGTTGAAAATTTGAGTCTTCATACATATTTAAAAATAAAATTGAGTGTAAAAATTAAAGCATTAAGTTACAGAAGTAAATTTTTCACAATTAAAGAATATTATTTATTTTAATCTACTATCAGTCTGATTATTAAGAAAATTTTGACAAACTTCTTTTTAGTATAACTTTTTTTTTTTTTTTAACTTAGCAATTTCTAATTTTGAAAAGATCTCTTCAAAACTTGATATCCACAAACACACAGCCTAAGTTTAAAAACCAAAAGCTGGCTTTTGGTCAAATTGCTGGTTAAAATTGCTAGTTTTACTGCATTTATTTATATTTCTTGAATGGCAATATTTTTAACCAGGCAATGTAACATTTTTATATTTTTTTGTTTTCGTAAGTGATTAACTGAGTTATGTGCATGAAGTTACACAGTTTTTAGTCTGTTTTCATCCATTTCATTTATTCACAGAAGTAACTTAATTTTTGCATGAACTGTCTTAACACCTAACACCCGTCCAAGTCAAAAGTATCATTGCTGTATTATTTTAAGCCTTCTGCATATCTTAAAATATTAATAAGAATCCCCTTTTTAGAATTAAACAGTATTAATACTTTAATAACTGCCAAAATGCTTGAAGCATTCTGATTCAAAGTTGTTCAGCATGAACATTTTAATTATACAGGGTTGACCAAAAGTCCTTGACACATTTTAAAACTCAAAAAAAAAAAAAAAAAAAAAAAAAAAAAATCAAGTAAATGGCAAACAAAATTGCAGATTGAATAAAAATGCTTCTGATGATCAAAAGGGTTTTTTTTTTTGGTTTTTTTAAAGCAATCTATAAAAAATATTTCTAAAATTTGTTCATGAATGGCATTATACCCTTAAAGCTGTAAAAAAGCATCAAAAACTCAAGATAAGCAGTTACAGACCATTTATTTTGTAAAAACTAACACAGTGCTGCAATGTGTTAAATGAAACTTTGTACTGTTTGGATGTGGTTTGAACTAAAAAGCGCACAGTTGTTTATGATAGTATACTGTACATAATAAATGGTCTGTAATTGCTTACCTTATTTTATTTTATTTTTTACCGCTTGGAAGGTATAGTGCCATCTATGGTCAATTTGTGAAATTATTTTTTTAGTTTGCTTAAACAAAACTTTTGATAGTGAGAAGCATTTTTTGTCCAAACTATACTCTTGTATGCTAATTATTGAATTTTAAAATATGTCTAGGGTTTTTAGCTTACCCTGTACTTTAACTTACTTCTCACGTTTTTTTACAAATTTATTAGTATTTATTGTGAAACATTAGGTTTAACAAATTTAAGTGTACACAGAATATCTTGCGCATGTAAATTTTTTCTATTTTCCATAATTGCTAGGTACGTTTTAAAAAGTTTTTATACGATTATAAGAAATCTATAAATATATATAACTATATGTTGTGTTGCTGCACAACTAGATATGTAAAAACCAGATCACTTATGTACTTAAAAAATCAAACATAATTATATGTAAGGAACAAATTGTGAATGCATATATTGTATCTTTGTGTGTATCGTAAAATATTGTTAATATTGCAAAGCGTGCACTAGCCCTTTGTACATGTGCATATGAGACTGTGGGCATGCCATGCACGCTTTTTTCTTTTTGATAAAAAAACAAAAAGTATCATATTGTACATATTCTATATCCTATAAAATATGGTTCAAAACATGGAAGAGGCTGAGTATCAGAGTTTAAATATTGATAAAGAAATAATGGTACTTGCTTGTATAGGGGCCTTGAAGAGATGAAAATGGCAAGAGAAGAAAATTTTTCACATACTTTCTGAAAACCTTTTCGCTGTTTCATACACACAAGAAATTTGTTGAATATTTACAAAATTTATTTAATATATACATTTACATATAGAAGCCATTTATCTATTATTATATACTGATAGAAATAATATCTCTAAGATCTGTCATCAGAAACACTTTTTAATACATACATAAACAAGCATCAATTTTGTTTTTGTAGCTATTTATGTCATTTGGCAACAAATCTCACTTTCCTAAGTCTGAACTGCACCAATGCCATTTTAAAACACACCAAGGCCCTTATAAAAAAGATGTACCTAAAAAATAGTCAATATATATGTTAATTGCTGGAGTTAGATTGCATCTTTTTTTTTAAAAAACCCTTTTGTACATCGCTGTTTCCTTTCCTTGTGAATTTTTTTATGATGTGGCCTATTTCTGTTTTGAACTCTCTCTATATATTACATGGAGGTGCTACCCTTTGAAAAGAACCTCCTAATGAGTTGGAAGCAGCACCATGTCAGCTGTATCATGCACTTGGGTGTTTTTTCACCAGACTGCATTGAGTCTGTTTATAATACCGCTTGAAGTTGAATTTTTTTCTGTGATTTGAGATGGTGTTGTAAAGATATTTGGATTAAATTAGCTTTCTTTTTATTTCGCTGGCTCTCCAACAGCCAGTTCTCTACAAAGTAAATTACAGATTTCATAGAGCTACTGCATAAATGCAACCATTGCCCTTATTTATTGCCCATTTGTTGGCAACTAATGTCCTTACCTAATAATTAGTTGGCAACTGATATCCTTACCTATCTTTTGTTGGCAACTGATGTCATTACCTAATATTAGTTGGCCACTGATACCCTTAGCTGTCTTTTGTTGGCAACTAATGTCCTTACCTAATATGTGTCGGTGACTGATGCCCTTACTGCCTTTGTTAAACATATTTGCTTTCATCTTCATAATGTTTCATTTCTACAACAGAAATGCTGTGATTTATTTAATGCTGAAATTAGGAGTTTTTAAAGTAATTTTTTTTAATTCGCATCTTTGATTTAGGATTTTTAAATTTTTGACAAGTTTTTTGCTGTTTTGTTTTTTATTACCTCTTGTATATATGTACATTTCCGTGATATTTGTATACATTGCGTAATTTTACTACATGCATTTTTAATGTTTTTTGAAAAAAAAAATTCATTGTTGTTTGTATAATTAAGTAAAGATGCCGTAGCTCTCTGAAGCTGGTCAATCTCATTGCTGTTTATAGTTTTTGTATCATGTTCATCAGTTGAGGGGTTAAAAAAAAAGGTACTTCTTTTATATAAGGGTCTTGGTGATAGTAAATGGCCTTGTGAGAGAAGGGAAATTTTCACAGATACTTGTTGGCAACCTATTTACTGCTTCGTATACGAAAACAATTTGTTCAATATTAACACAGTTTATTTTATTTACAAAAATAGATGTAATTTATCTAATATCTGTAACCAAAAGCAAAATATTTAATGCATAACCTTAATAAGTATTAATCCTTCATCAGTTTGGTTTTCACGGCTGTTTGTATCACTTAACAACAAATCTTATTTTTTAAAGCTTGAATTGTGCCAGTTTTTTTTTTTTTAATGTGCCGCCAAGACCCCTATAAAAGAGAAATACCAAAAAAAAAGGAAAAAAAAAAGAACGAAATATTCCATGTGTGATTGTATGCATGTGTGTGTTTCTGTTCATATGTGGTGTTTTTTTATTTCATTATTTCTTTTTTTTCTACAATCTAGAGGAGATTAGACTGAGCAAAAAATCGCAGAGTTAAAAAGAAATAAAAAAAGAAAAGAAAGGAGGGATGTGTAAAAATAAATAAATTCTTTACTTCCTCTAGAATGTGGAACTAAATGATGTGTGCTGAGAATTGTACACCTGCTTTTGTACAACCTTTGGAGACTTTGTAAAATATTTATAGCATATTTTTATTATGGTATTGGTTTATAGATTCTGTAATTTGCTCAACTGGTTTCCTGCATTAAAAATGGCGTATCATCACATCATATGTTTGGTTTCTTATTTATTGTCTCAATTTTGTGTGTTTTTTTAACTTTCACAGAGCACAACAATTATCACTTTCGAATGTTAAAATAATAAATACAGTTGAAGATCTTTAGAACACAATTCTCCATATAACGCACAACTTCTCAGATGTAAATAATGAATTTTTAGTTAAGAAACACCTGAATTCCCACATTATAAATAGTTGCTATTCTCTAAAGGACTCAATTTGATACATTAGTTCAACTTTATCTCCTTAATTCAGAGCCTTTTACTGAAAAAATTGCTATGATTTGATACAGGTATGTTTGGACAATGTTTATAAAGTAAATTTAACAATGTGTGGAATGATCTATATTATGCAAAAAATTATAATCTGCACAACTCCTAGTAATATAGAATGCAATATAAAGATACTCTAAGGTATTTTGGTATGTTTCACACATATTTGGTCATGTTTTACAAGCTAAATTTAATGATATGTGAAATGTGATCTATATAATGCACAACCTCGTGTTTTTAGGTTTGCGTTATAAAGATCTTCTACTGTATACTAGTATATGTCTAGACAAACAGTTTTTTCACAGGACACAAAACACATATTCAGACAAAAATACAGGGTATCTCATTTCAAGCCAAACATGGATTCATAACACTAACAATGATGAAGATATAGGAATATTTTAAACAGATTTATTTTGCACTTCATTAATTTAACACAATTATTCTAACTGCTAAAATTGGAGTTTCATTATCTGCAATTTGTTCTGTTGAGCTGCTTCAGATAACAGGCCAGATGTCATTATCAAAAGGTTATTTGAGTAAATTGTGTCTGCCAGATTTGTCCAGAATAGCTCAGTTGGTAGAGCGTTCTGCTTAAGCCAAAGGGTCCTAGTTCAAATCCTAGCCTGGTCATTTTTTCACTCAGTTGAAAAATTACCACTCGTATGATTTATTTACCAATTAGAATAATTATGTTAAATGAATTAAGTGTAATCATGTGTCCAATGTTCACTTGGAGTTTCATTACTTGCGATTTATTCTGTTGAGCTGTTTCGGATGTCATGTTTGATAATGACCAGGTGTCATTATCAAAAGTTTGTATGAATGAATTGCAACTTGTAAGATTTATTTCGCTTTCTTTGAAATGTGATGGTATCACTGGAAATGCTAACTATCTTCATCCAAATAACACACTGAACAAGACAATCCATAATTCGGACTATGTTTAACAATACATAAGGTGTTACAAAATGAATTAGGCACGCCCCATGCCAAGGTGACAAGTGACACTAAATGCAAATTAGGAGACAAATTCTGAAATTCAAACCTGTTTCTTCTTTGTTTCCAATCTGTTAACAAAGTAGGAACAGGTTAGTTTAAATATCAGAATTTATCTCCTAAGTCATGCATTGTATTGCTTGTCACATTGGTAGATGTTCAGTCTGCCTTACAGTGGATTATCTATGATATCTTTTTTTACAGGAGGTAAATTTGGAATCTTCTGACGCTTTATTGAAAACAAGTTGCACACTATCACCAATACCAATTGCAACTATTGAAATACTTTTTAATGTTTGTGTGGGGTTTTTGTGTGTGTGTGTGTGTGTGTGTGTGTTCTAATTACAATTTCAGGGTTCATACTCCCTAGTGAAATTTGGTTGTAAAATCTCGGGGAAAGCTCAATGAAAAGTCCAAAATTTACTCCAAAATCTGGGAAATACGATCAGCTACTCTTGGAAATGCAAGCAATCACTGCTATTTGCATGAGTCGTGATTGTGATGTCATAATGAAACCAAACTAAGACCAAAGATGCAACTATTCAAATTTACTCCAAAATCTGAGAAATATGATCAGCTACTTTCGGAAATGGAAACAATCACTGCTGCTTGCATGAGTCATGATTGTAATATCATAATGAAACAAAACTAAGACCAAAGAAGCAGCTATTCAAATTTACTCCAAAATCTGGAAAATAATAATCAGCTACTCTCAGAAATGAAAACAATCCCTGCGATTTGCATGAGTCGTGATTGTGGATGTCATAATAAAATCAAACTAAGACCAAAGATGCAACAACTGCTCTCAAACACAAAAAAATTAATGAAGAAATATGCTAATCTGAAAAAAAAAATTAAGTACCAGATTTGGAGAAATGTAGACTTAAGTTTTTTTTTGTAAGATGGATCATCAATAGGCATTTTGCTTGACGACAACCAATCGTCCCATTTTTAAAGTACTTTGTTAATTCTTAAATGACAATTTCTTCTGTGAAAGGAATTATTATTATTTTTAAATAAGTAATTCTTTAATCTATTGTAAATAATGCAACAGTAAGTTTATAAAATTTTCAATCTTGAGAGCTTGAGACGTGTGTGTGTGTGTGTGTGTGTGAATGATTCAACAGATTTTTGATCAAATACTTGTGTTTGAAGACAGTTTCAAATTTTATACAATTAAGGTAAATTGAAAATTAAATATTGTTTTTATATATGATGTATTGTTTTTATATATGATGTATAACTTTGAATACTTTTTTATGAAGGAGGAGGAGGAGGAGGGGGGGGGGGGGGGGGAGTGTGATCCGGGTTTAAAAACTGTCATTAATTAGTGGTATAGAAAATTTATTGACGCTGGAAAATAATTTGGGGAAAACTTGAGAAATAAAAAAATGAGTATAAAACCTGAATTTTTGCTGCAAAATCTTTTTTAATACTTTCCAACATAGTTAAAAAGCGTTTATGAATGGTTTGCTTGTCTGCTATTTATCCATGCTATAACTCTCTTAAATATACTAACTTGGATTGCTATGAAATGCTTATCTGTTATTGATATTTACTACAGAATGTTTGGTACAGTGGTGGACATAATTATAAGACACCTACCTAATTTGACATACAGTGAAAGAAAAGATTCAGAACTTAAAAATGCATTATCAAATACGACAAAAATATAAATTTATTCTGTTATCACACGTAATTGTTTTACAAAAATGATATTTTCATAGAGTTTAATAAAAAGTAATAAAAATACCATGGACAAAATTATAAGACACCCTAAGATTTTAATTAAAACACCTGCTTTTTTTTGAAATAGGGAAATTTTCTGCATGCTGTTATGACGTCAGCAGTTAACTAAAGCAGACGATAACCGACTTCACGCATTTACAAACATGTCACGAGGTACAGAATTAAAAGAAAGTGAAATTTGCGAAATTTGGAGATTAAATGGAACTGGTGCTTCAGTTAATAATATTTCAAAAGTTATTAAATGCTCTAGATGTGCAATTTTAAATGTTTTGAAAAGAGGAAGTAATGAATTGGTAATTAAAAGATCTGGATGTACTCCTTGCCTGTTCTCGAGTGACAGACTCCATGTGCTTTCGCTCGCTACACAGAATAAGATGACCACTACAGGCATTAAAAATGCTTTGAAACTGAATTGTTCAAGGAGTACCACTCGCAGGGTGTTGTATAATGTTTCCTATGTGAAATTTAAAAAATTGAAGAAAAAACCACAGCTTCTAAGGTGGCACAAAATGGACCGTTTAAACTTCGCTAAACAAACTATGGCCTGGACCTCCAAATTCCAAATGATACTCTGTGGTATTTTCTGATGAAAAAAAGTTTAACCTGGATGGTCCTGATGGGTTTCACTATTGGCATGATTTACGGAAGTCTCCTGATTTACAAATGGGTGGAGGCTCAGTAATGGTTTGGGTGCGGTTTTTCGGCTAAAGGGAAAACCGATATTGTTTTTATGCATTCAAGAATGAATTCCGGAAAGTATAAGAATCTTCTTAAAAATCAACTATCCATATACGGTGAACTTCTTTGTGGCAAAAACAACACTTTCCAGCACGATAACGCGTCAATTCATACATCACATGTAACAAAAAAGTGGCTTTCAGAGCAAAGTATTAATGTTCTTCCGTAGCCTTCTCGCTCCCCAGACTTAAATCCCATCGAAAACTTGTGGGGATCTCAGCTCGTGAGGTTTATCGAAATGGAAGGCAGTTTACATGTCTCGAAGACCTAAAGAATGCTATAAAATGTGCTGGGTCATTCTGTACCTCGTGGCATGTTTGTAAATGCGTGAAGTCGGTTATCGTCTGCTTTAGTTAACTACTGACGTCATAACAGCGTGCAGAAAATTTGCATATTTCGAAAAAAAGCAGGTGTTTTAATTAAAATGTTAGAGTGTCTTATAATTTTGTCCATGGTATTTTTATTTATTTTTTAATTAAACTCTATAAAAATATCATTTCTGTAAAACAATTACGTGTGATAACAGAATAAATTTATGTATTTGATAAAGCATTTTTAAGCTCTGAATCTTTTCTTACACTGTATGTCAAATTAGGTAGGTGTCTTATAATTATGTCCACCACTGTATAGAAAATGAAGTCTGTAGCATTTATAGCTCTTTTACAATTACACACAAAATAAATATGTTACATTATGGTCTATAAGAAAACAATTTCTCTGAGGCATTTTAATGATGTTACAATACTTCAAACATAATGAAGGTGATACAAGGGTCACTCAGAAATTTTTGAGACATGGGCAGACGATATGCGCGAAAAAAATATTTATTGGTCGAATATGGAAATTTGAACTCTTTTATGTCTGCAGACGATAATTTGTGGCAACAATTACAATTCAACTATCTATACTAATAAAATAAAGTTTCGTTCTGTGTGTGTGTGTGTCTGTTGGCGATGGCTAGGAAAATTTAGTGCACCTAGAAGTCTGTCAATTTAGATTTAGGTAGTCCAAACCCTCTCTTGGTGCACCTGACCCTCAGAATTTTAATATTTTGATAATTAGCCTAGATATTAATTAGATTCTCATTAACCATCCCTTCTAAAATGACATCTTTTAAATCAAAATGGCGAAAGAAACGAACCAGCTCATTGGATTTGAAAGCGGAAATGAAGGAATTTGAAATTATTTTACTAATTAGCGAATTTTAAGAAAACTAATTGAGATATCAATTCGAAAATTTCTGAGCATATGTAAAAAAATATTCTGCATCTGACTACGTGATTTTTGATAAATTCGGTTGGTAATTTTTTTTTAATTTATGCAAAAAAACTGCCAAAAATCTGCTGGCGCCAATGAAAACAATCTGAGGAAGTTTCAGATAGGGATCTGCTTTCATTAAAAACTGAATTACAAAGAGATCTGTTTCTCTGGCCGATCCCTCCATTTAGTTTGCGAAAATGAAAGGAAATAATTGCCAATTTTTACTAATGAACAAAAATTTAGGTAACTAATTAAGATATAGATTTGAAATGGAGGTCAAGAAGGGTTGTCATCTGCCGGCTATTTTAGCGTCTTCGTTATGTTCTAATTATCAGAAAAATGTAATTCTTTTTTTAATGATCGCGTTAATGTAGGTGATGGTGGTTCTCTTGAACAAATTATTCATTATATTTGCGGGTATGGGGAGGGAGGGGGTTAACGCCTTTCTCTGAGATTGTAATTATCTCGGGCCCGGGCAACGCCGGGCGGGTTAGCTAGTCATAAAATAAATTTTAAAAGAGGAGAAAATGGAGTTGATGCGCGAGAGCACTATCGAGTGTTGATTTTCTATTATTTTAAAGTGGGGCTAAATCAAGAACGACGCCTTTAACGTCTACAATTAGCATTTGAAAATTGAGCTCGATCTTGTACCACTGTATTCAGATGTTTTACAAAATTTAGAAGAGGTCGAAATTCTCTTTTAGATGAAGAGCACACAGGAAGACCGTTGTCAGCTGTAGTCCCAGAAAATGAGTCAGCCATATGAAAAAATTAATAGATTATAATCGCTGTAACTACCAAATGATACAGAAGGAATTTAACATTGGATCCGCAGCTTTACATAAAATTATTCATGAAGAACTGCATATGAAAAAATTAGCTTGTCATTGGGTCCCCATAATTTAACAGAATACCAAAAAGCAGAGCATGTGAGAATCGGTAAAGAAATTCTAAAATTACTTAATGATGGTGGCCACCGCATTATTTCTAAAATCATAACTGGTGATGAGATAGATGTACATACCTTTTTTTGATGTTCCAACACATCAGAAAAGTAAAACATGGATCTTTGAAGGTGATCCCAAACCAACAATGGTGAAAAGACAAATGAAAAAATTAATGTATGCCGTGTTCGTCAGAAGTACAGGTCTGGTCAAAGCCGTTAAGCTAGAGGGGCAGAAGACAGTTACAGCTAACTGGTATACCACTAAGTGTCTTCCAGAAATTCTTCAAGAGGTGAATGTTAGGAGACTCATGCTTCACTATGACAATGTATCTTCTCACTCAGCAAGGATTACAGTTGAATTTCTTGAACAAAAAACCATTAAAGTGATAGAACATCCACCCTATTCTCCTGATCTTGCTATGTGTGACTTTTGGCTATTTTTTAATTGGTCCTCTGCACAGAACATCTTTTTTTATTAGTTAAAAGGAACACCGGTCTCTCAGGCCAGGACATCTATTCCTACTAACCTATGAAATTGGTTCACATAAGGAGGGTGGACTAATTACAATATGTAATATTTCAAATTCTTTATTTATACAAAAATACACACTAAACCATACATGAGAAAAATTCACAATTTTAAAGAAATACAAATACCGGTCCGAGAGACCTGTGTTCCGGAGGTTGAAAAATATTTATGTGGGCTTCGTTTTCATTCCAAAGATGAGATTGATGAGGCTATAAAAGAATATTTTTCATCTATTCCAAGAATTGGAGGGCTCGAGGCATTTTAATCTTTGGAATATTCGCCTACAAAAGTGAATTGATCTTGATTGATCATCATTGATCTTGACTTTGAACACTCCTAAAAGTTGGTAAGTTTAGCTTGTGCCGTTTAGCCGTGTCTCAAAAATTTCAGTGCGACTCTCGTATGAATCACTGAGGCGGACTAAAACATGCTTTCTGAGGAGTTGGAGTATGGAATAAGTCGCATTTATAGTTCGTTTACAAGGATGCACAAAAAAATTCCATTGCATTATGATCTATAGAGAAAAATCATTTACAATTCATTTTAATGATGTTATGATACTTCAAACATAACTAAATTAAGCAGTATCACTAAGGGGCACAACAATATGTTTTCTATCGATTAAGGAGTGCATAGTATTCAGGGGCGTAAACCACCCTAGTCACGTAGGGGGGTGTAAACTCATAAATTTCCGACTCCAAGGAGGGAAATTTCCGAGTACTATGAAAAACAAAATGCCGACTAATATATATATATTTATATATATATGTATTGTTATGAATTTTGTATATACCTGTAAATATTCCATTTGTTTAAATTTATTTTATTTTATTATTGTGAAAATTGCAGTATTATTAATGTATTTCCTATTGAGCATCATGTAACTCAATGCTAAAAGCCTCAGGTGGTTCGCAAGAAAAACAACCTTACAGTATCGGTTTTATAATGGAGCTCTATTGGAAAATCGCCAAGGAATGGGTTTATCGCCAAGTTGGCGATGGTTTGGCGACTTATTTTTGTCGCCAAGTTGGCGACGGATTTGGCGACTTTTTGTGCAACCACCCCCCCTTATACCTGTACATTGGGATCCTTTCTCGCTTAGGTTCTCTATCGAAAGTTAAAGCACTTTCTGGTAATTTCTAGCATCTGAAGGCTCTGGAAAATTCTACAGTTATCTTTAAAGCTTATATAAGGGACCTCCACCAGTCCAGTTAGTTAGTTGTCTGTCAACTGCGATTGAATTCATACGAGAGGCTTTGCATTGAGAACTGTGTTTCTCGGATTGATTTTGTCGTTGATACGTCGTATTGAACGCATTGTTTCTGTGTGAAATTTTGCTGTGCTTTTATTGGATTTGAAGATTACTGAATATCTTGTAATTTTCAGAAGATATTGGTGTTCGTATTGCACTGTTTATAGTGAATAAAGCCTTTTGATTGTTCTTATATATTGGCATCAGTCCTTTCGAACCCCGAGCTCACAACATTTGGTGTCAGGAGTGGGGTTGAATGCCGATTACCAGAGCAATGGAGGCGCAACTGACTAAATTATTGGAGAAATTAGGAGAGATGGATGAGAAAATGACTGCGAATCAGGCTGAAATGAAGAAGGAAATGTCAGCGATGGATGAGAAAATGACTGCAAACCAGGCTGAAATGAAGGAAATGTCAGCGATAGACGAGAAAATGACTGCCAACCTTGGCGACTTAAAAAATGAAATGAAGAAGGATATGTCAACCAACCTTGGAGAGTTGAAAGACTTAATAGAGGATAAAATAACATCTTTAAATGACAGAATTGACGGCGTGGAAAACAAAGTTGAAGGAAGATTTCAACAAATAGAAGGAAAAGTAGAAAAAATTCAAAGGACAGCCAATACCGTAGAAGAAAAATTTCAAAAGATCGCCGAGACCGTTGAAGAAAGAGTAGAAGAAAAAGTTCAAAAGATCGCCAAGACCGTCGAAGAAAGGATTGAGAGTGTAGAAAAGAAGTTGGAAAATGTGAAGAAACAAAAGATAACTGCCGAAAACTATCCCGAAGATGTCAAGTATCAAGCTATGCTTCCTCGGGCCTCTATTAAACTCTCGACCTATGACGGAAAATCCTCATGGCCAGTTTTTAAGACACAATTTGGGATCGTAGCGGACGCCAATGGATGGGATTCCCAGACAAAGGCTTGCCAGTTAGCTGCTTCTCTACGAGCTGATGCTGCCGACGTCCTACAGACTTTGCCTGCAAATGAACCGCTGGATTTTGAAACGCTCGTCAGTGCCTTAGAACTGCGTTTTGGCGAGAAATGTATGAAGGAATATAGCAGACTCCAGCTCAAATCTCGACAGCAGAAATCCACTGAATCCCTGCAAGAGCTTGCTACGGATGTCGAGAGACTTTCCCATCTTGCTTATCCTGGCTGTCCGACTGAAATTAGAGAAAGCTTGGCTCTGCAGCATTTTATTGATGGTGTGCGTGACTCTGAGATCCAGAAACAACTCCGGATTGCAGATCTCAGTGACTTAAAAGGGGCTTTAGTTTATGCCCTGAAATTCGAGGCAGCCCAGCAAGCTACAAGGAAAGATCGACACTTTGTGCGAGTAGCCAACCTGCCTGAGACGTCGGATAGAGCTGTGGAGCGCTTACAGCAGCAGATGAATGACATAAGGCGAAAGATGAACTCCTTAATGGCCAACAAACCTTACAGGAAGATCAAGTGCTGGAAATGCGGTGGAGAAGGCCGTATCCAAATCGACTGCCCAAGACGACCCAGCACCGAAGGTAATAGCTCACCCGCTAACGGAGGAGCAAGAAAACTGATTATTGACCATCTTGCGGGGCGGAGGTTTCCAGATCTTAAGAAGCCTCATTTTCAAGTATGTGAAATTTCTGCAAGAAGTTGCGGCGAGAACGGAGTTTTTCTAGTCGGAAGTGTGAATGATTTGCCCTGTAATATGATCATCGATGCAGGAGCCAATGTGACCATCATTCGGAAAGATCTAGCTCAGCGGCTGAAAGAAAAACTCTCCTGGACCCCGCCACGTGTAATCCTTCAAACTGTGACAGGAGATAAGATCGACATATTTGGAAGAATGACACTGGAAATAAAGTTTGGGAACGCCGCTTACCATCATACAGTCTATGTGGCCGATATTTCAGATCCTTTCATACTCGGACTGGACTTTTTAAAAGAGCATGGATTTGCACTGGATTTTAAGAATAATGAATTACGCTCTGCTCAAGAAGATGTCACTATTTTCAAACTTGGAAATGAGTCTGGGTCCATTCAACGGATCACAGCCAAGGCAGATGTTATCATCCCTCCTCGAACCGAAATGATGATACCTGGATTAACTGAGAACGAAAGTAGTTTTCAATGTGGCTTGGTTGGATATCCTGAGAAGAGCCCAAAAGGAGTGCTAATAGCATCAGCGCTGGTAGATCTGTCAAGAGATGTGATACCCGTGAGGATGGCGAATGTAAGTGAAAAGTCTAGAATTATCCAGAAGGGTGAAGTGCTTGCTACCTGTGCTCCAGTCACCTGTGTTTGCAAAGACCCGAGCTTGACGTTATCGGAGCCGCCTACAAGTTTAACACCTGTAATTGGACGAAATGAAAATTTATCTCCTGAACAGAGACATGCCGCAGAAAGACTGTTCCAGGAATTTAAGGATGTGTTTTCACAAAACGAGAATGATATAGGTCGCACTTCTCTGACACGTCATAGAATTGATACTGCCGACCATCCACCGATTAAACAGCATCCAAGACGCTTGCCGTTCGCAAAACAAGAAGAGGTTTCTAAGCTCTTACAAGAGATGCAGGATAGTGACATCATCGAACCGTCATCAAGTTCGTGGGCCTCTCCCATCGTGTTGGTCCGAAAGAAAGATGGCTCCACAAGATTTTGTGTGGATTATCGTAAACTTAACGATATCACGAAGAAAGACAGCTATCCTCTACCAAGAATAGACGACACGCTAGATACTCTTTCAGGACATAAATGGTTTTCCACGCTGGATTTGAAGAGTGGATATTGGCAAGTAGAGATCCATCCTGATGACAAAGAGAAGACCGCATTTACTACTGGACAAGGACTTTGGCAATTTAAAGTTATGCCGTTCGGGCTCTGCAATGCACCAGCAACGTTCGAGCGCCTCATGGAGACAGTGTTAAAAGGCCTGACTTTTGAAGCTTGTCTCATCTACCTAGATGACGTTATCATTGGTGGCCGCACGTTTGAAGAACATCTAGAGAATATTCGAAAAGTGTTAACGAAACTAAGAGCGGCGAATTTAAAGCTGAACCCTTTGAAATGCAAGTTCTTCCAACGAGAAGTAAACTATTTAGGACACATCATCTCAGCTGAAGGTGTTCGAACAGATCCTGAAAAAGTGTCTGCAGTAAAGCACTGGAAACGTCCGGAAAATGTCCATCAGTTGCGAAGCTTTCTGGGACTATGCACTTATTACAGAAAGTTTGTACAGGGGTTCTCCAACATCGCAAGACCCTTGCATAGGCTCACTG
This sequence comes from Maratus michaelseni, assembly GCA_963931845.1. Classification (NCBI taxonomy): domain Eukaryota; kingdom Metazoa; phylum Arthropoda; class Arachnida; order Araneae; family Salticidae; genus Maratus; species Maratus michaelseni. The sequence continues at coordinate 15,271,493 of OZ007600.1, forward strand.
AAAGCAAACAGAAGTTTCTATGGACACAAGAATGCGACAATTCATTCCAGCGGCTGAAAGAAGCTCTCACATCCTCTCCAGTCCTTACCTATCCAGACCCCGACAAACAATTCATTGTGGACACGGATGCCAGTCAGGAAAGTGTCGGCGCTGTACTTTCCCAAGAAATAGGTGGCCAAGAACGAGTCGTAGCATACTGGAGCAAATGTTTATCGAAACCAGAGCGGAATTATTGCGTCACTCGTAAGGAGTTATTAGCTATAGTGAAAGCCATAGAACACTTCCATCACTATCTCTATGGCAGGAAATTTCTCCTTCGTACTGATCACGCATCCCTAACATGGCTGATGAATTTTAAGAACCCAGAGGGCCAAGTAGCCAGATGGATACAACGGTTCCAGGAATACGACTTTGACATCAGGCATCGCAACGGCTCATCGCATGGAAACGCCGATGCCCTATCAAGAAGACCGTGTCCCGAGAGCTGTCGGTATTGTTCCAGAGCGGAGAGCAAGTATAATCCCGAATATGTCATACGCCACACGAAGACTTCACTATTGACGCCACCAGATCCCTAGAGTGATGAGAAGATTCGAGAAGATCAAATGGCTGACTCTGAGATCAAACCAATCTTGGAGTTATTAGAATCTTCTAGCACGAAGCCCAGTTGGAAAGACATCTCGACTTACAGTCCTACGACGAAGCAATATTGGGCTCTTTGGAACTCTCTCCACGTCAGGAATGGTGTCCTGTTCCGAAAATTCGAATCGGAAGATGGGAAGACATCTCGGTGGCAGTTGGTACTTCCTCGATCCCGAATACCAGAGGTCCTCAAGGAATTACATGGCAGTCCCACTGGTGGCCATTTTGGAATCATTAAAACATTACATAGAGTCCGAGAGCGCTTCTTCTGGGGAAAAGCGAGAGCTGACGTCGAACGATGGTGCAAATCTTGTGATGCATGTGCAGCTCGAAAAGGACCAAAGAAACGTAGCCGAGGAAGACTACATCTCTACAATGTAGGAGCACCTTTCGAACGCATCGCCCTTGACATCCTAGGCCCTCTGCCAAGAAGTGCTGATGGCATCAAATACCTCCTTGTTGTCATGGACTACTTCACGAAATGGCCTGAAGTTTATGCCATCCCTGATCAAGAAGCTTCTACGGTTGCGGATGCCTTGGTACACCAGTGGATATCAAGGTTTGGAGTCCCCCTTCAAATGCATTCTGACCAAGGGAGAAATTTCATATCTGCTGTGATTGAGGGTCTCTGTCAACTTCTCGGAATGGACAAAACTAGGACGACGCCTTTACATCCACAGTCGGATGGCATGGTTGAGAGATTTAATCGTACCATCCTCAACAATCTCTCACTGCTAGTCTCAAGAAACCAACAAGACTGGGACCAAAAACTTCCCCTGTTTCTTCTCGCCTATCGCAGCGCCGTCCATGAAACAACCGGCTATTCCCCGTCTCAGATGCTTTTCGGTCGTGATCTTCGTCTACCTTGTGATCTGATCTTTGGTCGCCCTCCAGATGCGCCTTCATCGCCAGAGGGATACGTGCAGAATCTCCAGGCACGATTTGAAGACGTCCACAACTTGGCTCGAGAGCGGATCAATATACAGACGGAGAAGATGAAGACCAGGTACGACACGAAAGCCACGGGACATCAATTCAAAGAAGGTGACAAGGTTTGGTTTTATAATCCGACTCGACGTAAAGGACTTTCTCCCAAACTGCAATCGCACTGGGACGGTCCTTATACAGTCCTAAACAGACTGAACGATGTCGTAATTCGGATCCGAAAGTCACCAAGTTCGAAGCCTAGAGTCGTTCATTACGACAGGCTGGCTTCATACTATGGCCATAGTACTTAGTTCATTGATTGTAAATAGTGTAATGTAAATAATGTAAATTAGTATGACCATGGTCTTGTATATAAGTTAATGTAATAATTTCTTTTGCTTAGCGTTATCATTATTAATGTTATTATTATTTAAATACTTGTATAATTCAGCATTATGAATGTGTTTAATTGTTATTTTCCATGTTTGCTTTAAGTGTTTCGAATAGTATAGCATTTGTTGGTAACAGGTTTGCTTCCGATCAAAGGTTGTACTGCCCGGGACGTGCAGTCCTTGAGAGGGGGGCAATGTTATGAATTTTGTATGTACCTGTAAATATTCCATTTGTTTAAATTTATTTTATTTTATTATTGTGAAAATTGCAGTAATATTAATGTATTTCCTATTGAGCATCATGTAACTCAATGCTAAAGGCCTCAGGTGGTTCGCAAGAAAAACAACCTTACAGTATCGGTTTTATAATGGAGCTCTATTGGAAAATCGCCAAGGAATGGGTTTATCGCCAAGTTGGCGATGGTTTTGGCGACTTATTTTTGTCGCCAAATTTGGCGATATATCGCCAAATGTCTCCAAGTTGGCGACGGATTTGGCGACTTTTTGTGCAACCACCCCCCCTTATACCTGTACATTGGGATCCTTTCTCGCTTAGGTTCTCTATCGAAAGTTAAAGCACTTTCTGGTAATTTCTAGCATCTGAAGGCTCTGGAAAATTCTACAGTTATCTTTAAAGCCTATGTAAGGGACCTCCACCAGTCCAGTTAGTTAGTTGTCTGTCAACTGCGATTGAATTCATACGAGAGGCTTTGCATTGAGAACTGTGTTTCTCGGATTGATTTTGTCGTTGATACGTCGTATTGAACGCATTGTTTCTGTGTGAAATTTTGCTGTGCTTTTATTGGATTTGAAGATTACTGAATATCTTGTAATTTTCAGAAGATATTGGTGTTCGTATTGCACTGTTTATAGTGAATAAAGCCTTTTGATTGTTCTTATATATTGGCATCAGTCCTTTCGAACCCCGAGCTCACAACAGTATGTATGTATGTATATATAGGAGATGTGTGTGTGTATGTTAGGTTTTAGCTGTATGAATTAAAAATTCACGAGAAACTGGCAGCTTGTTAAAGATGGTGAATAATTGCAGTCGATAAATCGATAATCATGCCGAGAAGTGTAGGCAATGAATGTACCCATTGGGTAATTTCTCCATAAAAACTAAGCCAGTTTTCCAAATAAAGTGTTTATTCAGGAACAGGAGAGATGAAGAAACAATTCCTACAGGACAAAGATGTTTTCTAAAGCCCTCCGGCTTGACTATAAATCCTTACATCATTTAGTTGATCTTAAATAGCTGGTTTAGAAATTCTGAATCGTAAGAACGCCAGATAACCGTTTGTTCAGCACTTGAAAACAAGACGAAATTATGAGCTCTGCAATTGATGCAATTATGAGTCTTGCAATTGCTTTTTGTTAGAAAAGCTACGGAAAGCTACACAGTCGACGTAATACATACACGAACCAATCAGTGAGAGGCGAAATTTAAGAATGGAGCGGCTAAGCGAATGACGCGAGATGGAGAGGTTTTAATTAGAGATCGACCGAAATTTCGGTTTCGGTTTCAGCGCAAAATCGGAGTTTTGCCGAATATTCGGTTTCGGCAAACCTGCTGCCAAAATTTCGGCCTGACCGAAACTATTTGTATTTCCAAAATCGCTTTCCTTCTTTCGGAAATTTTCAACTTTACTCATTGATATGAGTTGTATCGGCTCAAATGAGACACTGTTTATTGCTGTGAGCTGCACTGTTTATCATTATCCGTTCTGACTGGTTCATGATGCAAGTGTAAATTATAAAGCAAGCAATGCATATATGACTAAACTTAAAAGACGCTTATCAAGTGACCTTTAAAAGATGTAAACTTAACAGAAATAGAAAATTTTTACTTTGAAACTCCAGATTGTTTTGAATGCTTTATGAGAGAGGTGTTGTTAAAACAAATGAAAATTTACGAATTTTATTACAAAAGATTTATCGAGGTATGTATACTTCCTCGATATTTTTTATTAGATGAAATTCGTATAAATTAACTACGTTTTATTTTATATGAAAATAATGAAAATAAATAGTTTTGATATCGGCACAGAGAGTCAACTTGGCACGGGAGATAAAAATTTCATACATGGGTGCCATTTCAATACTTTCTTAGGAAGGCAGAGAGTGGCAAAGTTTTTTTGGAGGGGGGAGGCGGTCAGTGAGCAAATATTTATTTTGATCTTATTGTGCACAGCTTAAAAGAAAATTGACAGCTGTTACATTTTTATCCTTATATATATATTTGAAATTAGCTAGAGTACAAAATAATGTTAAACATGTCTCACTTTGAGAATATTGATTTGGAAAATAAAGTTTATAATTAATAATTTCTAGGTTTAAAATGTTGTCTTAATAAATTAATTAGTAACGTAATTAGTTATTATTAAGTAATTATTAATTATTTGTTATAAATTAATAATTTAATAATTATGCAGTTATGTATTAATCAGTTTTTAAATCAGTTTTTTTACACTTTCGTTTTCGGCCGAAAGTCGGAAGATCACCGAAATTCCGTTTCGGTTTCAGTTTTTGTCTTAAAAGCCTGTTTTGGTCGATCTCTAGTTTTAATAAGAAAGAATCCCAGATCTAGTGGCGCATTGTTTTTGAAGTAAAAAAAAATCTAGCGCGCGAAGCCAGCCCGTGGAATACAAATAACAAAATGGCTTTGAAAACATTCGAAATGAAAAACTAGCTTCTCTCAGAATATTATAGATTGGATAGTTGATAAAAGTTTCGAATTGACTTAAAGTTTTGGATTAATATTTTGAATAAGATAATTATTAATATACACGTTTTTAATTTTAATAAAAAAAATGAATGATCACATTCATTACTTTCCTATTTCTTAATAGAAATAGGGTAATAATGAATGTAAATATGAAGAGTTATTTAATAAATAAAGGTGATTACTTTCAATAAAAGAAGACACTTTAAATTAATTAAGATGTTATATTAAACTATTTACACTACTATGTACAAAAAATATAATAATAAGCTCTAATAGTCGTTCCAATACATCTTCTCTATTACACTTCTGTTATACTTCGTTTAGCTACAGTCACTACGTATTGTTCCTTCCGAATCAACTCGTCTCTGATTCTGGCGGGAAGTTTTTCCGCTGAAGCCTTGGTGGCGCTGTCGTCTGTTCTTATCAAAAGAAGGCGGCGCTGTTGTCCACCGCGCTAGAACTCTGCTTGGATGTACTGTTGCCATTTTGCATGCCATGACCTCATGGCGACGTTGCCAGGAACTGAAAATTGAAAAGGAAAAAAAGCAACAGCAAGGGAAAACAAACATTTTTTTCAAACAAATATATATAGCAACTGATGAATATTGGTGATGATTTTTCTTTGTTTGTTCGTCTTCATCGTCATCAGACCGTCTTGGATAGTCTTAAAAATTCGTCGTCATCTTATAGTCGCAACATTCATCTTAAAATCACCTTATCATCTTAATATTACCACATATTCGTCGTACGAATTTAACTGAATACACCATTTCGTCTTGCTGTATACATGTTAAAAATTTTCATAACTGATCTTCGTAAACCAAATTGAAATGAAATAAATATTAATACATATACACTTGAAAATGAACTAATAATAGAATCTTTCTTTTCAAAAATGGAAAACACAAAAATATACTTGAATAATAAAATGATAGACGTCGTGTAATAATATAAGACAAAAATATAGAAAATATGTACAGTATAAGAATTAAAAAAAGCGTTGAATTTCATTTTTTACGTGGCTGACCACGGTTTCATCATATCAATTGACAGCACTAAACGCCACATTAACATCGTTACAAGATGTTTCTTCTGCATGATCTTTTTTTTTTTTTTGTATTCGTCTTTCTTTTTTCTTTTACGTCTTATCTACTTATTCGTCTTACGTCTCTCTTTTTTGTTCTTAGGCTTCTTTCTTCTTTCATCACAATTCATATTCACAACTAGATAAAGTTTCGTCATTTCTTCGGAATGAAACATCATCTTCAGAATCAACGGGTTTGTCTGGATCGATACCATACTTGTCAAAATCGGTAAAATTGTCATCTACGGAAATTTCGGTGTCATCTTCAGAATTTACATCAAATTTACTTCTACTTTTTTTCAGGAGAGAGTTTCTATCACCAGGCTTCTCTTTATTAAATTTTAGTTTCCATTTGTTAACTACAAAATCTTCAAAAGAATTTTTGTCTGATTCATCTTCAAAGTCATCTGATGGTTTATAGACAGCTTTAATTTTAGAAATATTAGTAATCAATTTCTTATTACTTGACATTTTCTTAATTTTTCTCAAATGCTCTTCATTTTTTACTTCTAAATTCGTTTTGTTTTCATTTTTGGAGAAACATGCCATTTTTTCTTTATTTTCAAAATCTGCGTAATCTGAATCATTCTTGAGGTTTTTAGAATTGTTACTTCGCTTAATTTGTTTCTTAAGTGTAATAAATTCTTGCATCATATTTTCGAATTCTTCCTGGGAATTATCTAACTCTCTTTGAATTCTTCTTTTGGAATCTTTTATTTTGGAACAGTCGTCTTCAGATTCTTCTAACTGCTTTTCTAATTGTTTAGAACGATGTTTGGCTTTCTCTAAACGTACTTTGTATCCTTCAGAACATTTTCTTTCTTCATCTAATTGGGATTTTATATCGTGAAGGCGCCTCTCTAATTTTCTGTGTGATCTGGCGATCTCTTGCCTTTCTGCTACTTCTTGTTCTAATTTAATTTCCATCTCACACAATTGAGATTCTAAGGATGTTATCGTAATTCTTGTTTTTGCTTTTTCCGACAAAAATGCTTCTTTTAATTCAAGTACTTCTGTTTCTAACATTTTATAGTTTATTTCGGCTTCTTTAACCTGGGCAATCAAATTTTGATTTTCTGAGCGTAATTCTTGAATTTCTGTTATAGGATAGTTAAATGGCAAATTTTTGTTCTTGTTTTGAATTCGCGAGGAACTATTTTGGAGTGTGGCAGAATAAGGGTTAAATTTAGAAGTTACCATTACATCACTTGAATTAATAACATGAACCAAAGAATTGTTAGAATCATTTTCATATTTATTTATTTTTACAACATTGCCAGAAATAATTAGAATACCTTGATTAATTACGTCAGTACCAACAATCATATCAAAATCAATGGAATTATCATCAATCACAAAAACAGAGGTTTGAAATTTAGAATCATCGATTTCGATTTCTGCTTGAAAAAAACCAAATGGGATGTATGAATTTTTACCAAATCCAGTTAAACGCATATCTGTTGCTTCTAATTTTACAAAATCTTTAATTTTATTATAATTACTTCTTTTCAAAATTGTGCGTTGACTACCAGTATCAATTAACGAAAGTAAATTTAATGAATACAGCTTAACATCTTTAAGAATTAAATTTTGAGAACTCGTTACAACATTCACTTGAGAACAATCATTCGAATTTTTTACATCTTTTGTTTTATCACACTGAAATGATTTGTGACCATACACATTGCAAGAAAAACAGAGGGGACCTTTATCTTTATTTCTGCAGTCTATACTCACGTGATTTTTTTGGCCACAATTGTAACAGAACTTGACATTACGATTTTTGGAATTCTGGGAATTAAATGATGACTCAGCATTATCAGGTGTAACTTTAAATTTAGGAACAAATTGTTCATTGTGTTTCGGTTTTTCATCTTGAAAATGGCGCTTATTCTTGATAAAGTCGTTTCGGATTTTATCGTAAATTTTTAACTTTTGTTTAAATTCTATGATAGTTTTACATTCATAAAGGATAGATTTCTGAAAAACAGAACCAGGGATACCTTTAATTATGTATTGCATAAGAGCAGAATCTTCGATATTACCGCGGGAACCCAACTGCTTCATGATTAGAAAATATTCATCTAATGACTCATTTTCATTTAATTTTCGCGCATTTAAAATTTCATGTAACTCAGCAGAATTATATAATTCACCAAATTCGGAAAGAAGCAACTCTTTCAACTTATTCCATGAATTTATGTGACTCTCTGTTTGAACTAATAATAGCGCTTTACCTCTTAAGGATCTTTTGGCGAACAAAAATTTATGCAGTTCAGACAAATTGAAAATATTAGCTACATCTTCAAAATCGGTTAACCATTTATGAATACTTTGAAAAGAACTGCCGTCGAACGGCGCAAGAACAGTTTCGATATCATGAAAATTTACAGCAGTACTTGGTAACACATTTTGAACTGGAAAATGCTTGTTAGCAGAATGAGAAAATTCTTCGTGAGTGCTTAAAACACTCGAAACCGGTACATTACTTTGATTATTTTCAACATTATCAGAATTTAACTCAGTATCAGATTCTACGTCACTTTCATTTTGTAAGATATTAGCCTGTAGCAATGTTAAGTCTGAAAGATACGTAATTAAACGTGTGGCAATGTCAACTAAATTTCCCTCGCTTTCAACACAGAGTAGATTGCATAAAGTAATTAAATCATTCAAAGAAAATTCGGCTTTAATTTTATCGACTTTCTTTTTAAACTCATCCGAATCTGTGACAAGATTAAAACCGATAAATTCTCGTATTCTTTTCCTATTCGAACGATCTCCGTCATTATCATACAAAAATCGATGTAAAAGTTTAATCTTATTTGTCTTTTCATTCTTTAAAACAGTTTCCAGTTCAGCTATTTCCACTAGTTTCATGATTAATTTTGAAATATACAAAAGAAAGAGAAGAAGAAAAAAAAATGAACTCACCGCAAAAATATATCCTTTAGATAGAATGAAGAAAATATAATTCTCCGTCGGCACGTCATATAAGAACAAAGGCTGCTTCAGTCTCTCTTTATTTTTTCCTTTCCTTTATCGTAGAACTTCTGCGTCGTCATTTTAGAACTGTAAATAATGCGTAAACAAAAAACAAATTATCTGGCTTCCGTCATCTTGAATGCTGGTTTAGGAGTTTTTATCTATAATTCCAAGTGGCGTCGCATTTGTCTAGGGGGTGTTATTCCGTTTACTCAGAATTCAACCGGCGAGCTCCCCATGTAAATATGAAGAGTTATTTAATAAATAAAGGTGATTACTTTCAATAAAAGAAGACACTTTAAATTAATTAAGATGTTATATTAAACTATTTACACTACTATGTACAAAAAATATAATAATAAGCTCTAATAGTCGTTCCAATACATCTTCTCTATTACACTTCTGTTATACTTCGTTTAGCTACAGTCACTACGTATTGTTCCTTCCGAATCAACTCGTCTCTGATTCTGGCGGGAAGTTTTTCCGCTGAAGCCTTGGTGGCGCTGTCGTCTGTTCTTATCAAAAGAAGGCGGCGCTGTTGTCCACCGCGCTAGAACTCTGCTTGGATGTACTGTTGCCATTCTGACATGAATGTGCCAGAATTTAGAATAAACTAAAGGAACACTGCGAAATGACATTTTTATATAACACACACACACACACACATATGTATATATACTCATGTCCAAAAGTTTAGCATATATGATAAAAACGAAGAAGGGGAATCGTAAATATCTTACGAAATTATTAAACTTTATAGATGAAATTCACAACTTAGCGAATCGAGTTAGTCAAATAAATTTTAAAGAGCTGATGTCGATTCCTTTTGAATTATTAATGTATGTCTCTAAAAATCAGTGGCGAAGTACTATGATTAATATGTGTAGAAGACTGCGGTTTGGAACTCCAAACTGCTTTGTTTGATAGCGATATATCTTGTTTCTAAATGTATAAAATTTGATGTAACTGGATTGAAGAGCTGTGGATTTGTTGCCCGTTTCTTACCAATAAAGGGTTTAATGCAGTTTACTTTTTTGTGTATGGAATACTTATTCACATAGATTCCACTCCAGATAAAAATTCACAAAATTCTGAGTTAAGCATAAGGACTCCTGCTATCCCTGTACGTCTACAACATTAAAAAAAAATCCCTGACGGCTCGGCCTACAGGCACAGGTAGATTTCGAAGACGCAGAATGTGGGGCGCCTGTTTGTCGGGAATTGTGGAAGAAATGACCTTTTTGCGATGATGCTGCAGTTGGAACCGCCTACTTCGAAACCAAACTTGTTTGCAGGCGGAGCCAGCAAGGATTTTTTTTTTTTTTTTTTGCTATAAGAGTTGGTCTTATAAAAACATGTCAATATAAAAATTTTAGATAATATTAAGGGGATTTATAATAAATTTAAGCGGATTTGAAATCTTGGGAATTGACGAAGTTATGAATTTTTTTCTACTAAAACCCCCCTTCCCCCCCCCCTTAAGGCAATTTTTAATTATATCAAAAATCTGTCATACATAAATTTTCGGCCCTTCTCCGAGAAGTAATAATAACTTCAAATGGATTCGATACGTATCATAATTAAGAAATTATGGGGTTTTTTCTGTTTTCACAAAAAGTCCCCCCCCCCCCCGGTTCGATTTTGCCCATTAACGAACTTGACCGAGATTTTATGCCCCTTGATTTTATGTATCAGTTTGGAAAAGATGCGGGAGTTGGAACCGCCTACTTCGAAAAATAACTTGTCTGCAGGCGGAGCCGGCAGGGATTTTTTTTTTTTTTTTTAATTTTTTTTTTTTTTTTTTTTTTTTTTTTTTTTTTTGCTATAACGGTTAGTCCTATAAAAAACTTGTCAATATAAAAGTTTTAGATAATATTAAGAAGATGTATAATAAATTTAAGCGGATTTGAAATCTTGGGAATTGACGAAGTTATGAATTTTTTTCTTCTAAAACCCCCCTTCCCTCCCCCCTTAAGGCAATTTTTAATTATATCAAAAATCTGTCATACATAAGTTTTTGGCCCTGTTCCTAGAAGTAATAACAACTTTAAACGGATTCGGTACGTATCATAATTAAGAAATTATGGGATTTTTTTTCTGTTTTCACAAAAAGCCCCCCCCCCCCCCCATTGGTTCGATTTTGCCCATTAACGAACTTGACCGAGATTTTATGCCCCTTGATTTTATGTATCAGTTTCGAAAAGATGCAGGAGTTGGAACCGCCTACTTCGAAAAATAACTTGTTTGCAGGCGGAGCCGGCAGAGATTTTTTTTTTGTTTTTAATTTTTTTTTTGCTATAACGGTTGGTCCTATAAAAAACTTGTCAATATAAAAGTTTTAGATAATACTAAGAGGATTAATAATAAATTTACGCGGATTTGATATCTTGTGAATTGACGAAGCTATTATTTTTTTTCTTATAAAACACCCCTTTCCACCCCCATCCCTTGGGGCCATTTTTAATGATATCAAAAATCTGTCCTACATAAATTTTCGGCCCTTTTCCTAGAAGTAATAATAACTTTAAACAGATTCGATACGTATAATAATAAAGAAATTATGAGGATTTTTCTGTTTTCACAAAAAGCCCCCCCCCCAATTCCCCCCCCCCCTGGTTCGATTTTGCCCATTAACGAACTTGACCGAGATTTTATGACCCTTGATTTTATGTATCAGTTTGGAAGAGATTTATGCAGAATTTTTCCAGTTATCGTGGTCAGAAAAAAGTGGCATAAATAGATAGATAGATAGATAGATAAGCTTTTGAACTGGAGGTGTTTTTGGGTTCTGGGAGTCATGATCGGCGTAGATCTGCAAAAATTTTTCAAAATTTCCAACTTAGGTGAGAATGTAATAGGTATTATTTCTTACGAAATCTACCTAAAAAGGCCAACATTTAAAAGATTGAAATTTTTCGAATGAACAAAACTCATATCCATTTCTTAGTACTTCAATAAAATTTAATCAAATTTTGTACGTTTAGAAATAAGATCGCTATGTAACAAAGCAGTTTGGAGTTCCAATCCGTATTTTTCTATACATATTAATCATAGATCTTCACCCCTAATTTTTAGATAAATATATTAATATTTCAAAAGGAATCAACATCTGAGCTTTAAAACTTATTTGACTATCTCGATACGCGAAGTCATAATTATCTTGTGAATTTCATCTATAAAATTTAATAATTTCGTAAGATATTTAAGATTTCCTTTCTTCGTTTTTATCATATATGCGCTAAAATTTTGAACATGAGTGTATGTACATACATATGTGTCTTGCTTCTAACTGGAGAAACTTACTTTACAAATGTACCAATACATGTTTAATATTAATCAAAAAATAAAAAATTGTTTATAAGTAATTTCAATGGATCCCTTTAAACATTGTGATCATCAGGAAAAGCTTGGAAGAAACAACAATGTTCTACCTCTCTATTTTTTAGCAATCAGTTAAAATCTTTTTAGCGTTTCTTACTGAATAAAATAGAAATCTGTTTGCTTGGGGAATATTTTAAAGACAAAAGTTTGTCAAAAATACGGGATTTCTTATTTAAGTTTATAATTCTTTCTAACGACATACTTTAAAGCAGAGTAAAAATTTGATGTCATCACTGTTTTTTTCAACTAAACAAAATGTAGTAATAATAATAATAATATATATATAAAAAATCGAATACGGTTAAGTAAAAAGAAAACGAACGTATTATTTCTGATAGAAGTAAACTCGTATAGATTGTAAAATATCCAGATTATTTCGAGATAAAAATTCAAAGTATTTGGGTGTTTTCAATTTTCATCCTGTATCATATAAATTTTTTGAAAAAATAAAACCATAAATATGTTCAGTTAAAGGTAAAATTCATGTAGAGTGGTTAATATCCAGATTTTTATATGAAAATTACTAAATATTTGCAATTAAATTTTGAATTTTCATCGGATATCACCTAAATTCCGTGATACACAGCTCTAACTAAATTTAAATGTAGATAAAAAATTGAAGTTTCTTCACTTTAATCAGTATATCTTAAAATTTTCAGACTAAACTAAAAACTTTCCGATTATAAATAAATACAGCTGGAACTCGATATCTCGAAGTCAAAGGGGACAGAAAAAAATTCGAAATATCAAAGTTTTCGATAAAAATATCAAGGTTTTAAATAATATTAATATTGATGGAATATGTATATAAATATTTTTTTCGTCACATCGAGGTTTTTGAGTTCACAATATTCGACAAATCAAAGTTTTTCTATATAGTTTTATCAAAAAAAGAAAATCCGTAATATTTCCGACTAAGAATAAATTTATATAGGTTTTCTTCGTTCTAAATTGTTTTTTCTTATTTTTCTAATTAAAAACTACAAAAAAAATAATAAATAATCTGACTAAGAATAAAATTCTATAAGTATTCTTCGATCTTACTTGTTTTTCTTATTTAATAAAAAACTACAAAAACATTTCTCCAATTCATAAGTTTTTATAGGTTAATACCATTTTATTTTCGACTAAACGTACTTTTTTCCGATCGAATGGGGATTTTTCCGACTGATTTTTTTGTTTTGCCAATTCATAAGTTTTTATAGGTTAATACATTTTTTTCCCGACTAAACGTACCTTTTCCGATCGAATGGAAATTTTTCCGACTGATTTTTTCGTTTTTCCAATTTATAAGTTTTTATCGGTTAATACCATTTTTTCCGACTAAACGTACTTTTTACCGATCGAACAGGAAATTTTCCGACTGACTTTTTCGTACCCCTCCCCCCCCCCCCCCCGATTTACGCCCCTGATAGTATTTATCACCATTTACAGAGAGACACATAAAAGAATTCGATTACTGGACGTACGATTTCATTGTATGAAAAAAATAATTTTTTTAATAATATTCTGTTAGTTTTGGAAAATGTTTCATAATCAATTCCTAATGCATGATTTTAAGTTTTTGTTCAGTTTGTTTCTAGAACAGCACTTCCCAAACTTTATTGTTTTGAGACGCACCTTAATGTTTCTAAATTTTTGTGACACACCTCAAATGTAGTTATATAGAGCTTTTTGCACAATCTATTCTAAGAAAACAAGAAAGAAAAATAATGCATCAACCATAGATAGTGAAACACTTTCCAACACATTCAGAATACTGTAACAAAACTTGACCGTTTAGTATGGTGAAAAATAACGTCTAAGTTAACAAGTCAGAAAACTCATAACATATTTGAAAACCCAATTTCAGCAATTACCATATTTAATCAGAAAATATACAAATTCTTTTGTGCAGCCCTGTATATGATCTACAGAATTTATACACACCAAGTAATATGAAAAAATTTAGTTAAATTTAAAAACTCGTTCCACAGTTGTAAACACACTTGCAGGAATTATTGTTCATGCATAGTACTGTAACCTAATTCTTTTGTGTGTCCCAGTTTGCAGTCTGGAATCGAACTGTGGACCTGTAGCGTGGAAGCGCCGGCTACTATACTACTGGGCTTCATAGAATTTATACACAACAAGTAATAGTAAAAAAAATTAGTGAAAAACGAACAATAAATACTCTGCACACCTTCTACTCAAATACTATGAAACATTAAGCATCATGTAGTGCTGCTCAGTGATGTTTATCAATTTCAATATGTTTGAAATAGTGTAATATTGTTAAAATACATTTCAAATGAGTTTTCTCCATAGACCGTAATGTAATGGAAAACTTTTGAGTGTTACTGTAAACGAACTACACTGGCCTCCAAAAGTTAAGGTACAACCAGTCTTTTGTGTCTAATTTTAAAACAAATTAAGATAAACAGTTATTTATCGAATTTTACTTAATTTTAGCATCAAGCATGATTTACAAATAAAAAATTGCATTTTTTGCAAATGTCCACTGTTTGATAAAAAAAAATAAATGGAAGTTTTTTGTGAAAAAATATTAAATAAACGGAATTTAACAAGGCATGTGTCCGGCCCTACTTCCAATGAATTTGTGGCATCGACTTTCCATACCGTCAATTAAATTGTCGGACACTGGAAAGGGAAACAATTCCCATACATGAAGCAAGGCTTGTTCCAGTTCATTTAACGACTTCGGAGGAGGACTTACGGCAGCCACCTGTCTGCTGAGATAGTCCTAAAGATGCTCTATAGGATCAATATCCGAAGATTGTGCTGGCCATTCCATTAGCTCCAAACCTTGATCCTCTAGATATTCAACAACGACTTTAGCTCAATTCGATAGGGTATTATCAACCATTAACATTAATTAATCACCAATAGCACCACCATACGATGTGACAAACGGAGCAAGGATCTCGTCCCGATAGTTCACAGCAGTCAGAATTCTTCCATGGCACACATGAAAGTTACTGCTACCAAAAGAGAGATTCCAGCCCAAACCATAATTCCACCTCCTCTATAACTGTGTCTTTCAACAACGTTACATAGATAGAATCTGATACCTTGTTCTCTTCAGATCAGCACACGAACTGAATCACGCTCCAAAGCAAACTGGGACTCATCTGTGAACAGTATGGAAGCCCATTGTTGTGTGTTCTAGGTAACGTTAACGTACTCTCTTGGCCAACATAACCGGACACTTCTGTGTTGTCGATTAAAAGGGCCACATACAACGGGTCGTCTTGCATAGAGTTCTTAATTGTGCATCGTAATCGCAGGTATTGTCATCCCTTTTGCTTTATAATGATCTGAAATGAGCTGAGCCACAGTAGTGATACTCCTCCTTCGGGCCAAAAGAGCTAGAAAGTGATCTTGTACAGGGGTTGTAACCCATGAGCGGTCTGGAACAAGTCTTCTTGATACTGAATTTTTGGATTCAAATTGATCTCAGAGCATTTGAACCACACTGCAAGACACATTAAGACGTCTAGCAGCACCAACTTATGATAACTCCATTTCCATCCATCAGATTGCCCGCCATCTTAACGAATCAAGTAAACGACATCTCCTAGACATGGACAACACTATTTTACTACCATCAATTCAAGATCATCAACCATAAAAAAAAATTCACACAAATTCCCAAAGTGGGATGTTCGCAGTTCCTCCTGACAAACATATAAGTATCCAATACATTAAAATAATTGAGATGGGTATAATTTTTTCATAAGATTTTATTGAAGTTAATTAAGATCATTCATATAAACCATATTTTTTTACTTTTATTTTTATTCTTTTAATAGTGAGCCAAAAAACTGGTTATACCTCAACTTTTGTAGGCCAGTGTATAAATGCTACACACTTCAGTTTCAATACTAAAATGCCATAGTAATTCTCATTAAGATATATCAATTACGTGACAATGACAATCCGAGCATATTTATGTGGGTTAGAGCATGGGCAGACAAACCGAATTCTAAACACTTTTCATGTTGGAAAGTGTTAAAAAGGTTAAAAGCGTCAATACTATTAAAGAAATATTACATAAATCCATACGCCAGCGAAGTGTGACGTCACTGTAATGGCTGCTGGAGACAAGAAGTTTCGATTTCCCATTGAACGTTAATGTAAGAAAAAATAAAGTCGTGTTAACAGTATTAATAAATTTTTTTAAGAAATTTCTGTTACAGTTTTGATAAATCTTAGGTAAGGCATTCATATGCATTCAACAAACTTCTGATTAAGTGCGTCATTTTTTTTTTAATTCATCAAAAAAAAAAGATATATCTTCATGAAGAGCATCAATGGCGGATGTTTTGAATATTTGAATGTAATTTTAAAATGTTTTTAAGGTTTTAATTTCTTTTAGTTGATATTTCTATTACTGCGGCGTACTCTATGTTAAGTTTCATTTGAGTTGAAATGTGTTTCTGGTGTTTTTTTTTTTCTAACAGCTAGAGCATTAATGATAATTTTATCAAATGATTCTTCATAGTTACTGGATTATATTTTTTTGCGCGGTCATGCAGGAAGATTGACTATCTTTATAAAATTTTATTAAATACTAGGAAAGTAAACAACTGAATATAGACATTTTCGGTAATCAAGTAAAATAATTAAGAAAAAAACAACACAGATAACATGAAAACGACTGAAAAATACATTTAAACTGCAGGCATATCAAGCAAAATATATTAAAATATCACCCTTGCTTTACGATTCAGCAGAGAAATTTATGTAAATAATACACCAAGTGAAGAAAAAAAAAAAAAAAAAAAAAAGCAGAAACACATTTTAACTCAGATGAAACTTAACATAGAGCACGCCTGAGTAATAGAAATATCAACTAAAAGAAATTAAAACCTTAAAAACATTTTTAAATTACATTCAAATATTCAAAACATCGGCTATTGATGCTCTGCATAAAGGCTTTTCTTTTTTGATGAATTAAAAAAAAAATGACGCACTTAATCAGAAGTTTGTTGAATGCATATGAATGCCTTACCTCAGATTTAGCAAAACTGTAGCAGAAATTTCTTAAAAAGATTTATTAATACTGTTAACACGACTTTATTTTTCTGCTAACATTAACGCTCAACGGGAAACCGAAACTTCTTGTCTCCAGCAGCCATTACAGTGACGTCATCACTTCGCTGGCGTATAGAATAGGGCAGTTTCGAGGCAGTTGCAATTGACGTCATGCTGGAGGTCACACACTACAAATAGGTAGTATAATTGGTGGAACTACCCTGACCTCCAGTTGAAGTACAATAGTTGATCAGCTGATTACAATTTTCCTGTTTAGTCAAACTTGATGATATTTACTGGCTATCCACAACTTCTTTTTGCATAATTTAACTGTTGCGCGTAAGAGGGCAAACGCACTAGAATAAAATGATGCAGTAAAATCTTCTGAATAAAAGAGCAGAAATCATTACTATAGGGAAGTTGCAATCAATTGGTGACTTTTTCATCTGCCAATCACAACTGCTCGGTTGACCTCCAGCCGTGCCCACAATCCTGTCAGCTACCAATCACAACTGCCCTCCAACGGTTGTTTGACATCCACAGCTTGATTTCTGACGTCATTTGAACCCTATAGTTTTGAAAGCAGTTAATTTATCAATCCTTTCGTTAGGCCGAGGAATAGAGAAAGTGTACATCTTTTGAAGTAGAAATAAATATACCTTGTTTTGAATTTGACATGCTGACTGACCTAGGGCATGCACAGCATGATCTGGGTATTTTATTCAAAACATGCACCAGAAATTTCGAAGAAGAATATTTTCTTTATAAATACACAAAATGTCTGCCATTAAATAAAGAAAAGACATTACTATTAATAATTTCTGGTGAATTTTGATAAAATGATTACAATACGCCTTTCTCCCTGAAAGTTGTATGCGCGCTCCACCATCTTGTGATGTGAAGGGAGCTATAAAATCTGCGCCTTGATAGGAAAAAAGGTCAATTTTGGCCAGTGTCCACCAATCATTTCGCGATAGATCAGTTTCAACTGACCTCATATCCTAACAACCAACTTAGCAATCTGGTGGATATTTTCTTTAGCCATCTAATTTTATCGATTTTGATTGTTTGGGCTGACAAATAGATCAGTTTCAACAGACGTCACACCATAGATTAAAAGTCCCTCAGGACTTGGGGACGATGAGGAGATGGGCTCGCTCGGCGCCGTGCGGGCGCCGACGGCGCACATTAGTTTTACCATGTGGTTATCGCATAGTAACAGAAGCGAAAAGCTCCCGTTCCCCTTAATTTTATAATGGGTAGGCCCTATATAGGTTCGAGGAGTAAAGGTGAGGCGGAAAGGTCAATCAGTAAGTAGAAAACAACGAATGATGTAGGTGCGGTCGAAAAAATTCGGTACGGGCGAGGGGGTTCATTTTTGGCGGGAAGATGCTTTCCCACCCTACCCCTGAGCTCCGAGAGAAGGAATCGTGTATAGTAGTTGGTATGACACCTAGCTGAGAAGAACTCGAGATTGAAAAATCTGTCATAAATATACTCTAGAATGGGACGAGGTGGTTATAATAGCAAGTTTGAAAACCTTCAGAAAAGTGTCTAAAGGCTGAAAGAATTAAACCATCAGTAGACAGATGATCTGTTATGGAAAACTCTCGAAAATTGGAGCCTGGAGTTAGTTTTTGAAAGGCGGAGTCATACATCTAGCATTCGAAAGAGCATGACCAAAAAGTGTATGAAAAAGTTAATCTCTGTGGGATAGGCGGTTGTTGTCATCAACTTAGGAATTTTCGAAAAATGATATCGGCGGAAGATGATTGGAAACAGTGAAATTTTAGTCACCTTACCCATCCTGAGTGAAGTCTAAGCTCCAAAACAGCCAACTGGGTGTCTGACCAAAATTACAGTGA
The DNA here is from genome assembly GCA_963931845.1 of Maratus michaelseni. Classification (NCBI taxonomy): domain Eukaryota; kingdom Metazoa; phylum Arthropoda; class Arachnida; order Araneae; family Salticidae; genus Maratus; species Maratus michaelseni. The sequence goes on from OZ007600.1 coordinate 15,290,534, forward strand.
AAAGACTGGTAATAGAAAATTTGAAATGTATAAAAAGGTGATTTGTCTTCTAAAGGTGTGAGTACATTATCCATTTCTATGTGTTTATAATTATGAATTTTACCTGTCATATATGTATATAAGCCTTTTTGTTTCAAAAACTATTTTAAATGATTACAGTATAAGAAATTACAGAGTCTATGTTAAATAGGGTTTTCGGATAATTGTTGTCTTCCTCTTGAATATTAATGATAAATTAATAATTATAATATTAATAATTCTTAAAAAACAAAACACCCAATAAGAGGCACCAATCTTATTGGGTGTTTTGTTTTTTAAGAATTAATTTTAATTCAACTAATTAAAAATATTCATAAATTCTCTTACACCACCATATCTAACTTCAATCAAATTATACAAGAATTTAAATTCAACATTTTACCAGGTAAGAAAGACATACCAACAACTGAATATTGTTACCATAAATATGTAATAAACACCAGATAATTAGATTTAAGAAGGGACACCAAAAATTTAGTACAAGTTAACACACACCATTCAAATAAAAAGAAAAAAAGGTGGGGGGGGGATGATAAAATAAATTCATTTACTTTTAAATAAAATTGAAGGAAGTAACAATATTCTCATATCTTTCACAACCTAAAAAAATAAAGGAAAAACACCCAATACTTCTAAATCTCAAAAACATAAAGCATTCATAAATAATGCAAGAACTAAATTAAAACTTAAACCAAATTAGAATAACCGAAGAAAAACAAACTCTCATATTTGAGAGGATAAAACACAGAAATTTTGTAAATTAGAACCAAAATGATATTACTTTATGAATGCACTTATATTTTCAAAATTTAGGGACCAATGATATCGTATAGTTGAGTACAAAACGTATTCAGTAAATCATTTGAAAACTATGATCCAAGATGATAGGACATACTTTTAATTATCTCAAAAAATAATACTTCATTTAATAGGATTCTTTCAACACTTCATAAATTTACTAACTCTTTTTAAAACATGCTGAACTTAACAATTGACTTAAAACAAAACAAACAAATTACATTAAGTGCATATAAGACTTCAATTTATTTGATTTTATTATCATCTATAAAAATTTTAGGTCCTATATTTATCTATATAATTAGATTAGATCTGCTCATTCCACAATAAGGGTTCATACTCATTTCCCCTCAAAAAATCCCCTGAGAATCCCCTGATGTATTTTCCAGAATGAATAATTTTCCCATGTTGACAATTAATGACATTTTTTAAAACTTAGTAAGTATTACACCCCCCCCCCCAAATAAATAAATAAATAAATAAAGAGGTAATCACAAAAGTTAAGTTTTTACATCAGAAGGTTAAAATATATATGTATATGTATATATATATATATATGTATGCATAAAAAACCTGTATGTATTTTTCCCAGATCAGCAGCAAATTTTCTAGGTATCAAGATTTTGTTATGTTACACACACAAATCTTAAGAGTTGTGAAAGTTCCACTCTCAAGTTCACAACTGATTCTGAAGCACAAACTACTGATTTGTTACAGAATTTCTTGCAAAATTTACAAATTGTTGAACATTTTGCAGATACATGCTTTTACTTCACAAAGCATGCGAATAGCAGCAAGTGCCCTCATTTCCCAGAGTAGCCGATTGTTTTGCCAAATTTTCCCAGGTTTTTTGTATTTTTTGGAAAATCCCCTGAGATTCCCCTGATTTTTAAGACACAAAATTTATCCCCTGATTCCCAGGTTTCCCCTGATGAATATGAACCCTGACAATGTTTCTCTCTAAATCACCATTAATTTAAAATTACGTCTCTCATTTATATATATTTCTTACAGATTTAATTTCTTTAAGAAAACATGTGTAATTGAATTTCATTACTTATGAATTCTGTTACTAATTTAAAATACCAATAAAAGTGAATACCTATACAAGACCAAAAAGTACAAGGGAAACCAAACAAAAAAAAAGGGTGGGTTACTTTACTATTAAATGCAGATGTTAAGTTTAAAGTGGAGAAAAGAATAACACATTAAATAATATTTATAAATATACTCAAATAAAACATTAACAGAATTCTAAATTCGAATTACACATATTTATTCTATGCCAATATACTCGAGCGTAGAATTATTATTGCAGAATTTAATGTCAACACTTATCTGAAGGTTTGTTTATTTGAACAAACTAGTTAATATTGATGTTGATACTATACATGAAAGTTTGTTTAGGATAATGAGAGAAAGAGAAATATCTCAACACGAAAAAGAAGAAACATCTTTTTTTTTTTTTTTACTGTTTCTTTTTAATTCATTAATATTCAAGAGGAAGACAACAATTATCCGAAAACCTTATTCAACATAGACACTGTAATTTCTTATACTGTAATCATTTAAAATAGTTTTTGAAACAAAAAGGCTTATATACATATATGACAGGTAAAATTCATAATTATAAGCACATAGAAATGGATAATGTACTCACACCTTTAGAAGACAAATCACCTTTTTATACATTTCAAATTTTCTATTACCAGTCTTTTCACTGTAATTTTGGTCAGACACCCAGTTGGCAGTTTTGGAGCTTAGACTTCACTCAGGATGGGTAAGGTGACTAAAATTTCACTGTTTCCAGTCATCTTCCGCCGATATCATTTTTCGAAAATTCCTAAGTTGATGACAACAACCGCCTATCCCACAGAGATTAACTTTTTCATACACTTTTTGGTCATGCTCTTTCGAATGCTAGATGTATGACTCCGCCTTTCAAAAACTAACTCCAGGCTCCAATTTTCGAGAGTTTTCCATAACAGATCATCTGTCTACTGATGGTTTAATTCTTTTAGCCTTTAGACACTTTTCTGAAGGTTTTCAAACTTGCTATTATAACCACCTCGTCCCATTCTAGAGTATATTTATGACAGATTTTTCAATCTCGAGTTCTTCTCAGCTAGGTGTCATACCAACTACTATACACGATTCCTTCTCTCGGAGTTCAGGGGTAGGGTGGGAAAGCATCTTCCCGCCAAAAATTGAACCCCCTCGCCCGTACCGAATTTTTTCGACCGCACCTACATCATTCGTTGTTTTCTACTTACTGATTGACCTTTCCGCCTCACCTTTACTCCTCGAACCTATATGGGGCCTACCCATTATAAAATTAAGGGGAACGGGAGCTTTTCGCTTCTGCTACTATGCGATAACCACATGGTAACAGGAAAATTTTTGAAGAAAAGGGTCGTCTAATGGTCCTTTTTGACCGAATATATTGGGGGAAGGTTGACTGCTTGTCTGCATATGTCCTACAAGGTTAAACTTTCGGGGATTATTCCTGGAATGAGTGCGGTTGACAACAAGGTCACAACAACAAACATTTGGGGTGATATTTAGAAAAGGGAAAAAAAAAGACATTTAACTAGAATTTTGAAGAAGGAACTGCATTACTTACCATATTATACATTAAAAAAAAGAAAGTGAAAGAAAAATTAACTGAAAATTTAGGGAAATGAAGGGTTATGTTAATATAAGTTAAAAATTTAGAATTTGCGAAGTATTCTACAACAGTTGCAGGCGCTTATCGGGGGAGTTGAGGGGCGTTTCTGGTACCTATCGATGCGGAATCATCCAAGGATTGTTGGTAATGATTATTAAAAAAATGTCCGTAATTAGCCGAAAGATTAATTAAAAACCTATCTAGGAAAACGTGACACTGACCAAGGCGGAGTTGCAACTGTGCGACCTCCTTTCGAAGCGTGCTTAACACAATGCCAAGTTTAAACTTTGTACAAGGTCTTTGTTTTAGGTAAGGACAGCTTCATATCTCTCTCAACATTCTTGATATATCCCTCTATACTTTACAAGTATATTTAGCTATACCCAACCATACATTGTAAAGCTTTTTACAAAGTCTTATTATTCGTTTAGCAGTGATCTTTTGTAATATTGTAGTTAACAATTAAAACATTTCTTTTACGGAATTGATTTTGTGATAATGACAATAATTCATTTTAAGAATTAGTTATTGAAGAATTATTATTATTTGAAGAATGATTAATTTGAAGAATTAATTATTCTTATAAATATTTTATTAATTATTGATATATTGTTAAATTTATTTGAAAATGACTATTTTGCTTCATTAGTATGCTTTCATTAAGTTATGATTCTAAATACAATCATAAAACCAAGTGTTTATTATTTTTTGTAGGATATCCATTTGTTTTGATTTATTTCTGTTATTATACAATAAAATTTTGATTCACAATGGAATATATGTCTATGAGACTGGACTGCTCAATATTATTGATAGATTAATATAGTATTTAAAAAATGAAACATAATGAGTATAACTTTTAATTAAAAATATTTTTAAAAGAAATTCCTTAAGAGCCTACATCAGGCATGAGGAAAAACGCTCAAGCTAATGTTTAGTCTATAGGAAGGTTCTTGCGCGATTTCTCGCTCGCATTTTAATATTTTTAAATGATTTTTTTTTTTTTTTTTTTTTTTTTTTGCATAGGATAGCTGAGGTCGATCTCTAACGTTGTTAGTTTTTACTTTTTCGATTTTGGTTCCAGTTTTTTTTTTTTTTATATATATATATATAAGGGTACTTTCACTTTCAGAACCGGTACCAAAATTGAAAATGTCTGCTTATAAAAAAGCTGTAACCAAAATCAAAAAAGTAAAAACTAACAACGTTAGAGATCGACCTCAGCTATCCTATGCAAAAAAAAAAAAAAATCATTTAAAAATATTAAAATGCGGGCGAGAAATCGCGCAAGAACCTTCCCATAGACTTAACATTAGCTTGAGCGTTTCTTCGCGTGACAAGTGTAGGCTCTTAAGGGTATCCATTACTGGTATATCCATACTGTTATATCCACTGGTATATCCATATTGGTATATCCACTGGTATATTTTTACAAATTTGATAAAATCTGGTAGCCATGAAAAAATTTCTAGTCGCCAATAAAAAATATTTACCCCAATCCCTCCCCCATCATTGATTTTCAAAAGGACAAAAGTTTTTTTTTATTAATTAAGAAAAAATAATAACAAACAAAGTTTAAAATTAGTTTCACAATTTAGACTTATTAGTTACATAGTTTGGAATAGTACCGTATTTCTTTAATTAGATTTTTTAATTAAATTTTTTATGCTATTTAACGTTATTTTTTTTTTCCATGTTCCACGCGGATTTTTTGACATTCTTTAAAGGAATCCTGTTTTAATCTCTTAATCGAATACAGTAAAACCAGAGGGCCCGTGCGAAGATTTCGCACTGGAATCTAATATTTCTTAGGTACTTCTCTATTAACCTGTCGACCGCTTTTCATAACAAAAAACTACCGCCAAACTGTAAGATTAAACGCCAAAACTGCAGTCCCATTTACTTGATGTCAGAATCATTATGCGTGTTTGTTACGTCATCTAGTGGTATTACATTCGACATTTGCGTGTATTTTTCATTATGTTTTACTGATTTAGTAGTTATTTTATTAATTAAAATAACAATTGTGTCCTTAAATTCTTATATTTTATTTATTTTTTGATATTCCAATGGCAACGTTCTCCCGTTTATTTGGCGATAGTTTTTTGTTATGAAAAGTGGTCGACGGGATAATAGAGAAGTATCACTTAAAAATATGTAATATTTATTAGATGCAGGTTTAAACTTCTAAAGAAAAAGCAAGAATATCTGCAAACAATATTTAGCTGTTAGTCAAGCCAGAATATCATCTAATTTATTCCATCAAAGTTAGACTAAAAACTGATCCACGATTGCTAAAGGCACGCGCGAGAAAAAAAAAATAACAATCGTATTTTGACTGCATTAGAGGATGACGTCATCCGCTTCGGGAAAACCATGGGACTTAGAAATATAAATCCTAAACATTTCAATTTCAATTTCGCTTTTTAATCATAAGTATAAAATAAACCCGTGCGGTGTTTTTTATAATAATTGCTATGAGCATCGTATAATGTGGTATTTTATTTTTTTGGCAACAATAATTTCAGGAAAACCTTTCATTTCTTTCATGAACACAATGCCGATTTAATTTTTTAATTTCAGCAAATTTTAATCAAAAACATGTTTTAACGAATTGTTAAGTGGGCTGTGTCAGAAGCCTGTTCTAAAACCTTTCATATGGTATCTCATTCGTTGTTCTGCGTTTCATATTTTCTGAGTAAAAGGGATGTTGACAGGAGAAATAATATATAAGGAATTGCCTCTTTGTTTAGCGTTTTTTGCGCATTTCGCTGCGATTTTTCAACAATGGTAAAAGGAATCCGGTTTCCGTCTTTTAGCTTAATACAGTGAAACCTCTCTAAGGAGACCACCCATTAGACCATAAAAAAGCGGTCTTTCAGAGAGGTGGTCTCTGAATAGAGGTGATGGGTAAAGCAAAGTTTCATGATATACATACTACAAAGAAATTATTATTGAATTAGTTTAATATATTTCATGTCTATACAGGTTTAAAGAAGGAATTAATTGTAATTTGCTTTGATTTTAACAACTTCTCATTAACAAATTTTATTTCTAAACATTTTTTGATCTGTTTAAACAAATTATTTATGTTAGCATAATCTCTAACAGATATCGAACTTTCTATCAACTTATTGATTTCAACAAGTTTTTCTTGACATGAAATAGATAATGAAACTGTTTAAATTAAATAAAAAAATTAAATTAAACCATTAAATTAAGGAATTAAACTGTGCCGCCAATTTCCTCTCTGATGTTCCATTCTCGTGTGTTCTTAAAACTTTCACTTTGTCTTCCAAAGTTAACACAATTCTCTTAGACATCATCTAAACTGGTATACTAAGCACGCAGCAAGAAAAAACACGATATGCACTTCTATGCGAATATGCACTGTGTTATAACTTCCACTGTTAAAAAAAACTGAGGTGATAACAACAAGTGGAAATCGTTCCAAGAAAAGCAACAGAATTGAGATAAACTGGAATCTGGACCACCACCATTTTCCCTCTTGAAATAGACTCCTGCACTTTACAGGTGGACAATAGCCCTTCTCCCAACAACATTAACTATTCCTTCATAACCATAGTGACATTAAACACGGTAATGAACGAGAAACAGTTTTTTCCCTTTTAAACTTTGTGTGTGTGTGTGGGGGGGGGGGGGGGGGGCGATGACTTTGATTCGCCAGGTCTAAGGAAGTAGACTTATCTGAGCATATTTTCTGGAGAGAGGTGGAATTTCCAGATTTCTCCAATCAAAGGAAAGTAATCTTACTCTTCGACTGAAAAGTTGAAAAGTGGTCTTTCAGGGAGGGAGGCTGAAAATAGTGGTCCTTTAACGGAGGAAAATTAACATTGAGCTTATAGCCAAAAATTGTAGACCATAAATAAACGGTCTTTATGAGAGGTGGTCTTTCAGGGAGGTTTCACTGTATGTATATATGTTACTAAAGTTCAAACAGAAAAATAATTTTTATGTAAGTTTAAAATATTTTATTATTATATTTTAATAAATATTAATTTAAATTATTAAGTAAAAACTTATAAGTGATATGAATTTCAAAATTTAATTTATGTAAATAAAATAATAATTTAATGTATTTACAATAGAAAATTTCACAACATCTGGTAATGAGGTAAATTAATAAATATTTGTTATATATATGGAGGATAATACTTAATTTTAAAAGATGAAGACATCATTAAATTAATTCTGTTAATTTGATATTTATCTGTTTTCAAAGTTCTAAAGTAAAATATGTTTTTTATGTGAGTTTTAGAAGATATTATTATAATATTAGAATAAATGTTTATTTTAATTATTAAAAAATAGCTTATATGAATTTTCAAATTCAATTTAATTATTTAAAACTCAGTTGAAATTTTATTTAATTTAGTAATAAATAAATCAACATTAATTTAATTTAATAAAATTAATTTTTTAACTTAATTTTCATTAAAATTGAATTTAGTTGCCTAATTGACAATAAAAATTACGAAACAACTGATAATTTACTGACTTACAAAGATCAAAATAAAGAACATCACCAGCAAGGACACAAGCTGCAATCTCAAGATTACAATTCTAACATCTTAACCACAAACAATAGAATCTAAAAACACTGTCCATGAAGTGCTTGGTACAAAAATAAGACGTGACAATAACAAACAGCTAAGCTGATAAATGTGGTGGGACGTTGTATCTTAAATTCTGAAATTTAAGAGCTATAGCTAATTCTTTCTATTAAAAACATAAATAAATAGATAAAAGTTGCAGTTAAACTCTTGAGTTACATTTCCATTTGAGAACCTGGGTTGTGTTTCAAAGTATTCAAAGTCTGATACCGGAAAAATATTGCAATAAAATATTTTTAATAAATATTACTGTTAAAGAAAGTGAACTAACATCATCATGACATCTAGTATATAAGTCGTCTCATTTTGAGTACGGCTTATGTAAACATTAAAGAGTAGAAATTTGCAGTTTCCGTTTCCGGTATATAGGCCCTCCTCGCTCTATATTATCGCATTAAACACCTTGCGAAAAAAATTCTACAATGACATTAATCACATCCCAAATGAACTCATCTATGAGCTACCTGACTACGATGCTTGCAGTCCATCCAACTGGAAAAAACCAAGGTACTCCACTATTCTTGATGAATAGTCCTTCCGAGCTATAATTCTTATTTTCTCTTTAATTAAATATATATATATATATATATATGTTTATTTTATTAAATAAAATTAAATTGACTTTTCTCCTAAACTTCTCCTAACATCTTTACTTTACCTCGCCTGGCATTATTTTTGTTTTTTTGAACTATGAACTATTTTTACTTTTATACTTTAACTAGTAATTTTTCATTAATTTATAGATATACTTAACACTATCCTATTTTTATGTAGTCAATTAGACTACGGCTAGACATTTCATATGGCTCTCTCAGGATTTGATATACACCTACTCAAAGCCAGGGTGTGCAGTTGCTTCGCAACTTGGAAGCCCTCTGAACCTATCACAAGTTCAAGTTCAAGTATCGCAAACCTATAGTTTTGAAATGTATTTTACATTTATTAGGTATATCCACCTCCTTTTCTGCAAAGAAATCTTTATGATATGCTTAGCGGGCAAATACAATAAAAAGCATTTAAAAGTATAATGACTGTTATCTAATGAGCCGGATTTTACTTGTCACTTATGGCTAAATTGGGTTAAAAACTTATTTTGGTTTAATAGCTCTCGTTATTATATTTTCGATGTTTAAAATCTCCAGTTTAATTCAGTGTTGCCAGATTGGGGATTTTGTCCCCATTTAGGGGAATTTTTTGGGGACAAGTAATTCGTGGGGAAATTTTTGGTGACTATCAACATTTTTTTTTTTTTTTTGGGGGGGGGGGGAATTGAGGAGTTTTTTTCATCATTTCACGTAAAGTTTATTTTTAGCCAATTGGCACAAGTAGATCTGTTTCAAACTCAATTTTGATTCGGGAAATGAAAATCATGAAGATAGAGTATCTACTTTCTATCTTCATGATGAAAATAAAATTCGGAAATATCAATTATATTAGTCTCCGAGTCGTGCTCGTCGTTTGCACACTGCAGTTTACATGTCTTTTACAACACCGCAGTTTACATGTTTCTTTGCATCATTTTCAACCATTTGTACATCTTTAATGTTGTGACAACGGAAGTTCTATTAATACTTTTTTATATCATTTTTTTGTAAGTTTAATATTTTCTTAAATTTTCAATGCACCAATAGACAAATATAGTAAGCGAAATTCTGAGTAATTAATATCAGAAAGCATTGTTGACTTTTTTCCTAAACTAAGTGTCATTTTGAATATGATATTTTTTCTTGTATTTTTATGAAGTAGGTAAGAATTTAGATTTAGATATTTGGTAAACATAAATAAACATGAAACGACGGTGGACCCTAGATCGCACAACGTTCTGGGATAAACAAAGTGACGTTCAAATTAGACTCCTCCCACACTAAAAACGTTACGACCATCATTTGAGCAACACTAGACCACAGAATAGACTTTAAAATCCGAAAGATCAAGAATTCAAATTATGAATCCGTAAGCTGTTTTCATGAATTTATGATTTTCAGTATCTTAAGTTCTGATTAATACAAGATTTTTAAAATAAAATTGAAATTTCTATTTATAGGTAGTTTTACATGTAACAAAAATTCAAATTATAAGCTCTCGAATTTATAATTTCCAGTATCGTTCAGATTATTAAAAGATTTTTTAAAATGAAATTTCAATTTGTAGGTACTTTTACATCGTTAACAAGAATTCGAATTATAAATTCATGGGTTTATAATTTCCAGTATATCTAGATTAATATAAGTATATTTTTATACCATTGTATTTTCAAATACATATTATTAGTTATAATTTATAGTATAATTATTACTATTAATTTTTTTTCGACCAGCTTGAAGACATTCAACAACTAAACAATTATAGCGAAAAAGAAGTGCTAGCACTGTTTAAAACGAAACTCCTAGGTTATGCTCTCCACTTTTATTTGGATTCGCAGTTTAATACTCAACCTAAAAAATTAGCAGACATAAAAACTGAATTTATCCAGTTTTTCGCTTCAAAGGAGAACAAAAATTTGGCGTTTCGTTCATTAGATAAGATGAAATTGGAGCATAATGAATCAGTTAGAAATTTCTCATACCGATTAAACAAGAACCTAAAATTAGCTCATCCAACAGTTGATGATGCTTCGCTCCAAATTTTGAAATTCACATATTTTATGAATGCTTTACCTAAAAATATTCATGTAAAATTATTAGAGGAGGGGATTTCTGACTTTAGTAATGCTCTTTCAAGAGCTGAACAATTACAAAATATTTATTAGTAATAATAATATATTTATTATTATTAATTTTGGAAATATACATATACATTATAAATTATACGTAAAACGTTAGTTGATCTGGACGACTTTCCGCTTTCCGTTTTCAATGATCAATTGTTAAAGATTCAGAAACTATGCTCAGTAGTTTGCGTAGATGGAAGATTTTACGATAATCAATTAAATATAATTATAAATATTTATTTTTTGTAAATGGGGAATTCTTAGAAAAAAAAAAAAGGTTTGATTTGGGGAAAAATTTTAAGCTTAAATTACTTAAATATTTTTTATGGTGATAAATTGACAACTGAAAATTTACATTTTTAAGTAAAACTTCTGTTGGGGACTTTTTCGGAAAAAATCACTGATTTGGGGAAATTTTCAGAAATTTTAGGGAAATTCACTTTCCACTATCTGGCAACACTGTAATTTAAAAGCATATTATAGATGGCATTGGGGTTGTTCCGTAGTTGACAGCTGCGGAATATAAGGAAAGGACATGTTTACAAACAAACAGTTCCATCAACCAATCTACCACTACATTTTTGTCGTAGCTATTATTGCAGGAATCGTCATGGCGACGTAGGGCAATCAAATTTCCCCATTTCCTGTGTACAGTACCAGTCATAAAGAACAAACAGGCTTTTCTTGCTAACCAACGGTAATTGAACCAAAAGTGACGTCAGGTGCCCTTTCCTTATACCTAGGGCCACTAGAGATACTCTAGAATAACTCTAGAGGCTCTACTTTTACCCTTTTGCCAAAAGGGAATCGCCTTAGTTTCGTATTTCAGAAAGTATAAACGTTTTCCAACGGTTTGACTAAGGAGCTGCTCTTCTGTAGCGTTTTTCGTTTGGTTTTGAACTAAATTAGTTACGTTTTTTAAACAAGTTTTAGTTATAATTTAACAGAAAGTTTAAGCTGTTTTTAGGAATTAGTTTTATTGCAATTGTGGTAATTTTACCACATTTTGTTTTCCCTTCTCTCTCCTTTTATTTATTTATTTTTTTTTATTTGCCTGGCAGACTTTAATCATAGTTTTTTGTTTAAAAATTATTATTTGATTAAGTTATCCTTTTTAGCCCATCGGCTTCAAAACGTTTATTTAGTATTCTTTATTTTCAATTTTGTCTTTGTGACGTCAGGTTGATTTCATTTCATTTTTAACAAATCAGATTCATATTTTTTTTTCCGTTTTCTTCAAATTTTAATTATACCCTCCCTTTGGCATATATTTAGCCCTATGTTGGCATTCCGTTATTTTTATGTTTTTCATCTTGTCAATGAAGTTTCGGTGCCTGTATTGGCAGTTGTCACTGTTTGGCGAGTTTTTCCATGTTACGGCAACCCTATCCTTGCGCCAGTGACAGGTTCGCATTTTTTTTTTTTTGAATTTTCGGAGTTGTTCTTTGGTTGTTGTTGGAGATGGAGCGTATTATAAAATACGTAATTTTTATGTCATAGATGCATCATATATATATTAGATTATCTTATGTCAGCTTGTATATTATAATAAGTATGATGTGGTCCTCAACCTGGTTAATTTTGTCTTGTTCGTCGAATTTTCAAGGAGAAAAATGTTTAAAATTCATCAGCTTTCCACTGGTTAGTTACGGGATGGAATTATTGATAAATTAACATATATATTGGTCCAGTTGAAGTGGATATAGCCAAACTAATATTGGCATATCATGTTAAAATTATCACAATTTGTAATAATCAAATAGAAGCAAGATTATTGATAAGTATAATTTTTTTGTTCTCATTTGATGTTACATAGAATTGATATATATTTTTTACGAGTTAAATTTGTTTCCGAATAAAGCAAATTGGTGTATTATATATAAAATATATATTTTACTTAACCTTTTTTTTGTTATTCAGTGAACATATTTTTGAGGATAAAATATATCTATTTTCGTCAAAAGAAAAATAAACTGTTCCTATAGTTAATTAAGTCTCCTTTTTTTTTAATGTAATTTTGTTGTTATTTTGTGGATAAAAATTAAAAAAAAATATATATTAATCATCTAAGTTATTTTTGAGCACAAAAATCCTCTGAGGAAACAAAAATAGAAAATATGTTGTGTGCTCAAATAATTAAAGTTATATGTTCTTTGAAAAAGTAAAGAACAGATACCTGGGTATACTAGAACATTATGAATTATAATGTTCACTTTACGCTTAACTAAAAAAAAGGAATATAATTAAAATTACAACACTTGGTGCCTTGGCCACTTTCTTTAGAGGATTTATTATTATGATTATTTGTTGCAAATACTGAAGAATTTTTTTAAAAATGAAAACGAAAGTTGTTCTCATTGATGATGGAACATGGATTATTTTCCATTTCAAGATAATTTTCCATTTTTTTTTTTTTTATGCATGGCTTCTTAATAAGAAAAATGTTCTTCCACTATTTTTTTAGAGAAAATTTGTTTATTTAGGCTGTGCTCTTGAATATATTTGTGTTCTTAATAAATATACACATATATATATATGTATGAAGTAGAACCGGTATTAATCTAAGTTTAAGAATTTTATGAGTGTTTTATCTATATTTCTGTTTTCATGATTCACAAACTTTTTGCAACATGTCGAAATCCAAGAACACTATTAGTCTGAATATTCAACCATTTGATGGTAATCCATCTACTGTCGAATTTTTTTTCGACCAGCTTGAAGACATTCAACAACTAAACAATTATAGCGAAAAAGAAATGCTAGCACTGTTTAAAACGAAACTCCTAGGTCCTGCTCTCCACTTTTATTTGGATTCGCAGTTTAATACTCAACCTAAAAAATTAGCAGACATAAAAACTGAATTTATCCAGTTTTTCGCTTCAAAGGAGAACAAAAATTTGGCGTTTCGTTCATTAGATAAGATGAAATTGGAGCATAATGAATCAGTTAGAAATTTCTCATACCGATTAAACAAGAACCTAAAATTAGCTCATCCAACAGTTGATGATGCTTCGCTCCAAATTTTGAAATTCACATATTTTATGAATGCTTTACCTAAAAATATTCATGTAAAATTATTAGAGGAGGGGATTTCTGACTTTACTAATGCTCTTTCAAGAGCTGAACAATTACAAAATATTTACAACTTCACTGAATCACCAACCACCCCTGCTCCTGTCACCTTACCTATGTATAATATGGAACATTCGTTCCCTAATCCCGGTCCATCTGATTATAAACATTCTGAAAGTAAAAATAAACGAAAGTCATTTTGTGATAGAAATTTCTCTTCCTATGGCAAACATCATCCAAAACAAAATGTTAACCAAATTACGTTTAAAAAACCATTCTATAAAAGAAATCTTCGTAATTCATTTCGTCATAGGACTGTAAACCAATGTGCTTTTTGTGGACGCCAGGGGCACTTAATGAAAACATGCTTTGAATTTAAAAATTTTGTTCAAAATATGAACCAAGCTAACTCTCATAATGGTGTTAACATGCTTCAAAATACTGCTAATGAATACCAAGCTAATCAACAAAATACTCATGAATATAATGATGGATTTTCTAAAGATAAGAGTTTAAACTAATGCTGGAGGCAGATCTATCTGGCACTCTGTCCTCCAATACTTCACATTTGCCAGAAAATACCTCAAAAACTCAATTATATAGAGTTACTTCTCAAGGAATTTTATCTTCTGAGAGTATACTTAAAAATGACCAATGTTTACCAAAAAATGGTATGCTCAAAGATGCAGAATCACAGACTATTTTTCAAAATGAAAACACTTATGATTATATTACGAATTCTGGCGATGGTTCTCAAGTCGATAACGCAAATACTTTAAGTGCTGAATCCCAAAATGATAGTAATGCCATTGAAAACTATGTAATTTATAGCACATTTAGTTACAATGACTCTCTTCCTTGTATTACCTTAAATGTACAACATCATAATGTTATTTCTTTGTTAAACACTGTGTCTATTATTTCTTTAATTGATCAACAACATTTCAATATGTTAAAACCCACTATAAAATATAAATTTCTCTCTCGAAAAGTATCTATTTCGACCATAAACTCCCAAGTTGAATTTTTTGGATGTATTCGTTTGTCTTTCAAAATAGACAAATTGTTTTTCAATCATGTATTTTATATTACTAACATACGTAATAGAAATTTTGATATCATTTTGGGTTATGATTTTATTTGTAAATATGGTATTTCCATAACACCATCATTTAATTCCATTCTACTAAAAGAAATTCTTGTTCCGTTAGTAAACAAACACCAGATGTCCAATGATTCGCATATGGATCAGGCACAAGTATTTATGTGTAAAAAAAATGACGTTCTTAATACCTCTACTTGTACTATGGACCCTCAATGTATAAATATGTCTGCACCTGTAAATGATCTTAGTGAACATCAGCAAACAAAAATTGACAGGTCTGGGGTTGTTCATGAAAGTTCAAATTCCCCCCAAAATGAGTTAAAAATTTCAAGCTTTCATAAAGTAACTATTCCAGCCAACACATGCATGTACATGCAAGCTCAATATTCTTCACAACCTGAGGAACATTTCATGTTTATTCCAACACTAAATAACCGTAATATTGTATTTATGGAATCTCTCCATTCCTTATCAGCCATTAAAAAAAAAATCTTTTCTGATTGTAGTACAAAATATTTCAAACAAACCATTTCACCTCAACAAGGGAACTGTCTTGGGTGTATATGAAAATATTGATGGAAAAGATATTCAGCCTTACGATTTTAATGATGAAGCTGATGAAATGTGCAATTTAATCCAACCATCAGAAGACATTATAAAAATGAGAATAAATGATTTAAGTCCTACAGACTTTAAATTAGAACATCTTGATAGCAAACAAAAAGAGACTCTATTGTCCTTGCTATGTGGAAAAGCCCAAGCATTTTCGAAGTCTCTGCGTACTCTTGGTCATACTGACCTAGTCATTCCACAAATAAGTCTACTTAATTCGCATCCTATAAAATCTCTTCCATTTCCGGTGCCACAAGCATTAGAGGAAGAAGCCTTAAAACAGATTAATGAGATGTTAGAAGCTGATATCATTGAGCGTTCCAATTCATCGTGGGCATGTCCCATGTTATTGGTTAAAAAAAAGTCAGATCCATCAAAGCCTCAAAAATATAGACTCGCCTTAGACCTCCGTCTACTAAATGCTGTAATTATTCCATCTACCTATCCTTTACCTAAAATTCCAAATTTACTAGTTCAATTGTCTAAAAAGATTTTTTTTACAACGCTGGATCTCCCTTCGGCATATTGGCAAATAGCTATGCCCAAAGAGCTACAAGATAAAATGTCGTTCACAACTCCATTTGGCGTTTTTACCTATAAGCGATTAATGTTTGGTTTACGCACAGCAGCGTTTACATTCCAGCAACTTATTGACACGATAATTCAATTATCTGGTGTAGATGCTTATGCTTATCAAGACGAGATTATTGTTGGAGCCAACTCATTTGAAGAAATGATCCATAATTTAAAATTACTTTTTGATACATTCATCAAATACAACATAACATTATCACCTGGGAAATGCTAATTTTTTTATACCAGCATAGACTTTTTAGGTTTCCACATTCAAGAGCATAAAATTTTTCCTATTTCCAGCAACATAATAAAAATTACATCTTTTCCTCATCCCAAAACCAAGCGACAAGTTAAAGCTTTCATTGGTGTATGTTCATTTTATAGATCACTTATTTCATACTTTGCAGATCTAATTAGTCCTCTACTCGAATTAACAAAGCCAAAAACTAAATTTAGTTGGCAATCTGTACATGAAAATGCCTTTCAAACACTACAATAATTATTTTTTAAGAAGCCCGTGTTAAATCTACCTAATTGGGATAAAGAATTTATTGTTAATACCGATGCTTCACAAACTGCGATTTCAGCTGTCCTCATGCAGGAACAAGATAATTTAAGGGTACCTATTTCATATTTTTCAAAGGCTTTGTCTGATGCTGAAAAAAAATTCCCTGCTCTAAAGTTGGAATTGTATGCATTATACAAGGGTATCACCTCATTCAAGTATTACCTTTTTGGAAGACATTTTCTCGTTCTCTCTGATGCCAAACCACTTGACAACTACAAAAGTTCTTCTTCTCCTGCAGATGTCACGACCAGATGGCTCATGGAGCTGTCTCAATTTTCTTTTTCGTTCGCTCATATACCAGGCAAAGAAAATGTATTAGCGGACTTTCTTAGCAGAACTGCTCAACCACCTACACAGGACTTGACATCTAATCCTGAAATTATAAATACTGAAGAAGTTCTACCAGTAACGATGAATATAAATGATCTACACGATGAAATAGATGGTCAACTTCAATCAATCAAATCACTAGTAGAATCACATCCCACAAAGCTGGATAAAGTACCACAGCAACATGAAGATAAGTGCCAAATTAATTGCTTGTCACAGACAAACTCATCTACTCAAGATCCATTATTAGAAATTTCAGATGCAACAATAGCAAGTGAACAAACCAAAGATTCAAATTTAAATAAAATAATACTTGATTTACAACAAAATATTAATCTCCAGAAACACAAGGGTTATTATCTCAATCCAAATAACAATATTCTTTGCTACAATAATTTTTTTCCTGCTGAAGAAATTGATCTGCATCGTGCTGTCTTACCCACCTCATTGATTCCCAAAGCACTTACCATTGCTCATATTACTCATCCAGGAATAAACAAAACCTTACAGAACCTCCGAAAACGTTTCACATGGAAAACAATCATTGCTGATACTCAGAATTATATTAATTCATGTGAACTATGTCTTATTCACAAAAATCGCAAGAAGAAAATTGCTCCATTTATGGCTGCTCCTGTTCCAACTGCTCCAAATCAAAAAATATCATTAGATATTGTTGGTCCTCTCAATAATCACTCAAATGTCCTAACAATAATTGACCACTGTTCTCGTCATCTAGAATTGGCTACTCTTAATAATATCTCTGCTCCAACTGTGACCAATGTTCTTTTAAACTACATTGCTAACCATGGTAGACCTGATATAGTATTGACAGACAAAGGATCCCAGTTTACTAGTGACATATTCTCGTTTTTTAATAAAACATTAGGTATAAAGCTGAATCACATCACAGTGGCCCACCCAGCCGCAAATGGCCTTTCAGAGAGGGTGAATTCTCAAATCAAATCATCACTGAATACTATGACTTCACAAGGTTTTGACACCAAAACTGCTGCCAAGATACATCAATCAATATACAATGCTACAGTACATCCTGCCACCAAATTCACTCCTAATCTTATTCATTTTGGACGTGAAATTAATGATGTTTACATGAATTATAAAGGCCACCCCTCTTGGAAAATTCTTGACACCGCCCATGACATCTACAAATTAACAGATCTCTTGGATAAAATTTATTATCAATCCTATCTGAATAATGAAACAAATCGTCAGAAAGTCTATGAAAAGTCTAGACAACAGCACAAATTTTCAGATATAAAAGTCAATGACACAGTATTCATTACACTCCCTAATGTATTCAAGAAAAAGCCTCAAGGTCCATTCATAGTGCAAAAGATAATTTCACCTGTTTTACTGCAAATTGTGTCACAAAAAGACAGCCGTTCCTCACCTATCCTTATACATACCAACCGAGTAATAAAATTACATCCTAGAGCTCCTAAACTACAAGATACCACACAAGCAATTCCACAAACTGAAAGTAACAGTAATAATCAAGCTGCAACTACATCTCAAAATTTCTCTTCTTCTACCAATCAACAGTCCAGCTCCTCTTATGCTCTACGACCTAAGCGACCAAAATTTGTGCCACACAGTGATGAATTCCAGTATTATTAACCTTTTTTTTTTCTCTTTCAGCTGTTGTCCAGTCATGCCTGCTGATAGTGTTTGATCGCGCGCCTTGAACACTATCGAACTGATAAGAACTCTTTTTTTTTTTCTGCTGGTCAGAAAGCCTTTATTTTTTACTCCTCTTCTCACAGACATGTGGACTGCCTGCTGTATAAGTATTCCTTTTTTTTCCTTCTAATAATTATCCATCAATAGCCCACTTGACTGTATATTATCAAGCTCTGCATTTTGCACTTTATGAATAATACATTTGTAACTTTTCTTCTTTTTGAAATATATAATTCATATTTAAAATATGTTTAAGCTAAAATTGTAATAACAATACAATAGCATTTTGATTTATTGCATTTCTCTACATAATGTTGCTTGCTGTATGTCACTATCAAAATATATAATACATGTTACTATTTAACTCTTACAATATTCTCATAGTATTCTGTTAGAAAAAAAAAAAAGGTATACAAGATAATTTATACATGATCCCTGTGAAAATATATTATTACTTTCTTCTATCTATAATAGAAGAAAGTATTGTAATCGAAATTTTTTTCGACTTCCGGTTTTCGACGAATTTACACGTTTTAGGGGTCAGAGATTCCGAAAAACATGTTTTTACAAAATGTCTGTCTGTCCGTCTGTGTGGCTTTTAATTGTACCATCTAAAAGTGTATGAAGTTATGCTTCAAATTGAACCTAATTTTTTTTCTATGTTTTTGGCTATGGCAAGCAGATTCTATCAGAATTTGGGGATATTTCGACGAAAGGGGGCGCTGTGATCGATATTTTTGTTCCATTTTCACTATTGTACCATCTAAAAGTGTATGAAGTTATGCTTCAAATTGAACCTAATTTTTTTTTCTATGTTTTTGGCTATGGCAAGCAGATTCTATCAGAATTTGGGGATATTTCGATGAAAGGGGGCGCTGTGATCGATATTTTTGTTCCATTTTCACTATTGTACCATCTAAAAGTGTATGAAGTTATGCTTCAAATTGAACCTAATTTTTTTTTCTATGTTTTTGGCTATGGCAAGCAGATTCTATCAGAATTTGGGGATATTTCGATGAAAGGGGGCGCTGTGATCGATATTTTTGTTCCATTTTTACTATTGTATAATCGAAAAGTGTATGAAGTTATGCTTCAAATTCAACCACATTTATTTTCTATGTTTTTGGCTATGGCAGGCAGGTTCTATTAGAATTTGGGGATATTTCGACGAAAGGAGGC
The DNA here is from genome assembly GCA_963931845.1 of Maratus michaelseni. Classification (NCBI taxonomy): domain Eukaryota; kingdom Metazoa; phylum Arthropoda; class Arachnida; order Araneae; family Salticidae; genus Maratus; species Maratus michaelseni. The sequence continues at coordinate 15,310,529 of OZ007600.1, forward strand.
GCTGTGATCGATAGTTTTGTTCCATTTTTACTATTGTATCATCGAAAAGTGTATGAAGTTATGCTTCAAATTCAACCACATTTATTTTCTATGTTTTTGGCTATGGCAGGCAGGTTCTATTAGAATTTGGGGATATTTCGACGAAAGGGGGCGCTGTGATCGATATTTTTGTTCCATTTTCACTATTGTATCATCAAAAAATGTATGAAGTTATGCTTCAAATTGAACAACATTTTTTTTTCTATGTTTTTGGCTATGGCAAGCAGGTTCTATTAGAATTTGGGGATATTTCGACGAAAGGGGGCGTTGCTATAGCCATTTAAAGATTTCAAATTCAAAAAAGATGTGCAAATTCAAAAAAATTAGAAATCCTAAAACTTATTTTTCGTTAAATGTTCGGCCTTGATTCGGAGAATCCGAAACAATTTTTGCTTTGCCTCTATGTTAAAAAATGGCTGAGATATAGCAGTTTGAAATTTTAGGCTGGCTAACATTTTCAAAGAAGACAGCAGAATTCATCCATAAACGGGTTTAATTTATGAGCTTTAGTTAACATGGTTTCGGCAAATTTTCTTTCATTGTTGTAACCATTAATCCTATTATTTGCTTATCACTATATATTTATATTCTCCAACGTCAAATTCTCGCCAAACTTGGCGACAGTTGGCGGAATATCGCCAAATTTGGCGACCAAAATAAGTTGCCATAAATGAAGCCAACTTGGCTGTAGAGGACTAATTTGGCGATATTCTCATTCAAATTCAATGTTGACGAGAACTGGGATTGAATCTTCTTTATTTAGGTTCCACGCGTTTTACCTTCGTGTTTTCCATTAAATTAATTAGCTAAAATCATAAAACCAAGGAATAGGAAGGCTATGTGTTCCTGTCGGTTCAGGCCAGAAGGACTTTTCGTAGTTTAGTATACATCGGTTGTTCGCATCCTTGTAACCCGACCATTCGCACGCAGCTGACGTACAACAGAATGATGAAAAATATTGATTTTATTGGCGATGTGATAGCGAATTTTGAAGTATTAACATGACTGAGATAGAAGAAAGTTTTGGGATTGGCACATCCGACTAGTTAATATTCATATAGTTTTCTTGTATTTTTTGTCATCAAGCATCAGTTATTTTGACAGAAAAACATAGTTGTCAGATATTTGAGGATCATTACAGAAATAATTGTTGCAATTTCTTTTTAAAGTTTAAAAAAAAAAAGTCTGGGTGAATTATTTTGTTAAAAATCATTTAACAATATCATTTTGTCACCTTTTGTAATTTACATGATTTTCTAAAGTGGATCATGTTACTAGTGGAATTGTGAAAGCACAACTTAATGGTACATTATGTATGGTGTGTACATAACTTTATTGCTTTCTTTTGTATATGTATATTATATTATGACCTGAATGACATTTAACTAAAAAGTCCTAGGCAAATGTTGTATTATGAATAAGGTCTGTTTAGTACCTTGCCAATTCTGTTAGATTGTTTTTTCTCTAGAGTGGCAACTCATTCAAAAACTTTTTTTGAAAATGATTAACCATGGTATTTTATAAATAGTTATAACTTTTGTATTGTTTGAATGTGTATTTTACTTTTGTTTATATTTTTGCATTAATAATGTGTATTGTGAAATTAGGTTATTACATCTCACTTTGGATTTTTGTGTAATAACTATTAGCTACATCTTCATAAAAATGTGTTGGTAAAAGTTGAGTTTTTTTTTATTGTATTTTGTATTATACTAGATTTCTTTTTAGTAAAAGTTTATAGTTATAAGTTTTATATAGTGTTTGCATAGACAGAAATGAAAGAGCATAAGTTGGTTTTACTTAACAGTTATGTAATAGTAAAAGCAAATATTGTTTCTGTCAACATGTTACATAATTTATGACTTATAAAATTGTGTACAATTACTTTATTCTTTTTCTCATTATGATATTTATATGTTATGATACAGGGTATATACAAATATATTGTGGTATGTTATTTTCTTGATATTTCATGCTGTGTTTGGACTCCATCATTCATTCTGCCCCTATTCTTCTCTGGCTCAAAAAAAAAAAAAAAAATGGCTTGTGCAAGTGCTTTTAGTGCCTCGCACTTCCCCTTCTCCATTTTTTTTTTTGTGGAGGTGTGGGTGAGTGTGGTAATTTTACCACATTCAGGTTCCGTATAGCGCAATTTGTTTTTTTGTTTTCCCTTCTCTCTCCTTTTATTTATTTTTTTTTTTTATTTGTCTGGCAGACTTTAATCATAGTTTTCCTTTTTGTTTAAAAATTATTATTTGATTAAGTTATCCTTTTTAGCCCATCGGCTTCAAAACGTTTATTTAGTATTCTTTATTTTCAATTTTGTCTTTGTGACGTCAGGTTGATTTGATTTCATTTTTAACAAATCAGATTCATAATTTTTTTCCGTTTGCTTCAAATTTTAATTATACCCTCCCTTTGGCATATATTTAGCCCTATGTTGGCATTCCGTTATTTTTATGTTTTTCATCTTGTCAATGAAGTTTCGGTGCCTGTATTGGCAGTTGTCACTGTTTGGCGAGTTTTTCCATGTTACGGCAACCCTATCCTTGCGCCAGTGACAGGTTCGCAATTTTTTTTTTTTTGAATTTTCGGAGTTGTTCTTTGGTTGTTGTTGGAGATGGAGTGTATTATAAAATACGTAATTTTTATGTCATAGATGCATCATATATATATTAGATTATCTTATGTCAGCTTGTATATTATAATAAGTATGATGTGGTCCTCAACCTGGTTAATTTTGTCTTGTTCGTCGAATTTTCAAGGAGAAAAATGTTTAAAATTCATCAGCTTTCCACTGGTTAGTTACGGGATGGAATTATTGATAAATTAACATATATATTGGTCCAGTTGAAGTGGATATAGCCAAACTAATATTGGCATACCATGTTAAAATTCTTACAATTTGTAATAATCAAATAGAAGCAAGATTATTGATAAGTATAATTTTTTTGTTCTCATTTGATGTTACATAGAATTGATATATATTTTTTACGAGTTAAATTTGTTTCCGAATAAAGCAAATTGGTGTATTATATATAAAATATATATTTTACTTAACCTTTTTTTTATTCAGTGAACATATTTTTGAGGATAAAATATATCTATTTTCGTCAAAAGAAAAATAAACTGTTCCTATAGTTAATTAAGTCTCCTTTTTTTTTAAATGTAATTTTGTTGTTATTTTGTGGATAAAAATTTAAAAAAAAAAATTAATCATCTAAGTTATTTTTGAGCACAAAAATCCTCTGAGAAAACAAAAATAGAAAATATGTTGTGTGCTCAAATAATTAAAGTTATATGTTCTTTGAAAAAGTAAAGAACAGATACCTGGGTATACTAGAACATTATGAATTATAATGTTCACTTTACGCTTAACTAAAAAAAAAGAAATTTAATTTAAAATTACAACAGCAATAGATCGTTTTAAAACTCCATTTTAATATGAAATCAAGTTTTGTTTAACTAAGATATTTTTCCACTTATGAAGCTCGTTTTTTATCCACGTTTTCTCTGAATCCTAATAATATTATAAATCTGATTGTGTGCAAATGTTAGGCTGGAGCCAGCGTCAAAATGGAACATTTAATGATCCTGTATCTTTGCGTATAGGTTGATAATAATCCTCAAATGCACATAGGCTGGTTTTTGTTTATTTTATTCAAATATTTTTCTTAATAATTCAAAATTTCGTTATTTTCATAGAGAATAAAGGGAAATTTTTTCGAATAATATTTTAAAATGGTGAAATTTACTTTACCGTTGCTAATACTTTATCGTTGCCAAAACTAATTCAAAACCCGGAATAATAATTTTTACTCAACAATTTAGTTTCAACTGAAAAATTTTCACGTGAAAAAAAAAAAAAAAAAAAAAAAAAAAAAAATTAAAGAATTAAAAAGAAGATTAAATAATATTATTAGAAATAAAACGTACTTTTTTTAGTTTTTGATAATAATACAAGGTCTCAATATGTGTAACCATAGGAAACAGGCGAATATGACGTCATTCATCTAAAATAAAGCGGATATATGCTTCGATTGGGGAAATAAAATGATCTTGGGTTTTTTCTTCACTTTTTTTTCTTTTGTATGGTAACAATACCTGACGTTTTACCGTCTGCGGACGGTTATAATTTTCTTGATCTGTTTCTCTTAAAATAGACCAGCAGTAGTCCCCTAACATACTTTAGTCCCAAAAACTTTTGTGTCTGTCTTCAAAAAGTTTAAGATCTTGGTGAAAACGCTCGCCCTGCTTGTCACTCATGGCTCCCAAGTTTTCTGGGAAAAAAATCAGGGTGTAAATGGAGAAAATGTACCTTCAGAAACATGTTCACACCCATTGCATGATAGTTTTTTAATAAAACAGCAATATTTTTTTCATAATTTTCATCTTTATGATTGCCTAAGAATTCATGGACGACCGTTCTTTTTGGTGAGATAACTGTCATCGTTTTCATCCTCCATAAGCAGATCGTCACTGTCTTGGCAAATCGCACTTGACATACCTGGACATACGAGATGTGACAGAGTTTCCGAATGTGATATCGGTTTTGTGACTGATGGAATGTCAGGATATTGAATTTTTTGTTTATTTTTTGAATTAAAACCTGCAGTTTTTGTCAAACAAAAATAACAGTCATTTTCGTGATTTGAAGGTTCTCTCCACAGCATTGGTGATCCAAATTGAAGATACTTTTTTTCTCTCGAAGCCCAGCATATAAGAGTTAGCCTGCAGCTTTCACAAAAAACATGTGGGACCCACTTTTTATCTTGATTAATCACTGAGAATCCAAAATAATGCACATATGCTGTTTTAGAACATTCCGATCTCTCAGTCTTCATTTTTTTGCGAATATAAATTGTCCACAAACTTAACAAAAACGACCAGAATTTAATTTACGCACTCTATTAGACATTTTATCAAAAACAAAACCACTTTAGTTCACAAAAACACAATATAGAATCCAATTTGACAATGCTGGTAAATTGAATGTGACGTGATAGATATATTTTAGAATTAAAAATGTGAATATTGAAAAAAGTAAAAATTTTAAAAATGTGACGTGATAGATTTTTTTCAAACACCATCTTTCATTAGTAAGAGGTAGTATAATAGGAAAATAGGTGTTTCATCAAAAGTATATAAAAAATGTTTAAATTTGTAAACCAGTGTTATTGTTCCTGGTTCTATGATAGTATCGGTCGGATACAATTGCTTCACTATCACTAGTCAAAAGAAAACTCAAAGAATATATTACACAAAACTGAATTCTTTTTTCTTCTTAGATAAATGTTCTGGGATGTTTTAATTTATCCCAATTTGCAACATAATTTTTTTGTTGATTTATTTTAACTACCCATATATAGAAATAGAACGTTACTCACGTCTTTCAAAATCACGATTTCAATCTGCAGAATAACATTTTTAGTACTATTTATGCTTTAACTTATTTTAATAATTACGATGGTAACTGTGATTACGATAATTACGGTGAGAATATTCTTGGAGAATGATTAGATCAGATTTGATCACCAGCCCACCAAAAGTTATCAACCAATCATAATCGTGGATTTGTAGCCTGTATTACGAGCCAACCAATCACAGTCCACCATCTTTGATGGGCAAACAAAAAACAAAGCTAGTTGCTAAGGTGGTTGCTAGGGTGTGACGTCAGTTGAAACTGATCTATATTGTCAGAAAATAAATACAAATTTAAAGAACACGCGAAAATCTTCCGTAAACTTAAATAATAATGATGTTGTAACTCCTCCCACAATAAGAGAAGTAACTTTTTATGACTCTTTGTAAAAATAAAGTCGCAAAATCGCAGTTTCTTTCTAAATGTATTGATTTAAGAGGGGAAGGGAAGAGTTCCATATCCTGTGCCGGTAGACTTGGCGAGTGTTCGTTTGGCGATAAATGTTTCGATGTGGTAGTTGTCTTTGCGGTTACTTTTTTAAACGATATTTACATCTGTAGATATAATATTATGTAAATATATTTTTTGTGCATGTTTTACAGATATTCTTCTATTTTGTATATATATATGTATATATATATTGTAATGGCAGCTGTGAAAATATTTTGTTTTTTATATCTACTTTCGAAAATATTAAACAAAAAAGATTTATATGAAATGTTTAATTTTTTTGCAATTTTATGTGGACAACTTCTGCAGTTTATGATTTTAAGTGCTCTTTATATATGAGGTATATCTTTTCTAAGATTTCCACAAGTTATTTTCAGTTTTTTTTTTTTTTTTACGCTTATTAATAGTTTACAATATGTCCCCCAGACAATAACCATTATTTATTACAAAAAGGATTCTTAGGTTTATTAAATATGTTTGTTTATGTATTTTTTTTACTTGTTAAGATTGAAAATGACGATGTTTTAATAAATGTATGTTTATAAATATTTAAAAAACACGTTTTCCCACCCTCTGGAAAAATTTGGCAAGATGCTAAAACTGCGTTTTGGCTAAAACTGCGTTATAGACTTTATCGCCATTTGGCCAACTGGCACAGGATATGGAGCTCTTCCAAATTTAAGCGCACTATTTATAAAATAAATAATCAGATTTTATAGATTATTAATTACCATTTTCAAAAACCACAAATTAAAAATTGTGGAAGCTCAAATATTTGTACCTGAAAAAATACCTAAATTTGACAATAACTTTTGGACTGTATATTACATCTCGCTGGCTGCACTCAGAAAAAGGAATTGATTAAAACTACAAAACATTTTTGTTGAGTACATTTTGGTTGTTTTAGCAAAATTGGAGTAAAATTGAACCATGTTTTGTTAATTGAAGTAAAATGGTTCAATTTTGCTAAAACAACAAAAGGTACTCAAAAAATAAGTTTTGTAGTTTTAATCAGTTTCTTTTTCCGAGTGTGGTAAAGACAAATCTTTGGCTGATAATATTTTATGAAACTCCCCCATCCCTGATCATAAAAATGTTTTTAATTGATATTAAAGAAAACACGCGCATGTCTTTGTTTTTATGATGTTTTTTGTAAATCTATTTACTTTGCAAAATTGCCAAAAATACGCAATGACATTTTATAACCTGATGATATACGTATATATTTTTTTCACTACTAGAAAGCAGTTTCTCATTACACACATCACATTATATAATATACTAGCATATAACCCCCGTCAAAAATGACGGAATGTTACGTTTCATTTTCATAATACTTCATACAAACAAACAGCATTAAGATGTTATGAAATAATATTCAATCCTTTGATATAAACAACGCCAATCCCGAAGGAAATAAACTGTTTTGATTGAACTTCAATAGTTTAAAGATTTCACTATAAAAAAATTCTGTAAAGATTAAGAACGATAAAATCTTCAAAACATTATTTAGATCAACAAAGTTGTTTAAACACCCATTGCTGGGTTAACACATCTCCGGGCCCTCTAGCGGCCCCCTAATTATATCGGGGCGGTGCCTTCATACAAACCTCGTAAAAAGCTACTCTAATATTTCACGAGGCAGCGCTGCAAAGCATATTTGTAAGCGACATTAAAAATTTCGAGTCATTTCGGCAATCTGCGTCGTTTTGACCTTTTAAACTGCCCTGCTATATCAGAGTAAACATTTCATTATTCAAATTCCGATTTCACAACTGTATACAACTGTAATAAATTTCGATGATTAAAATAATTTCTTTTATTTTATTTCAACTGTAATAAATTTCGATGATTAAAATAAATTATTTTATTTTATTTCTTGATTAAATCGCATCTATTAATTGTATTAATATGACTGATCATTTTTTTTCACTACAAATTTACTATGTTAAAATTCAAAATTTTATATGCATTGATATAAGTAATACTTGTTGTACCACAGTATTACATTATATTCCTTATATTTTAATTATGTTTGATATAAAATATTCATTTTATTTACAATGCAAGCAAAATTGATTAAATACAGAACAAAGTGCAATTTCGACAGAAAGTTTATTTGCCAAAATAATAATTAAATAACTTAAATTTTAAAAAGTTTATCTCAAATTAAATTCTGATTTTTTATAATCATGCCTAAAGAAATCTGTGATAAATTTTGATCATTAAAGATCACCTTTTATTAAATAAGTATTTTTTTTTAATTCTCTTATTAAATTACAAATTTATTTTCACTACAAACTTTCTACTATGTTAAAATACAAAATTTTATTTCATTGATATAATTAATATATGTAGTACACGGTATTACAATTACATGTTCCTTATATTATAATCATTGATATAATTAATATATGTAGTACACGGTATTACAAATACATGTTCCTTATATTCTAATTACATTTTATAAGAAATACAGTGACCTCTCACTTATACGCGATGTTCAGTAATTACTTTTTGTACCACTATTTTAAAACAGTAAAATTCGATTTACAAATTCTGCGATTAAAGAAGGAGAAAATTACTTTAAAAAGGAACTGGTGCTGAAAAATAATTACAGTGTGTCGCGTATAAGTGAGAGGTCACTGTATTCAATTTACAATTTTGTTTATATTAATCTCCGATAGATGGCGATAAAGGCTCACGAACGAACGAAGTATCTTAGCGAGTTTCAATCACCGAGGATGGTAACTTATTCCGTTTGCGATCGCTTTCCGAATGGTTGCATTCATGGTTTAATATTTTAAACGTTCGCGACGAATGAATCACTTGTTTGTTTACTTTCATGGAACAATAAACCTAATTTCAACTGAAGTTATCTCAGAATATAAACATAATTTAATGTAAGCCATCTCACAAACATTAATTTATTTTGAAAGACTTGATTTCAAGTAGGATAAATTATCGTTTAGTTGTTATATGTTAGAACAGAGTCTTCATTAAGCCTAACATGGTGTTTAATTACAGTCAATTCGCAGATCAGAGTGGTGCAGCCCGGATTGGTTACAGACAGTTTTTCGCCTTTGGATTTTATTATAAGTAAGATTCTTAGAAATATTTCAGAATGCTACTATCAAGATCAGAAGTTAACGTTTGCAGCCTTCACATTTTTGAAATAGAAAACATCACTACTAATAATGATTATAATAGAAAAACAATGAAAAATAAAAACATAAGTATTATTGGTATGGTATTTTCTTGTTTATAATAAATTAAACTGCTACATTACTTTTTCTTAAATTAACTATTTGATTATTAAGTAACAACAAGTTTGAAATAGTACGTCAAGCGTGACAAATGAGGAGCGTTCGTACTATAACTTGTTTTATAAATATTTAAATCTCGGTGCAATAGCTATAGCACTCTTATGCAAAAATGCATGAATACAAAATTTATTTTATGTGGAGATCTTCATATTAAGGATATTAATTTTATTTTATGAAATTAAGTTTCAATACACTTTGAAAAACAATTAATTACAATTCTGTTACATTAAAATTATAATACGCGCAAATATCCAATAAAAAACAATGTAAAAAAATCACCGTTGTTATTTCACTGAAAAAATTGATCGTCTTTTATTATGATATGAATAATTTCCGTAATAAAATAAGTACATTTTAAGTTGGCAACATTTTATTTTTTGCTGACATTTACTGAAAATTCCAATTGGAAACTTAAACTTAGCTTTGAAGATGTCAGAACTGGAAATCCGTCTTTAGATGCTTTTTCTATTTAATATCTATTTCTCCGGAAACATCTATCGAAAAAACAGCCGGTAGATTTAGGATTGCTATTTTAGTACGTATACAAATTCGGTTTTTAAATTCAGTAATACGGAAATAATATGACTCCATCTTAAATAAGACGTAATCACCATGGCAACCTAGAAACATTACCTATCAGGGGATATCATTAAATTAATTACGTATGATAAGATTTAATAGAATGAAGAAAACTGTTATTAATATCTTTTTAAGTTTTGATTCGATTTTCATAAAATTTGAAATGACTCGACAAAATTCTGCAACGATTATATATATTAATTTTCAAACCATTCGGTTGAGTAGTATTTGCGCTGTTGTATGCGGACAGACCGACGAACCAGACGACGACTGTAGGTGCTACGTATTAATATAATTACGAAATCCCCTAACAGAAGGGGAAGGGGAATTCGTGGATTTTGACGCACATAAAAAAACTTGTTCTATATACTCCGATATACTCTTCATTATATAAATGAATAATATCAGACATGGCTCAGTCATCTCCTGTAATAGCCCCACGAGTTTATTAAAAGAATTCTGTGTTACCTTAATACAAAACTACAAAAAGAAACAAATTATTATTGATAATGTGTTTTTAATATTTATAAATATTTCTAATTATTCTTAACTTTATTACGTATATTTAAAATAGATGTGTAAATGCCATTCATACTTGTGGAAATGAAATACTTAAGTGAAATATATAGTATATATCATTTAGGCCTAATAATGTCATTTGGCTGGTAATATTTTATGAAATTTCCCCAAACCTCATCATAGATAAAAATGTTTTTAAATTTCTAATAAAGATCATGGTCTGTTATTATATGCACGTCTTTTTTTTTTTTTTTTGCTATTTTTTTTATGATGTTTTGTATAAATCAATGCAATTTGCAAAATCACCAAAAATAACATAGACATCTTATACCCTGATGATATGAGTTTTTTTCCTATATTATTTTTTTGAAAAAGAAAATGAGTGCAAAATGCTGTTCTATGTAAATCCAAGCTGTTCAAATATCTTTATATTGTTTTAAGTGCGTACTTAAAAAAGTATGTTAGAAATATCTTGCATTTTACACAGTAATTGCTAATAGTTTCACATCAGAAATATTTAAATGTTTATAAATAAATAATATAATAACTAGAGATTACCGAAATTTCGGTTTCGGTTTCGGCACAAATTCGGAGTTTCGCCGAATATCTGTTTTCGGCGAAACTGCTGCCAAATTTTCGGCCTGACCGAAACTCGACCGAAACTATCTGTATTTCAAAATCTCGTTTCTTCTTTCAGAAATTTTCAGCTTTACTCATTGATGTGAGTTGTATCGGCTCAAATGAGACACTGTTTATTGCTGTGAACTCCACTGTTTATCATTATCGGTCATGAGTGATCCATGATACGAGTGTAAATTATAAAGAAGCAATGCATATACGACTAAACTTAAAAGACGCTTGTCACGTGATCTTTAAATGCTGCAAAATTAACAGTAATAGAAAATTTTTACTTTAAAACTCTAGATTGTTTCGAATGCTTTATGAGAAAGGTGTTGTTAAAACATATGAAGATTTACGAAATTTATTACAAAACATATAATCGATATATATATACTTAAAATATTTTTTTATTAGATGAAATTCGTATAATTGGAAATTATTTCCGTCTTATTGCTAAATTAATTACGTTTTATTTTACAAAAAATAGTTTTGGATAGAGGCCCAGAGAGTCAACTTGGCACTGGAGATAAAATTTTCAAACAGGGGTGCCATTTCAATACTTTCTTAGGGAGGCAGGGAGTGGCAAAGCTTTTTTTAGGGGGAGGGGCGGTGAGTGAGCAAAGATTTATTTTGATCTTATTGTGCACATCCTAAAAGAAAATTGACAACTGTTACATTTTTATCCTTATACAGTGGAACTTCCCTTTAACGAAGTCCCTATTTAACGAAGTTTTCTACTTAACAAAATTTTCTGCAGAACTTTGACTTTGAATACCATTAGCATGTAAATTAATCTCCATATTACGAAAAATATATTCTATATAACGAAGTTTATTCCACTTTTGTACGTGTACAGATTTCAAACTAAGAGGTTGCTGTAGCGATGGAGATGCGAATTTATTTCAGCAGATTGTATGGAAATGAACACATAATTTCCATTCTTCTTGGTCTTCGTGCTAAATAAAACAATTTTTTTCGCGCTAAGAAAAACACTTGTTATCATTACTCTCCCACATGGAGACTCGAGGGCTGACAGTTAGGGGAAGTCAAAATCCCCTTTTTGCATTTTCAATGATATAGAAAATACAGTGACGCAATGGCGTGAGATGCATTGAAGCAAAAAATATCAATTAGAGTCAGACAGTTACCATTCTGACCTTCTATTGTAGACAATTGTTTTGTACATCCACTAGAATGTGCTGCAAAATGCAGCTCGAAGAACATCAAAATTATATTTGTTCCTGCCAATACAACTTCTAAACTTCAGCCGTTAGTCTAAGGAATAATAAAAAATTTTGAAGTACATTATCGAAAAAGATAGAAAAAAGACAATGTAGTGAAAACATTAATTTGAGAACATGTGTATCAAAGCTGATTAAATCTTGAGCCAAAGCTTGGGAATGTGACGGATGATTTCATCAACCGCATGCAACTGTTCTGTAAAAGACTGCTTCATAATTGAAACTGAATCAAATGCTTCTGAATCCAATACCTGTTTGTCATATCTGAAGGAAAAAATTCATAAATTTAAGTTGATTTCTATTTAACGAATTTTCTTCATAACGAAGTTTTTAAGTGTAACGATGAGACTTCGTTAAATGGAAGTTCCACTGTATATGTATTTAAAATTAGATGGTACAAAATAGTGTTAAACGTGTCTCGCTTTGAGAATATTGATATGGAAAATAAAGTTTCTAATTAATATTTTCTAGGCTTAAAATGTTGTCCTAATGCTAATTTTCCTTTTTTTAGTCAAATTGAACAAATTATTTTAGCTTTTGTGCCCTTTACTTAAACTTTTAGTTAAACAATTACTTTTACTTAACCAATACTTAACTGTGTACTTAAACAATTTAAATGCAAAATATTGACGAACTGAAAATATGATTATATTTAAAAATTAAATATTCATTATTGAATTTGTTTTACATTATTTAACTACATTGTTAATTAATTATTGATAAATGTCTATATTATTGGTTGTTATAAAATAATAAAATATAAAAGTTGTATTATTCATGTTTTATTTTTGTTTGAAATTTATACACACACATATACATGTACGTTTGTTTGTTAGAAATGTGATTCAATACACGTATAATTAATAAATTAATTAGTAATGTAATTAGTTATTAAGTAATTATTAATTATGTGTTATTGATTAATTAATTAATTAATAATTATATGCAGTTATGCATGTATTAATCAGTTTTTAATTTTTTACACTTTCGGTTTCGGTTTCGGTTTCGGCCGAAAGTGGGAAGATCACCGAAATTCGGTTTAGGTTTCGGTTTAGGTCTTAAAACCTGTTTCGGTCGATCTCTAAAAATAACTACTTTTGTCTATTAAATATTCTTTGTATAGCATTTCCTTTCACAATAGCTGCCTCAGAAATGAGACAAGCTTTTGAAAGCTTAAAGAAACTGAACTAAACTAAGTGGATAGTATAATAAATAAGGAAAGCGGTAGCATATCCATCTTGTAGCCCAAAATAACCGCCATATCATAACCCAGCTCAGCATTGGGAAACCGCTCGCCAGAGCAGGTGATTGCCGTCCCTGTCACTGTCATTCGCCGTCCACCACTACGGTAAGCTAACCGGTTTAAGCTTGATGTTTGGTCCGTTGGTTTTTATTAAATGGCGGTATGATTCAGCCTATACTATAATCTAAATCAATGCTATTACAGATTTAGGGAATTTTAAGTCTTTTTTGCAACTTCGGGATGAGTTTTAGAGAATTTTTAGAATATAGAAAAAAAAAAGAAAATGAGAATATTTACTACCTTTTTTTACTGTTGAAGAATTGTCATCAATCCATTAAAGATTTGATCACGATAAACATCTGTTGATGTAGAGAATACCTAAAATCTTTGTGGTCGATTTTTTTGTCTACCTGATTCGTCTTCATGCTTACACAGGTAGCACATGACGTTGTTATAGTGTTGAAAATAAGTCTGTACTGTTGAATATTGGTTACGTTGTTCTATAATGTTCTTATAGAAATTGATATTCTACACATTGTATCTTCTTTTTTTTAAATCTATATCATTAAATTTTTATATACAGGTTTTCAAATTTAAAATTTTGTGGAACCGTAACAAAATATATACATTTCTGAAAATATTGAAGCTTCCTAGACATTTCATGTTAATTATGACAACATTTTCACCAGCGGAAGCTTTAAACGCCATAATTAATAAATGCAAATGCGTCTATGAAATGCGTCTATGAAATGAATATCTTCTGCATATATGGTGCGAATTTCACATATAAAAATTACATAATTTGTACACAGATCAGTAAAATAATGTATAAATGATATATTTTAATTTAAATGATTCAGGTCAAGTGCACTGTTGCTCATTTAAAATAATAAAATACTTGTATACTTTGTTTATATCAGTGTAGCTCGTATAAAAATAAGTAAAAAAGTTTATACATGTTTTACTTCATTCAAACTTTCCAAATCACATTTATTTATATACTGTATGTAATTGTTCATAACGGATTTTTTAAAACAAAAATTTCTCATTACATTTCATAAAACATTTTTAAATTATGTAAATAAACTTCATTTTATTTTTAAAGATATAAAGAAAAAAATTACATGAAGTTTACATTTTATACACTATGGTAACTGCTTTCAATATTTAAGTATAAATAACATAACTAAATTTAAATATAAATAATAAATAACATAAGTATTTAAAATGGTATCAAAGGCTATTATTTTTAACCTAATATTTTGATATTAAATTGTTTTTAAGTGACATTAAAGTTACTCATGTCTTTTATGAAATTAGACCCATCCCACTTCCTTTTTAGGGTTTCCTTCATCTCAAGAAACCCTATTAGTCCCGCTTCGTTGTTTGTCCGTCATAGAGCCGGTTCTCAGAAACTGTATAACTTACAGAGATGAAATTTTGTGTACTTATAGCTGAATAACTACTATGAAGCTAAAAATCATTTAAAAAAAAAAAAAAAAAAAAAAAAAAAATAAAAAAAAAAAAAAAAAAATAAACGCATTTTTTTAATATATAGAGATAAAAAACCAAAAATCTAGCAGCCTGTTCCTATTAAATTTAAACATTTTTCGTTATAGCAGTTGCCAATAATAAAAAAATCCACAATAAAAAATTTTCTACAATAATTAATTTTCTATTGAAAGATTTCCACGTGAAAAATGAAAATGAAATAAAAAGTTTCTTCAATTGAAAAAAAGATTAATATGACGTCATATTGGTAATAAAACGGAAATTTTCAAACATTTCTCAATAATACAAGGAGTATGAGCATGTGTAAATACAGAAAGCAGGTTAATATGAAGTCATTACAGAATTAAAAAGAAAATTAATCTGACGTCATATTGGAAGTTTAACGGACTTTCTCAAACGTTTGAGAATAATACAAAGAGAGTAGAGTATCAATATGAGTAATAGAGAAAGCAAGTAGATAGGACGTCAGCAAGTGATTATAACGTCCTATGAGTTTAAGGAACGTATTGAATCATGATAAAAACCCGATTATGGAAATATTGGCATATTTTAACATTTTGAAGGTCTCTATACAGCATGTTTAATTTTGAAATTGATTTTTTTTTAATATCGCTTTTTGTTCACCACATGACAGATATTATAATGACAGAGTATAATAGCGGGCTTCGCCTGCTATTGGGCCGGTTCATATATTCGAAAAAACGAGAAAATAGACCGGTAAATTTTTACTTTATAAAAAACATGACCTTATTTTTGTGGAAAATGAAATTTATTTGGATTTATTAAAGAAAAGATAAAGTGTTTTGAAAGGAATATTAAACGAAACCCTTTGTGCGATCTTCTTTCACCCTTACCCACTTGTTAATTCTTTGGGTTATTTATTCTTATTATTTGTTTTTAAAACTCTTAAATTAATTTCACAAAAGTGCGTACACTCCTTAGAATTTTCAAGAAATCTCTGCTATTAAAATTTAGAAATTTTCTGTTTAATAATTAAATTGCAGCATTCGCAACCGCATCACTCATTTACAGAATTCGTAATATTTTTTTGTGGTTAAGTAAGAAGAAAACTTTCATTAAAAATTGTTGTGAATTTGTACGTACTCTGTCATACTTCAAAGCGCATAAAAGATATTCTCGATTTCTGTAATGCTGAAAACAGTCAGCATTTTGTTTTTACACCGCAGAATATTCAGCGAGCGACATTTAAGCACTGATATATGTATATGTAAAAGTTGTTTTAATTCTACAACATCCGATCTCGGTCTTGTATAGAAAAATCAATCGAGTTCGGGCGTACCACTACTTTGCGTTCAGCATAATCAAGGCTGTAGATAGAAAGTCCACATCTTAATATAAAAAGGATAAAATATACTTCAAGAGTTAACTTTAAAAAATGCGTATTAACCGTTAAAGCATTCCGCATTTTATACTTGTAAATTAAGATCTTGCTATGTATAATAATCTGGGATTTCAAAGACTGGAATATCACAAACACGAATGAAATACTAATTTCATACCAGTTATATTAAATAGTAAAAAATGTATATTAATAATATGCACCAGCGAGACGTAAGGGGAAGCGCTTCGTACTTGCGTACACCTTCTCCCGGCTAGCTCTGACCCTCTACAGCATAATACCCTGAGCAGTGTAGGTGTTCTTTTCAGGACCTTATAACGAACTGCCTGAGGTATTACAGCTATCTTGCTTGCTACTCTTCGACATGGCCACGATCTCCTTTGATATTGACATGGATGACAACATTCCCAGGATTGTCGATGGCATTGAGCCGACTGATTTCCTCGGAACTTTCAACGAATTTCCCACGACAGACGAGCCTGCCAACGAAGTCCTACGTGAATTGTTTCACAATATAGATGTTCAACTACATCAGACGAACCCTACGAACGCCTGACTATCATTCTGACAGTTGCTTAAAGGAAGAGGTAACTAAAGTTTGTCAATTTGCTACGACTATGTTGAGTGAGCCAGATATTTTTCTGCCTATGACCACAGGCTATTGTAAATTTCTAAATTTTGGCAACCGTGATGAGTTGTCGGCTAAACTCAATAAGCTTAAGAGTATTACTCCAAAAGCTTCTCCCATTTTTTCTTCTCCAAAAAAAAACATTCCGCAAAAGGAAAATATCCGAAACGGAAAATTCCATTCCGCTTAAAAATAAATACTCCGAATTACCCTCGGAAGCGAATATTGATAGCTCACAAAAACTTGAAACCCAAATTGATAGCCAAAATTCCGAATTGGAAGATTAAGATACTGAGTCTCCTAAGGAAATCGTCTATCCCCTATACATCGAATTTTCTGACAATGATTGGCATATAATCGCTCAGGAACTAAAAAATCTTGACGCTGCCAACGCTCCTAAAGTGAGTCTTAACAATGATCTTCTAAAAGTCCAACCTAAATCTGAAAACCAGTTTAGAGAAATCCAGCGATACCTTTCTGGTAAAAACCTAAAATATACAACTATTTCACTTAAAGATTTGCGACGCAAAAAATTTTGTGTTCGCGGCATCCACCCCCAATACTGACCCCCAACATATCATCAAAGACCTGAAAAACCACGGCTTCCAAGCTACTCGTGCTGCTATGATGAAAAGCAGAAAAACGGGCTTAGCAATGCCCCTCTATATGGTCAACGTTCTCCCCCCGCAAACACTTCGAATTGATTTTTCAAATCAAGGAATTATGTGACATTAGCGTCACTATTGAACAATTTCGCAACTCCAACAACATTAAACAGTGTTACCGTTGCCAACGTTACGGTCACGCATCCGAAACGTGTAATTTCACCCCTAAATGCGTAAAATGTTCTGACCTGCATCTCTCTACTGAGTGCCCTCACCAGGGCAAAATTACTCCTAAATGCGCTAACTGCAACGGTATGCACCCTGCCTCTCACAGGGGCGGCCCCAAAAATCCCCAAAACATAAGAAATAAAGCTAAAATTCCTACTTATAGAAATAAAACTCCCAATGAAAACTACGACTTTGCTGAAATTCTTAAAAGTTTCAATTATACCGCTACGGCTAAAGATAGCAATTCCCAAAATGTCATTGATGACGCTATACAGGAACCTTCCGGCTCCACTAACCCTGAGGGCATTTCTCAAATTCCCACTCTCCCTAACCCGAACCCCCTAAAAGAAATATTCCAAATCTTCAACGACTTGAAAGAAGTCCTCAAGCTATCCAAACTTCTCAAAAGTATCCAAAAAATCGCCCAAAATATCAAAAAATGCAAAAACCCATTTGAAAAGATGTTTGTTATCATCAACGAGCTAGAAATATTCGCTAACGAGTTTAATCTCACCGACTAGTCGGTGCCCTCTGGGCTGTTATTCTTGAAAATTCAAATTTTTTTTCTATCTTTTTGGGAAAAAAAAAAAAAAAAAAAAGATAATTATTTAAAAATATTATATTTTGTGTGGTCACTGAAAAGTGTCTTTTTTTTTTATTGTTGTTTTGCCTCCTTTTCCAGACTGGAATTTTGTGCTGTTTTTCGAACTTGTCCGAGCCCTATTTTATTAAACTTATTTATCAGTAGTAAACCTACTGTTGCTATACCTTTCACTCTAAATTTTGACTTTTTCCTTAATCATATTTCCTATTTTTCTCTTAATATTTTTTATCCCCATTTTTTGCTCTTGTAGTTATTAAACATTTCCCATTGGCTCACTTTACAAGACAGTCTATTCTCATTCGTCTGGGCGTTAAGTTGATCGCAACTAGGAAGCCCATTAAATATCACAACCTGTTCGGCACCTGTTAGCGGATTGAATAACAAATTGTTTATGTTCGTGTACCCGAGGAACTCTTAAGAGTCTTCGGATAATGTTCCCAGCAAAAATTCAGAACAAACACAAGGGCGTGGCCAAAGTTATATTTAGTTAAATGTCTAAATTATGGACACTTCAGAATCAGAATTTGCTGGATAATCACACATAAAAGCAAATCAATAATGCATGCGTTGGATTTTAAAAAGTGTCAGTTATGGAGGTTTTACTGCATCGGAAAACTATTCAAACTTTTGACGACTTTTTAAGATGAATATTTTATAGAGAAATTACGTGTAAAAAAAAAAAAAAAAAAAAAAAAAAAAGTTATTTTGTGTGTATTATAAAGAAAATATGTTTCAGGGCAGGGGTTACACCTCGTCCTAAATATAGAATCGATTTTCAGCAAATTCAAGTTTTCTAGGCATTATGAACTGAGGAGGAGCTACTGTATTGTTCTTCAATAGCTGATTCTATCAGTGCATTCATAGGTTCATTTTAAAAACACCAGTAATTTAAAATAAAAAAAAAAATCTTCGGGGTAGGGTTCAACTAACATTTTCAATAGATAGTCGCAACAAAATTTGCAAAAAATATATAAAAAGAAGATTATCTTAGGAAAACGTGGTATGTTAAAAGTGAACCAATTGCGCCTGTGTCCATGTAAGTAAAACAATAATAATTATCATAATGTAATTTTAATAGAAAACTTTAAACTCGTTTTTCACAAATTTTACAAATCGAAGATCATGATTACGGAAAAGTTACTGAATCGATTCCTATTTAATTTTGTCAGCTTATTTTTACAAAAACAAAAGTTTTTTTTTAAATAAAAAACAGTTGTTTCAAATACAGGGGCGCCATTTAGGGCGGGCTGGGGGGGCGACGTCCCCCCCCCAAGGAAATTGAAATTTCAGAAAATTTATCAATTATCACAGGTCAGACAAAAACAAAAACAAAAAAAATCAAATTATGATCAAAAGCTAAAATAACGTCGTATTTCACAGATTTGATTTAAAAAAAAAAAAGAAAAACTAGTCGGATGTGCCAATCTTAAAACTTTCTTCTATTTCATACAGGTTTTACATACAACAAAAACAAATCAGCACTAATTTATATCAAGGTCTAACTGAATCTAAAGTTTTATTAAATTCGGTGCGTTAGTTCTTGAGATATAGCTATCGTGAAAATCGTGCAAAATCTAGCATAGCAGCGCCACTTGTTGGGCGATTTATATCAAAACGTAATCAACATCTATTTATGTCAAAGTCTAACGGAATCTGCAATTTGTTGAAATTCTGTGCATTAGTTCTTGACATATAGCTATAGTAAAAATCATGAAAAATGTAGCATAGCAGCGTCACCTATAGGGA
This sequence comes from Maratus michaelseni, assembly GCA_963931845.1. Classification (NCBI taxonomy): domain Eukaryota; kingdom Metazoa; phylum Arthropoda; class Arachnida; order Araneae; family Salticidae; genus Maratus; species Maratus michaelseni. The sequence goes on from OZ007600.1 coordinate 15,330,652, forward strand.
GATTTACACCAAAAACTAATCAGTACCAATTTATATCAAGGTCTAACTGTAAATAAAGTTTTATTAAATTTCATGCATTTGTTCTTGAGATACAGCGGCCACAAAATTTTTGTCACATACAGGTAGACAAACAGATTCACAGACAAACATTTTCTAAAAACAGTCAAATCGTGTTCAGGACTTTCTAAAACGTATAAATCCGTCGATAATCGGAAATTTAAAATTTTCATGAATCAAATTCTTCTTGTAAAGATAGAAGAAAGTAATAAACATTAAATAAACACTTTAAACATTGAAACTAATAATTATCAAAAATGTTTTCTAAAGCCTTGCTATTGCAACATTCTGTAAGTGAGACATTTTATCATTAAGGACTATTGTAAAGTTTGTGAAATTTACGCCATTTTGTGAAATCGTAATGAAATATGTACGTTTCTGAAAATATTTAAGCTTCCTAGACTTTCCTATTTTAAATTAGACAACATTTTTTATTTTTACCTGAGGAAGCTTTACTTACTTTTCATAATTTATAAATGCAAACGCACGTGATCTGATGAATATATGGCGGTACTTTAACATATAACTAGTCGGATGTGTCAATCCCAAAACTTTCTTCTATCTCACACAGGTTTCGCATACACTAAAAAGGAATCAGCACCAATTTATATCAAGGTCTAACTGAAACTCAAGTTTAATTAAATTCCGTGCATTATTTCTTGAGATATGACTATCGCTAAAATTGTGTAAATCTTGCAAAATGCTGCATAGCAGCGCCACCTGCTGGGCTATTTTTACCAAAAACTAATCAGCACAAATTTATATCACAGACTAACTGAATATAAAGTTTTATTAAATTCCAAGCATTAGTTCTTGAGATAGAGCTATTGCGGAAATCGCGAAAAATGCTGCATAGCAGCGCCACCTGCTGGGCGATTTTTACCAAAAACTAACCAGCACCAATTTATATCAGAGACTAACTGAATATAAAGTTTTATTAAATTCCGAGCATTAGTTCTTGAGATAGAGCGCCAACCAAATTTTTTTTACATACAGACAGACATTTTCTAAAAATAGCCAAATTGTGTTCAGGACGTTCTAAAACGTATAAATCCGTCGAAAATCGGAAGTCGAAAATTTTCATGAATCCAATACTTTTTTCTTGTAAAGACAGAAGAAAGTAAAAAAATGATATAATTTGTACAAAGATCAGAAAAATAATTTATAAATGATATATTTTCATTTAATTTTTTTTTTTTGTCAAATGCAATGCTATTCATTTAAAATAATAAAATTCGTGTATTATTTTTTTGAATCCGTTTAGATTCCATAAAAATCATTAATAAAATTGTTTTTACTTCGTTCAAACTTTCCAAATCGCAAATCCCGGTTCCAAATCACGGTTTTGTTTATATTGAATATTTCTTAAAAAGTGAAAATTTTCCATTACCTTTCATAAAACATGTTAAATTATGTAAATAAACTTCATTTTATTTTGTAAGATCCAATGAATAAAAATCACATGAAGTTTATAATTTATAGAATATGGTATATGGTCCATATTGGTCCTGTAACTTATATATGTGTCTTGTAACAATTAATTTTCATTATTTAAGTATAAGTAATATAAATAAATTTAAACTAGTCGTTGGGGGCCACCGTAATACTTACCCATCATGGATATGCATAATGTAAAATATTAAAATAAAACATGCGTAAACTACTTATAAAATGCATTGCAATTCAAATAAAATCGTGGCTTGATGACGTCCTAAACTTTAAAGGCTCGATTACTGAATTGCTTGAAAGAAACCTCCTTATAACTTCAAAAATAATCATCCTATTAACTAGCGGTTTATTGCATCTGATTAAGCGTCTCATTTCCAATTAAACTATATCTTTGAATTGAAATTTGGATGAAATACAGGGTCATGAAAAATCGAAGAGTGTGGAAATAGGATTCCAAATATCTCGACAATTCATTATCCGATCGACTTCATGCTTTATGCAAAAAAAAAAAAAAAATTATTGTCTTTTATATTCATTTCTTAAAATAAACAATTTCGAAAATTTTTATGTACCTTTTATCAGAACGAATATTTCGAGAGTCCGGAAAAAATAGTTCCGTTTAATCGAGGTTATTGAAATTAAATAGTCTTTTTGCCATTATTACATACTAAGTACATACCAAATTGCAAGTCTCTATCTCAATTTTTTCGGGAGATAGAGCGTTTACAGACACACACACACAGACGGACGGCAAATTTTTTTTTTCTCTAAAAATATGTTTTTCGGAATCTCCAGTGTCTGAAACGTGTAAATCCGTCAAAAAAATTTTTCGATTTTCAAAACGATTACAAGACTTACCCTATACTACGTATGATGGGTAAGTAATATAAATAATGAAAAACATAAGCATTTAAAATAGCATCATTGCCCATTATTTTTAACTTAATATTTTAATATTAAATTGTTTTAAAGTTACAATAAAGTTACTCTCGTGACTCACCTTTCCATCTTCCCTTTTCTTTCTTTTGGTAATTTATTCTTATTATTTGTTGTTAATACTCGTAAATCAATTATACCAAGGTGTGTACACACGTTAGAATTTTTAAGGAGTCTCTGCTATTTAAATTTAGAAATTTTCTATTTAATACTTAAATTACAGCACGCCATAATTTATTTACGGAATTCGTAATATTTTTCTGCATGGTAAAAGTAATCTCGTTGTATAGAAAAATCGATTTTGACCGTGTTTGTTAAATTTCATTCAGCAGAATCAAGCTACAGATAGAAAATCCACAATTTAATATAAAAATGATAATAAAAAAAAGAGTGCTCAGTTAAACTGATGGCATTGAGCCCACAAGCTATTCACACTAATTGTATATTATACTCTCATTTCAAAGAATAATGCCCTTGAAAAATAAAGAAATCGACAATAAATTAAGGGGGAATTAGCACCCTGTTCCCCCTTTATGCGTAACCAGTGAACCCCAAAACTAATCAGGGAAGTGCATTCTCTCAATGAATCTATAAACAAAATTTGAAGCAAACCGGCTAATTCTGCATGAAAACCCCATTTTTATAAATTAAGGGGGATTAGCCCCCGTTCCCCCCTTTATGCTTAACCAATGACCCCCCCCCCCCAAACTAATCAGGGAAGCGCCTTCTCGCAATGAACCTATATACAAAATTTGAAGCACATCGGATAAATCTGCAAAAAAAAAACCATTTATCTAAATTATGGAAGGAGGATTAGCCCATGTTCCCCTCTTTTTACTTAACCAATGAACCCCCAAAACGAATTAGGGAAGCGCCTTATCAGAATATACCTATATACAAAATTTGAAGCAAATTGGCTAATTCTGCTTGAAAAACCCATTTAGCTAAATTAAGGGGGGAGTAGCCCCCGTTCCCACCTTTATGCTTAACCAATGAACCCCCAAAACTAATCAAGGAAGCGCCTTCTCACAATCAACCTATATACAAAATTTGAAGGACATCGGATAAATCTGCATGAAAAACCAATTTTTCTAAATTAAGGGGGGATTAGCCCCCGTTTCTCCCTTTATACTTAACCAGTGAACCCCCAAAACTAATCAGGGAAGCACCTTATCACAATAAACCTATAAACAAAATTTGAAGCAAATCGGATAAATCTGCATGAAAAACTCATTTATCTAAATCAAAGGGGATGATTAGCAGCCCCGCTTCTCCCTTTATACTTAACCAACCAAGCACCTAAACAAATCAGGGAAGCACCTCATCATAATGAACCGATAAATAAAATTTGAAGCAAAACGGATATTTCTATTAAGAGGTGTCGCCTTTTTTTTTTTACCTACATACAGAATGGGCGGGCACATTAACTGTCAGGCTTTGATAGCCTGTGAGCTAAAAAAAGAGCTATTTACTGTAAAAATTACGTATTAACCTTTTGATCATTCAACATTTTGCCAGTGCTAAATAAGACTATAGACTATAGTAATACGACTGATGTAGGAATTGATACAAACTGACGTAGGAAAGAGTTGAATATCCCATCACGGTGCAAATACGAATGAATTACTAAACTCATACCAGTTATATTTAAAAGAAACATTTTATTAATAAAATGCACCAACATGTTTGCCATTTTTACTTTCATGATGGTTTTATTTACATCAGAAGAGCTCTTGAGAGTCTTCAGATAATATCTTAAAAAACAAAATCAACCTAACCTGGCAATTGGTTATTCAAGGGCGTGGCTAATATTAATCAATTTATCGTATAAATAAAGGAAACCACTGAATTTAGTTGGTATTATTCAAACTTTTAACGGTTTTTTAAGATGCGTATTTTATAACGATGTGGTTAGAGCTCCGACAGCCGGAGCTATATTATATTTCCGCAGTGATTTTTTACTTCAACTGCCGGGATAAGAACGGACAATCCCGGGCTCCTTTCTTGGGCAATTCATTTGATTTATCATTCTATGATTTTACAGAGCAGTTCACATCACGTAACTTTTATCGTAAAACGTTGAAAAACTGTAGGACACACATTTAGAAACAGCAATGATACTGATATCTTTACCAAGAACCCCTTATCATAACATCAAATAACCAAATAAAGAATACTCCTGTTACTGTCATTAGATGGCGCCAATAGCAGGACAACCATGTGCTTTTTAACCACGTGTATAGCGGTCAAAGGAAACTTGCTGATTGTGAAGTCTGATACTATGCTAAGGGAACCTCCTGTTCGTGACGTCAGCTTGCACAACTCTATTCCCGTGAGCATGCATAGCATGTTGTTAAAGCCAGTATGAAAATTAACAATTAAGAAACAGTTAAAGAAGGATCATTTTATCAATCTCCTTTCGGTATGTAATGCTTTTATGAATTTTATTATTTAAATTTTGTATTACTTTTTAATTATCGCCATGTTGGAGGTGCGCATATGTAGGCCTAACGCGAATTACTGTTGCGTTTCATGTTTTTGAAATTAAATTTATTTCCCTGTTCACATCGGACATTTAAGATATCTTAGAGCGCCATTTTTAAGGTGGTACCCCCCCCCCCCCTTTCCGGAATTGAATACCTGTCCGCACCGCAAAATTCATCTAAGATAACTCACTGAACATCACCGTGTCTGAGATCTGAACAAACATAGAATGTGCGCATGCGCATATGTTAAAGGCAACCTCAGCAACCAATCACCCTCCAGAGCCAATCAGAGTGAGTGGTACTGACTGTATCTAGCAATAGAAAGTTGGAACTCACTAAGTGAGTTTCTGGAACTCCCTCAGTGAGTTCAGCGGTATAAAATATCTTAACTATCCGATCTGAAAGTATTATAACGCGAATTACTGTTGCGTTCCATGTTTTTTAAATTAAATTTATTTCACTGCCTGTCTCGGTAATATCGGCGATTCCCCCCCCCCTCCCCCTTTTTTTTTTTTTTTTTTTTTTTTTAAACAGTTAGTACAGTCTGTTTCCATTATTATTTCTTTTGTCTCGGGATTAAATATATTGCACGCGTTCTATTAAAAATAGGTGTTATTTATTTATTAATGCTTGTTCATTTGTTTATCACGCAGTTTATATGATTTTGCGTAATTTAATGTTTATTTATTATATTATTTACTATTTAATTATTATTTATTATTTAAATTTTTATTAATAAGTGAATAAATAATTTACAGGCCAATATCATAAACTGAACGAATAATTTCTCGTTAATAATTTGCTATGAAGAATATAGTGCATTAGGGAGAACTTAGATAATTATTTATTTTAATAATTTAAGTTCTTCGGTTTTAGTGGACAGTAAGATTAAAATTTAGCTTTTTTTTTTTTTTTTTTTTTTTTTTTTTCCTTGTCAACAATAAAACAACATTAATATGACTCATTTAATTTTTAAAAGTTATAGCTTTTTGATCATAGTCTAATTAATTGACAATAATATTAAAAATAATAATAAATATATAACTGTTTAAGATGATACTATATATTAGTAAAATGGAATATTTATAATTAAATTAGTAATTAATTTTTTGTAATAATTTGCTGTAAAGTTGGTAAAATTTAACAAAGTAAATCTTTTTTTTTTCTTTACAATATTAATTTTATTGTTATATCTTGTATACTACAAAAAAAAAAAAAAAAAAAAAAAAAAAAAAGAAAGAAAAAGAAAAAAAGAGAATAAGGATTACTTTCAGCTTTTTATGAATCTCTAGCTCTATCTGATGCATAAAAAAATTAATAGCATTCAAAGAATTTTTAATTACATTCTGAAACTTCTTATTAAAATGAAAAATATTGGGTTAAATCTTAGAACAAGCGAGACACATGGCGGCGTTGAATTTAGCGAGGCGATAAATTAGTTTTTCTTGCTACCGGTTTGTTTCTTACATTTCTTCACCGCCTACTGTGGTTTGTTCTGGAATGGAAATGGAGACGGAATTAGATTGGCACCACGTGCCAACTCTCACTGGGGTGGCACAGCCATCTACATCAAAAATTATATCCCACATCACACAATTCAAAATATTCCACTCCCAGGCATTGACTACACCAGTATTGTCGTCAACTTGCCCCATGCCAAAATCAACTTCACATCTTTTTACGCACGACACGGGCGACGATACCCCATAAATGACCTGAGACACATCATTACACAACACCAACACGCATTTATCGCTGGTGACTTCAATGCACATAGCAGGCAGTGGAACTGTCATTCCACCACTACCAGAGGTAGATCTCTTCACAACTTGGTTAGCCATTTCAATCTCAGTCTCCACGCACCTACTACACCAACACACATTCCTGTTGCTCGCAACCAGCACCCCTCTATTATTGACTTCGCCATCACCAAAAATCTTACCTTCCCTATCAACACTTCTGTTATTAATGACCTAAGCTCTGACCACCTTCCTGTCTTCTTCAAAATTGATCTTATCAACCCTATCTCTCCTCCTCCTTCAGTAGCTATTGACTGGAATAAATTCCAAAATTACATCAACAACACCGACCTTACCTACCCCACAATCAACAACACTACTGACATTGATAACGCAGTTAATAAACTCAACAACATCATTTACAAACCTCAAAAAGATGCCACTTACACCAAATTCAAAAATAATAACTCTTACATCTTACCCACTTACATACATAATATCTGTAAACAACGCAACACACTCCGTCGACTCTACCAAAATACCAGAGATCCCACCCTTAAAACAGCTGTCAACAGGCTCAACAATAAAATTAAAACCCTTATTCAGAAAGATAAGCAAAAAAACTGGTCTAAATTTCTCGAAAGTCTTACTTGCGAGGATAACTCTCTTTAGCAAATCAAAAAGAAACTCAATAATAATTATACCCCTATTCCTCCGCTTACTGCCAATAATCAAACTGCGTATACTGACGAGGACAAGGCAGAATGCCTCGCTAGCTCATATGAAAGGCAATTCTCTCCGAATACCTTCCTCGCAAGTCAAGCACACTTTAACAATGTCAATGATACTGTTAATGACTCTCAACCCCTCCTATCCCTCTCCCCGAAATTCAACCCATCATGATCAACAATATTATTCAAAAACTTAATAATAAAAAATCTCCTGGGTACGATAAAATTTCCAACTATACTCTTAAACAACTTCCTATCAACTGTATTCTCTACATTACGAAGCTCACTAATTCTATCCTCAAACACTGTTATTTGCCTAAACCCTGGAAAACCTCTATCATTTCTCTTATTCCTAAACCATCCTGCAATCTTAATGACCCAACTAATTTCCGTCCCATCAGTCTTCTCTCCTGTCTAAGTAAAGTCATCGAACGCGTCATTAGATCACAGCTCAATGACTTCCTTCACAACAACAACATTCTTATGCCTGAACAATTCGGCTTCAGAGCCAAGCACTCCACCCAACACCAACTTCTTCGATTTGTGGAATTCTTAACTGAAAACTTCAACGAGAAGAAGCCTACTGCTGCCATATTTCTTGATGTCGCCAAGGCCTTTGACAAAGTCTGGCACGCGGGCCTCATTTACAAATTAATTCAGCTTAAGTTCCCGTCTGGACTTATCCATTTAATACACTCTTACCTTGGTGATCGTGACTTCTATGTCCGTGTAGACAACTCACTTTCTCTACTACACATAATACTCTGTGGTATTATTCAGGGTTCAGTCACTGGCCCTATTTTATTCATAATATACTTTAATGACATTCCACGCACACTCTTCACATCACTCGCACTCTATGCGGAGGACACTGTTCTCTATGGCACTGCACATCACCCATACAATCTTTACAAAAATCTACAACACCACCTCAATATCTTCATGGAATGGTGTGATCGATGGCGCATTAAGATAAACGAATCTAAAACTACTGCTGTTTACTTCTCTAGAACCTTCTCCACTCCTAACAGATTAATCATCAATAACACTACCATTCCCTGGTCTGACGATGCCAAGTGCCTGGGAGTTACCATTGACAAACGCATTACCTTTAAAAAGCATATTCTTAATATCCGCGGTAAAGTCGCCGGAATTTCCAAAACCCTCGCCCCCCTTCTTCGCAGTCACTCACTCTCCATACACAACAAACTCTTAATATATAATGCTTGCATTCTCTCTGTTATCACATATGCAAGTCCAATCTGGGGCTTCACTTGCAAAACCAGTATGAACAGCCTCTCTAGTACCCATTACAAACAGCTCCGTTACATCAGGAACGGGTCTAGATACCTCAAAAACTCCACAATCCTCAAGGATCTGAAAACGACTTCACTCAAACATCGCATTAAACACCTTGCGAAAAAATTCTACAATGACATTAATCACATTCCAAATGAACTCATTTATGAGCTACCTGACTACGATGCTTGCAGTCCATCCAACCGGAAAAAAACCAAGGTACTCCACTATTCTTGATGAATAGTCCTTCCGAGCTATAATTCTTACCTCAAAATTTTTCTCTTTAATTAAAAAAAAATATATATATATATATATTTTTTTATATAATTTTTTACTGATAATTTTATATTGACTTTTCTCCTAAACTTCTCTTAACAGCTTTACTTTACCTCGTCTGGCATATTTTTGTTTTTTTTTGAACTATGAACTATTTTTACTTTTATACTTTAACTAGTAAATTTTCATTATTTTATAGATATACTTAACACTATCCTATTTTATGTAGTCAATTGGACTACGGCTAGACATTTCATATGGCTCTCTCAGGATTTGATATACACCTACTCAAAGCCAGGGTGTGCAGTTGCTTCGCAACTTGGAAGCCCATTGAACCTATCACAAGTTCAAGTTCAATTAGATTGGAGTGGTTGATTTATTGTGGTTTGTTCTGGAAATTGGATTGTGTTTTGAGGGAATTAGATTGGATTGATTGGTTTATTGTGTGTCGTATAGCCGGATTTGTTGAAATACCTTAGTGGAATGGGTTTTGTGTTTGACGTTTTGTTGTATGTCGTAGAAGGATAATTTCTGTGAAATATTTAAAAAAAAAAGACAAATGAATTTGTGTTGATTTTATTTGATAAGATGTATTTTATGCATTCTAGAGATTGCTGTAAACCAATTTTTGTGTGCATATATACATAAATTACTGACCGCTGCTTGAATGAATTTCTAGAGATTTCTGCACAGCGAGTATCATTGTTCCAGAGGTTTTTTTTTCGGTTAATGTACACGAAGCGTACATATATAAGTTACTCACCACTGCTTTAATGAATTTAATTCATTCTAGAGATTGCTGCACAGCAAGTTTGATGCATCCAGAGGTCTTTTTTGGTTAATGTACGCGAAGCGTACATATATAAGTTACTAAACTCTGATGGAATGAGTTTCGTGCATTTGAAAAATCAGGAATCGCCAAATACTTCCCAATCATAACCTGTGTGATTTGTGACAGAGAACTCACTACTTACACAGTTCTTATACGAATTTCTTTCACGAAGTAAACGTTGATTTTATTCCGTTTTGTGACAATTTACAAAATTTAAGCAAGGAGGAAAAATAGCTAAAAATTTGTAACAATAGAAAAATCTGGGGGAAAAAATTTCTAAAAGTTTGTAAAAAATCGAAATATTCAGAGGAAATATTGCTAAAAGTTTGTAGAAATAGAAAAATACGGAGGAAAATATTGCTAAAAGTTTATAAAAATCGAAAAATCGTGAATAAATACTTGCTAAAACTTTGTAAATAGTCACCAAACGAAATAAAATCGATGTTTACTTTGTGAAAAATCTTGCCGTAAGAAGCACGCGTTCTGATTGAGTAGAATTTGGAGGTTGCCGATTTTTCGGTTGGGGCGAGTCAAAAAAATTGCCAAATCCAGTGTCTCGCTTGTACTAGGATTTTGCCCTATAGGAGTTGCCACTATAGATACATGAAGAAGTAATGTGCATGGATGTCTTCATCCCAGTGGCAGAACTATCTTCAAGTGTCTGCAACGCTAATAATGTTTTCAAAAATAGTCTGCAATACGCAATATATCATATAAATCTATTCTTGCTGCTGTTGTAGTTGTAGAGCTAATTAATTAAGGCATCAGCATTTATCAGCCTTTCTGAGTAAAAAAAAAATCTGAAATTCACAGCAAATATTCTGAAAGGTTACAGCAGAGGGGGAGGGGAGAAAATCCCCTCTCGGCAATAACTTTTCTTGTTGCAGGTCGGATTAACTCTGCTTTTGATTCGAGTCGATTTCAGGCTGGGTGTAGATTCTTGCAAATTGGTCTTGCAATTTGGATTAACTCAATTTTTCAAAAGCTAATTCGGAATATTGTTTCAGATTAAAAACTATGCCTATATTAATAAGCATAGAACTTTGTGTGTCTGCTGTTTTCTAAAGGAATGCTGCATTTTTTCCGGGACTATTTCACAAAATTCACGTTTTTTTTTCGCGAACCTTTGACGAAATTAGCGTTTTTTTTTCGTGGCCCTTCGACGAAATTCGCACTTTTTCCGTGATTCTTTGACGAAATTGGCATTTTTTCTACGGCTATGTGACGAAATTTACGCTTTCTCTGTGGCCCTTTGATGAAATTCGCATTTTTTCCACGATCCTTCATCGAAACTCATGTTTTTTTTTTACAATCTTTTGACGAAAATCAAGTTTTTCCGCGGCCCTTTGACGAAATTTGCATTTTTATTGCAATCTGTCGACAAAATTAGCCACTTTCCCATATCCTTTGATGAATTTAACGATTTTTCTTTGGCCTTTGGACAAAATTCGCGTTTTTTCCGTGATCCTTCGACGAAATTTGCCGTTTTTTCGAGATACTTCGACGAAATTTACCGTTTTTTCGAGATCATTCGACGAGATTTGCCATTTTTCCGAGATCCTTCGACGATATTTACCGTTTTTTCGAGTTCCTTCGACGAAATTTTCCGTTTTTTCGAGATCCTTCGACGAAATTCACCGTTTTTTGGTGATCCTCCGACGAAATTTGCCGTTTTTTTGCGATCTGTTGGCAGAATTCTCCGTTTTTTCGCGATCCGACGACGAAATTTGCCATTTCTTCGACGAAATTGACCTTTTTCTCGTGATCCTTCGACGAAATTAACAGTTTTTTCTACGATCTTTCGACGAAGTTGGCGTTTTCTCCGTAGTCCTTCGGCAAAATTCGCATTTTTCCGCGATAATTCAAAGAAACTCATGTTTTTTTTTTTTTATGGCCTTTTGACGAAATTCACGTTTTTACACGGCCTTTTGACTAAATTTGCGTTTTTTTTCGCGATCTGTCAACGAAAGTAGCCATTTTTCGCAAACTTTAAATGAATTTCGCGTTTTTTTCGTGATTCTTCGACGAAATTCGCCGTTTTATTCGCGATCCTTCGACGAAGTTTACCGTTTTTTCGCGTAATTTACGCGCTATATAGCGCGTCCGTGGGTTCTCTGTATGACTTTAGTCTGCAGGTGCCCTAAAACCTGCGACGCCCGTCGCAGCGTCGCTTACATTCTGCCACGGGGGCTTTCATACTGCATATTTCATGTCAACTTTTCTATGTAACAATTTCATAATTAATATCAAGTTGTTTACTTCATATTATTTTTATTTTTAACAAGAAATTGTAATACATATTTTTTTATTAACATATAAATTAAACATCAGAGTAGTTTTATTTAAAAATATTCTAAGATAATTTAAAAAATGATAAGAAATGTAACTAGTAATTGTTTTTTATGTGATAAGCCTAAAAGTACAAACTATTTTATCCTGCAGTGTTTTGTCTTAAAAAAAAGATTTCTTAATTTAGTAATAAAAAGCAAACCATTAATTTTTAATAAAGGTTTCATTCTATTTGATTGAGAAATGAGAAGAAAGTTACCCTTTGTTTACATTATATTTTTCTTACCTTCAAACACAAGCCATTTCATTGACAAATTTCAAGATGTTTGTTTACAGTTACATAAACTGATTATGTGTATAAATGATTTTTATTATCAGATTATGTTAAGGAAGTAGTTTCAGATTAGTAATGATTAATTTAAACATCACACTAATTATATTAGAAAACTGACCAAGATTACTTTAATAATTCTAAGAAATGTAACACTTTTAATGTGATAAGCCTAAAACTGCAACTATGCCTGCAATCTTTTTATCTTAAAAAAAGATTTGTTTACAATGTGTTATAAAAATGCAAAATATTAAGTCTTAATAAATGTTTCATTCTATTTTATTGATAAATGAGAAGAAAGTTATCATTTTTTTTTTTAGTAAATACAGATTTTCTTACCTTTATAAACAAGCAACTTCATTCATACAATTCATGATGTTACCATGAGTTAAGTCTTCAATATTCTAATTTATTAAATTAAATTTATTTTAATCAGCTAAGGAAGTAGTTTTAGAGTAACAAAAATAAATAAATATCAGGCTAGTTGCATTTGAAAATATTCCAAGATGATTTTATAAAGGGTAAGAAATGCAACTGTTTTTTATGTGATAAGCCTAAAAGTACCACTATTTTATCCTGTATTTTTTTTTCTGGAACAAAAAATAATTTTGTTATAAAAATGCAAAATTTTAATCTTTAATAAATGTTGTATTCTATTTTATTGATAAATGAGAAGAAAGTCACCATTTATTTACAAAGTTTTTCTTACCTTCACCAGCATGCTATGTCATTCATAAATTTCAAGATGCTTGTTTACCATTATATAAACTGACCATATGTATGAATGATTTGCCTTAAGTTAAATCTACACTATTCTAATTTATTAAATTAAATTTATTTTAATCAGCTAAGGAAGTAGTTTTTGTGTAACAAAAAATTACATATCTGACTAGTTACTTAACATTCTAACAAGAAAGGTCTCCATAAGCGCATACTCAGAAAATTTTGAAAAAATTACAGAATATTCTTCTCATGAGGATATAGACGTTTATGAAAAAATTTTGCTGCGGAACCTCGATATAACGTCCGTAAAAAAAAATATGAAAATTCCGTGTTTTGGCGATTTATCGCTGGGTTGGCGACACAATGAAATTAAAAAAAAAAAAACTTGCATTTACGATAAATTCTCTTTTAGGAAAAACGTTTTCTCCTCTTTATACCGAACTAGTTAAAGTAAGTTAAACTTAAATAATTTCACTTTTATAACTCGGTTTTGCCATATATATTTATATGTGCATCTAAAAGAAAATTAACGATCGCATTCTACAGTTTAGAACAAAATTTGAATTGATTAAAAGTGCTTTAAACTAAAAATTAATTGTGTGATTCTGAGCTCTGTCAATTTGTCATCCATATTGTTAGTGCCGGAGACAACTAGAGAAAAGTCTTGTTGCCGTGGAAACAATGACTTATTCAAAGTCGAAATATATAATGAAAGAGTGTTTAATCGGACATTTACTATTAAAATACACTTAAAACTTAACCAGCCTTCAAAACTGTATAAAATTAAATAACTTCAGCAATAGTTAATTTGTATATGTATTACATAACTTTATAGAAAAAATAATAAACTATTTAACTGAAGTTTAAATTCATAAAGTGCTACGCATTTAAACACTCATTTAACCAGACATTTTCAAATACATTATAGATCGGGAGGCGGCAGCACAGGCAACCACCTCATCGAGTTCATGGCTGAAATTCCAGAATTAGTTAAAACTTGATTCGCATATTAAAACGCAATCGGTCTGCCAAGTCATATCTTGGTGGAAAACACCCAAAAACCCGATTTTAGCGGTTGGCTCATAGGTTTACCATTGTGTGTTCCTGCTCCCAGTCCTCCATGTTTTCATACCTTTGGGTGCAGGAAAACACAATGGTAAACCTACGAGTCAACCGTTAAAATCGGGTTTTAAGGTATTTTCCACCAAGATATGACTTGGCAGACCGATTGCGTTTTAATATGCTAATCGAGTTTTAACTAATTCTGGAATTTCAGCCGTGAACTCGATGAGGTGATTGTCTGTACTGCCGCCTCCCGGTCTATTAAAATCGCTTGCATTTGGCGACGAAAAAGTTTTGCTCGCCAAATCGCGTCTTTTTGCGTCAGATACTCGAAAGTATTTTTTTTTTTTTTTTTTTTTTTTTTTTTTTTTTTTTACAGATTTTCTGCTGGGATTCCGCAGCTAAATTTGACTGATCTCTTATTACGTACATGAGTAGCTTCATTAGCATTTTTTTTTTTCAAAATATTGGGAGTATGCGCTTTAAGGAGACCTTCCTTGTAAGATGATTTTTAAAACTAAGAAGTGTAACCTTTTTAATGTGATAAGCCTAAAAGTGCAACTATATATTATCCTGCAGTTTTTTATTTTATTTTATTTTATTTTATTTTATTGTTTTAATGAAAAGAAAAAATCTTGTAATTAAAATGACAAATATCAATCCTTAATAAGTGTTTTGTTCTGTTTGATTGATAAATGAAAAGAAAGTTACCATTTAAAATTAACAGACAGACAAAAAGTAACACATTTTTAAATTACGGTAAATAAACTTTTAATTGTGAAAATTTAACAGATTTTGCAATATATCTTAACCCCAGTGGCAGAAAGCTCTGTAGCTGTCTGAAACAAGCTCTTAGAATTTCATAATCTGTCTGCAAATTTTGTGTGTAATTTTAATGAATGAATATTACACTAACTAGGAAAATTTTCCTCATTTATTTAAAATATGTTAAGCATTATGCATTCTCATTAATTTTGCTTATAACTTTTGATGTTACATATCGCTTCATCATCTCACTTCTTGTGGGATTTCTAAAATGGGAAGGATAAGCTTATCCCGGGACCAGAGTAAAAAAATATTTTCTGAAATTCACAGAGAATTTTGTG
Source organism: Maratus michaelseni (assembly GCA_963931845.1). Taxonomy (NCBI): domain Eukaryota; kingdom Metazoa; phylum Arthropoda; class Arachnida; order Araneae; family Salticidae; genus Maratus; species Maratus michaelseni. Next base: position 15,345,968 of record OZ007600.1, read on the forward strand.
AAAGGATCCAGGGGGCGGGGGTGGGGGGGAATTTCCCTCCCCTGATACAGCTACAGAAATTCCTTCTGGAGAAAATTGTCTTAATTAAAGTCCTGCATCAGCTGCAGATCGGGTAAACTCTTTTTTTTCAGTTCGAGCTTAGTTTATATTCCTGCAGGTTGGGTTCGGGATAACTCAATTTTTTAAAAGTTGGTTCTGTATATTGTTTCAGATTTAGAAATTTATGTATTAAACATAGATGTTTGTTTGTGTGTGATGGTTTCTGAAGAGACCGCTAGGTGCAGAGCTGGCAAGATTTGGCAGGAAGAGTCTAAGGTGTTGTTTTGTCTGAAGTTATGCACTTCAAAGCCTTCTTTTGGACTAGTTTTCTTAATTTTTTATGGATTTTTTTTTTCTCGGCTTTTTGCTGCGAATTTTCTATATTAGTAAAAGGAATCCTGAATTCCTACATCTATTTTTTAATTTTTTATGCAATTTTTAGCATTTCTTCTCGTTTTGCGATGATTTTAGACATTAGTAAAAGGAACTGGGTTTCAATATTTTAGAAGTCTTCTTATGCAGTAAATTTTGTCAATACTCACGATTATTTTTTTTCCACAATCGCTTGATGAAAATCGCGTTTTTTTTTTTTTTTTTTTTTTTTTTTTTTTTGCGATCCTTTGCCGAAATTCGCGTGTTTTTACGGCGATCTTTCGCCCAAATCCGTGTGTTTTTACTGCAGTCTTTTGCCGAAATTCGCGTATTTTAACCAAGATCCTTTGCATAAATTCGCGTGTTTTTACCGCAATCCTTTGCCTAAATTTGTTTATTTTTACCGCAATCCTTTGCCGAAATTCGAGTGTTTTTACCGCGATCTTCTGCCGAAATTCGCGTGTTTTTACTGCGACCTTTTGCCGAAATTCGCCTGTTTTAACCACGATCCTTTGCCGAAATTCGTGTGTTTTTATCGCGATCCTTTGCCGAAATTCGCGTGTTTTTACCGTGATCATTTGTAGAAATTCGAGTGTTTTTACCGTGATCTTTTGCCGAAATTCGCGTGTTTTTACCGTGATCTTTTGGCGAAATTCGAGTGTTTTTACCGCGATTCTTTGCTGAAACAAGAGAACAGGCACATAACGTCGCGAGATAAAAGATGTCCGAAAGTTTTGGATAATTTTTAATTTTTTTTATTAGTGCAGACAAAAACTGTCCAAAAGTTGCTTACATTTAAAAAAAATTTTTTTTACGGATTTTTCAAATGTTTGAGAATAATACAAATAGAGTATCAATATGAGTAATAGAGAATACTAAATTTATGAGTTTGAGGCACGTATTGAATCATGGTAAAAACCCGATTATGGAAATATTGGCGTATTTTAACATTTTGAAGGTCTCTGTAAAACATGTTTAGTTATGAAATTAATTTTTTTTTAAATATCGCATTTAGTCTACATGACAGATATTATTATGACAGAGTATAATAGCGGGCGTCGTCCGCAATCGGACCGGTACATATATTCGAAAAAAAAAAAAAACGAAAAAAATAGACCGGTAAGTTTTTACTTAATAAAAAACATGGCTTTTTTTTTTTTTTTTTTTTTTTTTTTGAAAATAAAATTTATTTGGATTTATTAAAGAAAGAATAAAGTGTTTTGAAAGTGAATATTAAACGAAACCCACTTATCCACTTGTTTAAATATATGCATGGAAATTTTAATATTTTTTTTGTCAAAATAAGTAGTTTCTTCTTATGGAATCAATTTTACTGTTAATATTCGAAAAATACATACAAAACTTCATATCTGTGAGATTACAAAAAGAGTGTGATCCTTAAAAGAATAAACGGTTTTTACGGGAACGAATGGGTTTTTATGAAGGGAGTACGAAAGTAATGAATCGACTAAATGAACACCCGTATGTCCGAAGTCCAAACGAAAACTCTCATTTTTTTGTATCAGACTATCCAGCTCCATGAATCATGCAAGAGCTGTTGCAAACCGTACGTATTCGTTACTGAGTAACGGGTATTCTCTCTGACTCGAAGTACCGAATCGTTTCATGAATGAAGACGGATAGTTTGATGCGAAAAGATGAGGGTTTTCGGTTGGACTTCGGACTCGGAGAATTCGGTCTCAGTTCTTCCGTATAAGGAAAGGGCATGTTTACAAACAAACAGTTCCATCAACCAATCTACCACTGCATTTTTGACGCAGTTATCATTGCAGGAATCATCATGGCAACGTAGGCCAATCATATCACAGACCAGTTTAACGTAGACCAATCAAATCGCTCCATCTCATGTGTACTGTAGAAGTCGTAAAGAACAAACAGGTTTTTCTCCCAAATCAACAGTAATTTAACCAACAGTGACGTCAGTTGCCCTTTCCTTATTAGTATCACATACGGGGACATGGGTGTTAATTTAATCCTTTCATTACTTTAAGCACTGGCATACGTAAATACGATGCGAGTGAAGGTAGCGTTTGCGGTTTGTTTCATTTAGTTCTGCAGAACGTTGATGCAGTAACGGGTCGTATTTCAAAGTAATGATTCTGTACTTCGTATCAGAGAATTGTCGTCACCCAGTAACGAATACATACGGATTGCAACAGTTCTACTATAACGATAAAATTAATGTTTTTACGGGCTTTCGTGAAAGTTGGAGAATCCACTGGAAGAAGTTATTAGTCCCGGCAGAGCTTTCTTGGCTGATAATGGAGTAGGTAGTAAATCTTGTCTCTTGGTTACCTTTGATCCAGAAGAGAGGGTGGAAGGAAAGACAGCATGAATGGATAAAGTGATCAACAAAGATGGGGAGATTTTGCGGATTGATTTTTCAATCATTCTGCGCAAGAAAGGGATAAAAGGGAAAAAATTGCGTTAGCACTAATAAACCTCATATCCATAGATTGGGCGTTAAGTTGGTTTCAACTAGGAAGCCCCTCAATGCTACTTCATTGTTCAAGCACTGTTATACTCTAAAGCACATAAAAGGTATTCTCGAATTCTGCGACACTGGAAATAGACAGCTTTCTGCCTTTACACCACAGAATATTCAGCGAGCAACATTTAAGCACTGATTTATAATATATATATATATATATATATATATATATATATATATATATATATATATATATATATATATATAAAGTTGCTTTATTTCTACCACAGCCAATCTCATTCTCGTTGTAGAAATAAATCGATTTTGACTGTGTTTGTTAAATTTCATTCAGTACATTCAAGCTATTAACAGAATTTTAATATAAAAGGAGAATAAAAAGAAAGGTGCCCAGTTAAACTGATGGCATTGGACTCACAATCTATTCACACTAACTGTATATTATATGCTTATTTCAAAGAATAAAGCCCCTCGAAAATTAAAGATACCGACAATAAATTAAGGGGGAATTAACCCCCTTTTCCTCTCTTTTTACTTAACCAATGAACCCCCAAAACTAATCAGGGAAGCATCTTATCACAATAAACCTATATACAAAATTCGAAGCAAATCGGCTAATTCTGCATGAAAAACCCATTTATCGAAATTAAGGGGGGGATTAGCTCCCGGTCCCCCCCTTTATACTTATCCAATGAACCCCCAAAATTAAACAGGAAGAACCTTATCACAATGAACATATATACAGAATTTGAAGCAAATTGGATAGTTCTGCATTAAAAGCAAATTTATCTAAATTAAGGGGGATTAGCCCTCCGTTCCCCATCTTTTTACTTAACCAATGAACCTCCAAAACTAATCAGGGAAACGACTTCTCACAATGAAACTATATACAAAATTTGAATCACACCGGATAATTCTGCCTGAAAAACTCATTTGTCTAAATTAAGGAGGGATTAGCCCCGTTCCCTCCTTTATGCTTAACCAACGAAGCCCCATAATTAATCAGTGATGCGCCTTATCACAATAAACCTATATACAAAATCTGAATCAAATCGGATAATTCTGCCTGAAAAACCCATTTATCTAAATTAAGGAAGGGTGATTAGCCCCCTGTTCCCCCCTTTATACTTAACCAATGAACCCCCAAAACTACTCAGGGAAGCACCTTATCACAATGAACCTATAAACAAAATTTTATACAAAACGCATATTTCTATCAAGAGTTATCGCGTTACGTACATAAATACATAATACATACATAAATACTTTCAGAACAGGCGGACAGATTAGCTCTCAGGTTTTGATAGTCTGCTAGCTAAAATAGAGCTATTTACTTTTAAAATTATGTATTAACCTATTGATCATCCTGCATTTTATCCGTGCCAATTAAGGTTATTGACTATTGTTTACGAAAAAGCTTATTAATTGACGTAAGAGAGATTGGAATATCACATAAAGTTAAAAAATACGAATTTATTACTAGGACTTCCCTCAAAGGGATTAGTCTGAGTGAGTGATATTGCTGAGAACATAGGGTTAACAATTACAATATAAAGAAAAAGAGCAAATTAAATGATAGAGTTACAAAATATCATATATAAATTTATATACACTGTTAAAAAAATAGAAAAGAAGTACCGTTCATCGGATGTGTTCTCATAATTTTTTTAACATGTGGCAAAGAATCTCATTTTCTTAAGCGCATATTGCGCAAAACTTGGGAAAAAAAAAAAAAAACGCGGATCTTTTAAAACGACAAGCTTTTTAAAATTACATAATTGGATTTGCAGCCAATAGATTATTCTATCAAGCGTGGCTTAACGCAAATTTAATTTCACCAGAGCCGTGCGAAGATTTCGCACTGAAATCTAATATTTTTTAATTACTTTTCTATTATCCCGTCGACCACTTTTCATAACAAAAAACTACCGCCAAACTGTCAGATTAAACGCCAAAAATGCAGTCCCATTGACTTGATGTCAGAAGCATTATACGTGTTTGTTACGTCATCAAGTGGTTTTTAATTCTACATTTGCGTGTATTTTTCATTATGTTTTACTGATTTATTAGTTATTTTATTAATTAAAATAACAATTGTGTCCTTAAATTCTTATATTTTATTTATTTATTTATTTTGATATTCCAATGGCAACGTTCTCCCGTTTATTTGCGATAGTTTTTTGTTATGAAAAGTGGTCGACGGGATAATAGAAAAGTATCATTTTTTATCAATATGTAATATTTATTAGAATGCAGGTTTAAACTTCTAAAGAAAAAGTAAGGATAAAAATATCTGCAAACAACATTTAGTTTTTAGTCAAGCCAGAATATCATCTAATTTATTCCATCAAAGTTAGAGTAAAAACTGATCCAAGATTGCAAAAGGCACGCGCGAGAAAAAAAAAATTAACAATCGTATTTTGACTACATTAGAGGATGACGTCATCCGCTTCGGGAAAAACATGGGACATAGAAATATAAATCTAAACATTTCCATTTCAATTTCGCTTTTTAATCATAAATATAAAATAAACCCGTGCGGTGTTTTTTATAATAATTGCTGAGCATCATATAATGTGGTATTTTATTTTTGTGGCAACAATAATTTGAGGAAAACCTTTCATTTCTTTTTTGAAAACAATGCCGATTTAATTTTTAATTTTCAGCAAATTTTAATCAAAAACACATTTGAACGAATTGTTAAGTGGGCTATGTCAGAAGCCTGCTCAAAATCCTTTCATATGCTGTCTCATTCGTCGTTCTGCGTTTCGTATTTTCTTAGAAAAAGGGATGTTGACAGGAGAAATAATATATATGATTTCGCTTTTTAATCATAAATATAAAATAAACCCGTGCGGTGTTTTTTTACAATAATTGCTGAGCATCATATAATGTGGTATTTTATTTTTGTGGCAACAATAATTTGAAGAAAACCTTTCATTTCTTTTATGAAAACAATGCCGATTTAATTTTTAATTTTCAGCAAATTTCAATCAAAAACATGTTTGAACGAATTGTTAAGTGGGCTATGTAAGAGGCCTGTTCAAAATCCTTTCATATGCTGTCTCATTCGTCATTCTGCGTTTCGTATTTTCTTAGAAAAAGGGATGTTGACAGGAGAAATAATATACATGATGATTGTTGCACCTTTTTTTGTGTGTGAATTTAAAATTTTTCTTCCTTAATTATATATCTATTATTTGTATAAATGTTTATAGAAACTCTTACACTTCAAACCACATTGATAGCATGCTTTGCTACAAACCAGATTGCAAAACTATAGTCTAAATTACTATTAAAGTATACAAAACATCTTTCGATGACTTCTGTAAAATAATTTTTACATTAAATCTCCATATCGGCAAAATTGAAAAATTATATACATTTCAAAGTTAAGCTTAACAGATACTTCTTGATTATTCTCAAGGAGGCTCTGCCCTCTGCGCCTTTACTGCGCCAATCCGCAGACTTTTCTTTTGCCTGTCTGTCTGTCTCTCCACAATCTGTCTGTTTCCCTATCCGTTCTTCTGCCCGTCTCTCTAACCGATTGTCCATCTCTCTACACGTCTCGCTACCTGTGTCTATATTTCTCTACCGGTCTCGCTACCCGCCAATCTATTTCTCTAACCGTCTAACTACTTGTATGTCTAGCCGTGTCTCTATCCACTTCGCTACCCGTTTGTCTATTTGTCTCACAACTTGTCAATCTGTCTCTCTACCCGTCTGGCTATACGCCTCTCTACCCATCTTCTTACCCATCTCCGTACCCATCTATTGTCTCTCTACTCGTATGTATACCCGTCTCACTATCCGTCTGTACCCGACTCGCTACCAATCTCATTACCCGTCAGTCAACTCGTCTCTGTACTCATCTCTCTACTCGTCTCTTTATCTACCACGCTACCACGCTACGCATCTCGCAACCTTTCTCGCATACATTCCTGTCTACCGGTGTCTCTACCCGTCTCGTGACCCATCTCGCTACCCCTCTGTCAACCCTCTTTTTACCTTTCTCTCTAGTCGTTTGTCTATTCGTTTCGCTACCCGTCACCCTACCTATGTCGCTACTCGTCTCTCTACCCGTCTGTCTACCCGTTTGTTTAATCGTCTTTCTACCTCTCGCCACCTCTTCCCAATATTTAAACAATTCATTTAATATACAGAAGCCGTTTATCAGTTATTAAATGCAAACAGAAGTAATTTATGTAATAAGTGTAATCAGATGCATATTTTTTTTTAAAATACATACATAAACCTGAATAATAATTCATCAGTTTTGTGTTCATAGTTGTTTATATCATTTGACAGTAAATCTCAACTTCTTAAACCTGAATTGTCTCAAGCTTTTTAAAAAAACCACAAGGTCTGTATAACTGCAAAGTACCCTGAGGGCTATATTAGCAACATGTTATTAAGTTAAGTGAAAGTTTCGTTATCTCGTTTGCAGCCAATTGCTTATGTCAGAAAGCGTGGCTTAACGCCATTTTAAACTCATTACTGCAACTTTCTTTTCTTTTTTTTGAGGGGGGGGTGAAGGGTTTCAAATATATACATTTAAATAAAAACTTTTGCCTCCATGCCATTAGTGTTGTTTGTATTATTAACTAATGCCTTTTAGACCGAGCTTCATTTGAAACAAATGTAAAAGACTTCTTCTACAGTTTTTTTTTTAGGAGAAACTTTCGTAATTGGGCCCAAAGCCAATCGGAACATTTAATATCATTATTGTAACTCTTATACAGTTAAAACAATATTGTTGCTAGCTTTACTCTTGTTTGAGACCAACCTTGCCTGTGTATCTGAATGCGGAAAAGTTTCATATCCTATGTCAGTTGGCGAAAAATTTTTTAAATGGTGCCAAAAGGTAGTTTTAGCATCTTACAAAATTTTTCAAGAGAGCGGTAAAACATGTTTTTCAAATATTTACAAACATACGTTTATTAAAGCATATTTTGCACCATCTTAAAAATTTAAGGACAATGCTAATATAAAATTTTATCCCCATATTCGATTTTTTAATAAGTAATGAAAATACATAAACAAACTTATTTAACAAACCTAAGAGGCCTTTTTTTTTGATAAATAATTGTTATTGTCAGGGGGGTAAATTGTAAACAATTAATAAACGGCTAGTAAATAATAAATAGCATTTAAAATCTAAAAATGGAGAAGTGGTCCGTATAAAAATGCAAAACGTAACATTATACGCTTGATATATGTAAATCTTTTTTTTTATTTTTTAATATTTCCGAAGGCACAGATAAAAAGGTAAAAATCTCTTTTCCAAATGCCAAATAGAAAATATACAAAATCGAATGCCAAATATACAAAATAGAAAAATATCTGCAAAAAAATATATTTACATAATACGACATCTGCAAAAAAAAAAAAAATAAGATTTAGAAAAAGTAAGCCAAATCCTGCCGATCCCAACAATCACATCGAAAAACTTATCACCAAAAAAGAACTCGCCAAATCTTACGGCACAGGAGATGGATTTTTCCCTCTGAATGCAGAATATTAGTTTTTTTTTCCTTGTACGATGGGTGATTATAATATAATTGTTTCATTTCACATACTACATACCGTTTGATATATTAGTACTTTTATGTTATCCTGGCGCAGTTGATAAATCGCCAAATATTGTTCCTGTAAAATTTTCATATTGAATTCATTTCATTTAAATATAAACCTTTCACTCATTTAATTTAAAATGCATGCCTTTCATTAATCCCATTTAAAATGCTAAAAAGAGAGAAAAAAAAAGAAATAATGCCATAAATCGAAACCTTTTATTTAAACACCAAAGATTTTTTTTTTTTTTTTTTTTTTTTTTTTTTTTTTTTTTTTTTTTTTTTTACACACGCGAAATAAAAAAAGCTGCTATTGCTGAGATTTGCGCCAAATCTCTAATACCAAAGTCTACCAAGTTATCGCGGTGTTTTTCTTTCAAACAGAAAAAAATCCAGATTAATTTTCGATTTTTACTAAATTGAAATATATTGTTATGAATTTTGTATATATCTGTAAATATTCCATTTGTTTAAATTTATTTTATTTTATTATTGTGAAAATTGCAGTATTATTAATGTATTTCCTATTGAGCATCATGTAACTCAATGCTAAAGGCCTCAGATGGTTTGCAAGGAAAACAACCTTACACCCTCATCTTTATAATGGAAGTCTATAGTAAAATCGCCAAGGAATGGGTTTATCGCCAAGTTGGCGATGGTTTTGGCGACTTATTTTTGTCGCCAAATTTGGCGATATATCGCCAAATGTCGCCAAGTTGGCGACGGATTTGGCGACTTTTTGTGCAACCACCACCCCCTTATACCTGTACATTGGGATCCTTTCTCGCTTTGGTTCTCTATCGAAAGTTAAAGCACTTTCTGGTAATTTCTAGCATCTGAAAGCTCTGGAATAATCTGGAAAGATCTCTGAAGCCTATATAAGGGACCTCCACCAGTCCAGTTAGTTAGTTGTCTGTCAACTGCGATTGAATTCATACGAGAGGCTTTGCATTGAGAACTGTGTTTCTCGGATCGATTTTGTCGTTGATACGTCGTATTGAACGCATTGTTTCTGTGTGAAATTTTGCTGCGCTTTTATTGTATTCGAAGATTACTGAATATCTTGTAATTTTCAGAAGATATTTGTGATCGTATTGCACTGTTTATAGTGAATAAAGCCTTTTTATTGTTCTTATATATTGGCATCAGTCCTTTCGAACCCCGAGCTCACAACATTTGGTGTCAGGAGTGGGGTTGAATGCCGATCACCAGAGCAATGGAGGGTGAACTGAAACAATTATTGGAGAAATTGGCTGCGAATCAGGCTGAGATGTCAACCAACCTTGGCGTGTTGAAAGAAGAAATGAAGAAGGATATGTCAACCAACCTTGGCGAGTTGAAGGAAGCGGTGAAGAAGGAAATGTCAGCGATGGATGAGAAAATGACTGCGAACCAGGCTGAAATGAAGGAAATGTCGGAAGAAATGAAGAAGGAAATGTCAGCGATAGATAAGAAAATGACTGCGAACCAGGCTGAAATGAAGGAGGAAATGTCAGCGATGGATGAGAAAATGACTGCGAATCAGGCTGAAATGAAGGAAATGTCGGAAGAAATAAAAAAAGATATGTCAACCAACCTTGGTGAGTTGAAAGATCTGATAGAGGATAAAACAACATCTTTAAATGAAAGAATTGACTCCGTGGAAAATAAATTTGAAGGAAGGTTTCAAGAAATAGAAGAAAATGTTCAAATGACAGCCAAAACCATAGAAGAAGTTCAAATGACAGCGAAAACCGTAGAAGAAAGAGTAGAAGAAAAAGTTCAAAAGATCGCCAAGACCGTTGAAGAAAGCATAGAGAATGTAAAAAAAGATTTGGAAAAAGTCAAGAAACAGAAGATAACTGCCGTAAACTTTTCCGAAGATTTCAAGTATCCAGATATGCTTCCTCGGGCCTTTATTAAACTTTCGACCTATGACGGCAAATCCTCCTGGCCAGTTTTTAAGACACAATTTGGGATCGTAGCGGACGCCAATGGATGGGATTCCCAGACAAAGGCTTGCCAGTTAGCTGCTTCTCTACGAGCTGATGCTGCCGACGTCCTACAGACATTGCCTGCAAATGAACCGCTGGATTTTGAAACGCTCGTCAGTGCCTTAGAATTGCGCTTTGGCGAGAAATGCATGAAGGAATATAGCAGACTCCAGCTCAAATCTCGACAGCAGAAATCCACTGAATCCCTGCAAGAGCTTGCTACGGATGTCGAGAGACTTTCCCATCTTGCTTATCCTGACTGCCCGACTGAAACTAGAGAAAGTTTAGCTCTGCAACATTTCATCGATGGTGTGCGTGACTTTGAGATCCAGAAACAACTCCGGATTGCAGATCTCAGTGACTTAAAAGGGGCTTTAGTTTATGCCCTGAAATTCGAGGCAGCCCAGCAAGCTACAAGGAAAGATCGGCACTTTGTGCGAGTAGCCAACATACCTGAGACGTCGGATACAGCTGTGGAGCGTTTACAGCAGCAGATGAAGGACGTGATGAGACATATAAACTCCTTGATGGACAACAAACCTGGAAGAAAGATCAAGTGCTGGAAATGCGGTGGAGAAGGCCATATTCAAAGAAACTGCCTAAACCGACCCAGCACAGAAGGTAATAGCTCCGCACGAACGGCGGAGCAGGAAAACTAATTAATGGCCATCTCGCGGGGCGGAGGTTGCCAGATTTTGAGAAGCCCCATTATCAATTGTGTCAAATTTCTGCAAGAAGTTACGGCGAGAACGGAGTTTTTATAGTCGGGCGTGTGAATGATTTGCCCTGTAATATGATCATCGATACAGGAGCCAATCTGACCATCATCCGGAAAGATCTAGCTCAGCGGCTAAAAGAAAAGCTCCTCTGGACTCCGCCCCGTGTTATCCTTCAAACCGTGACCGGGGATAAGATTGACATACATGGAAGAATGAAATTGAAAATAAAGTTTGGGAACGCCGCTTACCATCATACAGTCTATGTGGCCGATATTTCAGACCCTTTCATACTCGGACTGGACTTTTTAAAAGAGCATGAATTTACACTGGAATTTAAGAAGAATGAGTTACGCTCTGCTCAAGAAGATGTCACTATTTTCAAACTTGGAAATGAGTCCGGGTCTATTCAACGGATCACAGCCAAGGCAGATGTTATCATCCCTCCTCGGACCGAAATGATGATACCTGGATTAACTGAGAACGAAAGTAGTTTTCAATGTGGCTTGGTTGGATATCCTGAGAAGAGCCCAAAAGGAGTGCTAATAGCATCAGCGCTGGTAGATCTGTCGAGAGATGTGATACCCGTGAGGATGGCGAATGTAAGTGAAAAGTCTAGAATTATCCAGAAGGGTGAAGTGCTTGCTACCTGTGCTCCAGTCACCTGTGTTTGCAAAGACCCGAGCTTGACGTTGTCGGAGCCGCCTACAAGTTTAACACCTGAAATTGGACGAAATGAGAATTTATCTCCTGAGCAGAGACATGCCGCAGAAAGACTGTTCCAGGAATTTAAGGATGTGTTTTCACAAAACGAGAATGATATAGGTCGCACTTCTCTGACACGTCATAGAATTGATACTGCCGACCATCCACCGATTAAACAGCATCCAAGACGCTTGCCGTTCGCAAAACAAGAAGAGGTTTCTAAGATCTTACAAGAGATGCAGAATAGTGACATCATCGAGCCGTCATCAAGTCCGTGGGCCTCTCCCATCGTGTTGGTCCGAAAGAAAGATGGCTCCACAAGATTTTGTGTGGATTATCGTAAACTTAACGATATCACGAAGAAGGACAGCTATCCTCTACCAAGAATAGACGACACGCTAGATACTCTTTCAGGACATAAATGGTTTTCCACGCTGGATTTGAAGAGTGGATATTGGCAAGTAGAGATCCATCCTGATGACAAAGAGAAGACCGCATTTACTACTGGACAAGGACTTTGGCAATTTAAAGTTATGCCGTTCGGGCTCTGCAATGCTCCAGCAACGTTCGAGCGCCTCATGGAGACAGTGTTAAAAGGTCTGACTTTTGAAGCTTGTCTCATCTACCTAGATGACGTCATCATTGGTGGCCGCACGTTTGAAGAACATCTAGAGAATATTCGAAAAGTGTTAACGAAACTAAGAGCGGCGAATTTAAAGCTGAACCCTTTGAAATGCAAGTTCTTCCAACGAGAAGTAAACTATTTAGGTCACATCATCTCAGCTGAAGGTGTTCGAACTGATCCTGAAAAAGTGTCTGCAGTAAAGCACTGGAAACGTCCGGAAAATGTCCATCAGTTGCGAAGCTTTCTGGGACTATGCACTTATTACAGAAAGTTTGTACAGGGGTTCTCCAACATCGCAAGACCCTTGCATAGGCTCACTGAAAGCAAACAGAAGTTTCTATGGACACAAGAATGCGACAATTCATTCCAGCGGCTGAAAGAAGCTCTCACATCCTCTCCAGTCCTTACCTATCCAGACCCCGACAAACAATTCATTGTGGACACGGATGCCAGTCAGGAAAGTGTCGGCGCTGTACTTTCCCAAGAAATAGATGACCAAGAACGAGTCGTAGCATACTGGAGCAAATGTTTATCGAAACCAGAGCGGAATTATTGCGTCACTCGTAAGGAGTTATTAGCTATAGTGAAAGCCATAGAACACTTCCATCACTATCTCTATGGCAGGAAATTTCTCCTTCGTACTGACCACGCAGTCCTAACATGGCTGATGAATTTTAAGAACCCAGAGGGCCAAATAGCCAGATGGATACAACGACTCCAGGAATACGACTTTGACATCAGGCATCGCAAAGGCTCATCGCATGGAAACGCCGATGCCCTATCAAGAAGACCGTGTCCCGAGAGCTGTCGCTATTGTTCCAGAGCGGAGAGCAAGTATAATCCCGAATATGTCATACGCCAGACGAAGACTTCACTATTGACGCCACCAGATCCCTGGAGTGATGAGAAGATTCGAGAAGATCAAATGGCAGACTCTGAGATCAAACCAATCTTGGAGTTATTAGAATCTTCTAGCACGAAGCCCAGTTGGAAAGACATCTCGACTTACAGTCCTACGACGAAGCAATATCGGGCTCTTTGGAACTCTCTCCACGTCAGGAATGGTGTCCTGTTCCGAAAATTCGAATCGGAAGATGGGAACACATCTCGGTGGCAGTTGGTACTTCCTCGATCCCGAATCCCAGAGGTCTTCAAGGAATTACATGGCAGTCCCACTGGTGGCCATTTTGGAGTCATGAAAACATTACACAGAGTCCGAGAGCGCTTCTTCTGGGGAAAAGCGAGAGCTGACGTCGAACGATGGTGCAAATCTTGCGATGCATGTGCAGCTCGGAAAGGACCAAAGAAACGTAGCCGAGGAAGACTACATCTCTACAATGTAGGAGCACCTTTTGAACGTATCGCCCTTGACATCCTAGGTCCTCTGCCAAGAAGTGCTGATGGCAACAAATACCTCCTTGTTGTCATGGACTATTTCACAAAATGGCCTGAAGTTTATGCCATCCCTGATCAAGAAGCTTCTACGGTTGCGGATGCCTTGGTACACCAGTGGATATCAAGGTATGGAGTGCCTCTTCAAATGCATTCTGACCAGGGGAGAAATTTCATCTCTGCTGTGATTGAGGGTCTCTGTCAACTTCTCGGAATGGACAAAACTAGGACGACGCCTTTACATCCGCAGTCGGATGGCATGGTTGAGAGATTTAATCGTACCATCCTCAACAATCTCTCACTTCTAGCCTCAAGAAACCAGCAAGACTGGGACCAAAAACTTCCCTTGTTTCTTCTCGCCTATCGCAGCGCCGTCCATGAAACAACCGGCTATTCCCCGTCTCAGATGCTTTTCGGTCGTGATCTTCGTTTACCTTGTGATCTGCTGTTTGGTCGCCCTCCAGATGCGCCTTCATCGCCAGAGGGATACGTGCAGAATCTCCAGGCACGATTTGAAGACGTCCACAACTTGGCTCGAGAGCGGATCAATATACAGACGGAGAAGATGAAGACCAGGTACGACACGAAAGCCACGGGACATCAATTCAAAGAAGGTGACAAAGTTTGGTTTTATAATCCGACTCGACGTAAAGGACTTTCTCCCAAACTGCAATCGCACTGGGACGGTCCTTATACAGTCCTAAACAGACTGAACGATGTCGTAATTCGGATCCGAAAGTCACCAAGTTCGAAGCCTAGAGTCGTTCATTACGACAGGCTGGCTCCATACTATGGCCATAGTACTTAGTTCATTGACTGTAAATAGTGTAATGTAAATAATGTAAATTAGTATGACCATGGTCTTGTATATAAATTAATGTAATTCTTTATTTTGCTTAGCATTATCATTATTATTGTTATTATTATTTAAATACTTGTATGTAATAATGTCTATGCTTTAATTTAATTCAATTTTTTTTTTTTTTTAAATAAGTGTATATTTTGTATAATTCAGCATTATGAATGTGTTTAATTGTTATTTTCCGTGTTTGCTTTAAGTGTTTTGAGTAGTATAGCATTTGTTGGTAACGGGTTTGCTTTCCGATCAAAGGTTGAACTGCCCGGGACGTGCAGTCCTCGAGAGGGGGGCAATGTTATGAATTTTGTATATATCTGTAAATATTCCATTTGTTTAAATTTATTTTATTTTATTATTGTGAAAATTGCAGTATTATTAATGTATTTCCTATTGAGCATCATGTAACTCAATGCTAAAGGCCTCAGATGGTTTGCAAGGAAAACAACCTTACACCCTCATCTTTATAATGGAAGTCTATGGTAAAATCGCCAAGGAATGGGTTTATCACCAAGTTGGCGATGGTTTTGGCGACTTATTTTTGTCGCCAAATTTGGCGATATATCGCCAAATGTCGCCAAGTTGGCGACGGATTAGGCGACTTTTTGTGCAACCACCACCCCCTTATACCTGTACATTGGGATCCTTTCTCGCTTTGGTTCTCTATCGAAAGTTAAAGCACTTTCTGGTAATTTCTAGCATCTGAAAGCTCTGGAATAATCTGGAAAGATCTCTGAAGCCTATATAAGGGACCTCCACCAGTCCAGTTAGTTAGTTGTCTGTCAACTGCGATTGAATTCATACGAGAGGCTTTGCATTGAGAACTGTGTTTCTCGGATCGATTTTGTCGTTGATACGTCGTATTGAACGCATTGTTTCTGTGTGAAATTTTGCTGCGCTTTTATTGTATTCGAAGATTACTGAATATCTTGTAATTTTCAGAAGATATTTGTGATCGTATTGCACTGTTTATAGTGAATAAAGCCTTTTTATTGTTCTTATATATTGGCATCAGTCCTTTCGAACCCCGAGCTCACAACAATATTTTATTGTGCTGAATATTAGTGCGTGCATATTTTTTTTTTGCTCCATGTATTCCATGAACTTTTCAATTCCGATTGTCTACGAAAATCTCCCCCCGGTGAAAATGACGTACGCACAAAATTTCGTGACGTATGTACTTTAATTGTGCTTTTTTATCTATTTTTTTTAGTATAATTTCCAAACGGTTTGACATTTATTCTTGGTAATAAATAGACGTCGTTGTCACCTTTATAGGTTCCTGCTGTAAAAATTTGAACGAAATCCGTTAAATAATTTTTGAGTTATGCTTGACGAAAGGTTTTAATATCCATCGTAGCTATATATGGGGAAAAGTAATACTGCGCTGTGTATGAGTCTTCATTGCACTCAAACAAGTAAACTCATACCAGTTATTTTTTACAAAAATATTTTACTAATAATAAAATGCACCAATACGTTTTGTAAAATGCTTCTCTCAAAAGTTTATATCGGAAGAGCTCTCAGGAGTCTTCAGATAATATTTTAAAAACAAACAAAACCAACCCTGCAGGTACTTATATAGTCAATGGTGTGCCCAAAATTGCATATTCAATTTCAATATCGATTCACACGTTGACGGACACTTGCGGCTATAGCCGTCAAAGCGAAGTTCACAATGTGGCATGGCGGCTATAGCCGCCTAAAACGAAACGGTCGTTTTTAGACACTACAGCTATAGCAGCACAAATGTGCATTGACCGGCGTACAAGTAGAAGCCCAGTGTCATGTTTTGGAGACAATTTTTTAGGTTGAAGTTCGTTTTCCATCTGTTATACGAGTTGCAGCTTCAGTATGCACGCGCAGGGTGGCTAGTGGTCAGGGAAAAATACAGTAAAAAATAAGGATAGTTACCGGATAGCTCTTATAGAAAAATTCAAATTGATTATTTGATCGAATAATCAACATAATTTTTTCTATAAGAATATACTGGTGTTTATCAATTTTTTTGACTGTATTTTTTCCTGACCACTAGCCACCCTGACGTGGTTGTGAAGGGAGTAGTGCAACCTAATGAAAGGTGCTGAATTAGTAATCAAAATTAAGTTTCAGAAAGAGTAAAACTATACTTCTAATATTCTAAAAATTACAAAAACATATAATGTCAATTTTCGAACTTCACTATTTCCTACTGTCCATCAACGTGTTAAGCATATAAATAAAAGACACCTCATAATTTATTTGGTATTCACGGATGTAAAACAACTGGATTTTAAACAGTTATGGAGGTTTTACTGTGTCGGTAAACAATTCAAACTTTTAACGGCTTTTTAAGATGAGTATTTTATAACGAAGTGGTTAGAGCCCCGTCACCCGGAGCTATATATTATTGTTCCGGCAGTGATTCTTTGATTCAACTCCCGGGATAAGAACGACTCTTCCTTGGGCAATTCGTTTCATTTACCATTGTATGATTTTATTCCAGTGAACATGTACAGCATGTTCTTAAAGCCAGTATGAAAATTAACAAGTAAAGAAGGATCTTTTTATCAATCTCCTTTCGCTATGTAATGCTTTTATGAATTTTATTATTTAAAGTTTGTATTACTTTTTAATTATCGCCATGTTGGAGGTCCACATATTTAGGCCTTACGCGAATAACTGTTGCGTTTCATGTTTTTTAAATTAAATTTATTTTACTGCCTGTCTCGGCAATATCGGCGATTTTCTTTTTTTTTTTTTAATAATTAGTACAGTCTGTTTCCATTATTATTATTTTTACAACATGTTCTTAAAGCCAGTATGAAAATTAACAATTAAACAAGTAGGTAAGTGTGATCGAAGATCCTTCAAAGGGTTTCATTTAATAATACTTTCAAAACACTTTATCCTTTCTTTAATAAATCCAAATAAATTCCATTTAGAAAAAAAAGAAAAAAAAAAAGAAAGTCATTTTTTTATAAAGTAAAAATTTACCGGTCTATTATTTTTCTCGTTTTTTCGAATATCTAAACGGGCGAAGCCCGCTATTATATTCTGTCATAATAATATCTGTCATGTGGACTAAATGCGATATTAAAAAATATATATATTTCAAAATTAACATGTTGTACACCTTCAAAATGTTAAAATATGCGAATATTTCCGTAATCGGGTTTTTATCATGATTCAATACGTTCCTCAAACTCATATATTTACTACATTAAAGACGTGAGTATAAAACATCACAAATTTACTGAATGGTGTAGAGACAAACGATTTGTATACACCATTCAGTAAATTTGTGATGTTTTATACTCACGTCTTTGATGCAGTAATGTTTCATGGTGTAATCGTTCAGCATTTATATCATATATTTACTATTCTCTATTACTCATATTGATACTCGTTTTGTATTATTCTCAAACATTTGAGAAATCTGTTAAACTTCCAATATGACGTCAGATTTTCTTTTTAATCCTCTAATGACGTGATATTAATCTGCTTTGTGTACATACACATACTCCTTGTATTATTGAGAAATCTTTCCGTTTTATTACCACTATGACGTCAATAAATTTTATTTCACATTAATCTTTTTTTCAATTGGTGAAACTTTTTATTTCATTTTCATTTTTCATGTGGAAATCGTCTGATAGAAAATTGATTATTGCAGAAAGAATTTCATCGTGGATTTTTAATTTTTGGCATCTGCTATAACGAAAATGTTTAAATGTAATAGGAAAAGGCTGTTAGAATTTTTGTTTTTTATCTCTATTTATTAAAATAATACGAATTTTTCAAATTTTAATATTTTGAGCTCTTCATAGTTGGTATTCAGATTTATACACAAAGTTTCAACTCTGTAAGTTACATAGTTTTTGAGAATGGCTCTGTGACAGATAGACAACGGAGTGGGAGTAATAGGGTTTCGTGAGATGAACGAAACCCTAAAAACAATTAAAGAAGGATCTTTTTATCAATCTCCTTTCGCTATGTAATGCTTTTATGAATTTTATTATTTAAAGTTTGTATTACTTTTTAATTATCGCCATGTTGGATGTCCACTTATTTAGGCCTTATGCGAATTACTGTTGCGTTTCATGTTTTTGAAATTAAATTTATTTTACCGCCTGTCTCGGTAATATCGGCGATTTTCTTTCTTTTTTTTTTAACAATTGGTACAGCCTGTTTCCATTATTATTATTTTTTTGTCTCGGGATTAAATAGATTGTACGAGTTCTATTCAAAATAGGCGTTGCTTATTTATTAATGCTTGTTCATTTGTTTATTAAGCAGTTTATGTGATTTTGCGTAATTTTAATATTTTCCCGTAATAAATATTTTACAGTACAATATCATAAACTGAACGAATAATTTGTCGCTAATAATTTACTGTGAAGAATATAGTGCAATAGGGAGAACTTAGATAATTATTTATTTTAATAATTTAAGTTCTTGGGTTTTAGTGGACAGAAAGATTAAAATTTAGCTTCTTTTTTTCTTTCCTTGTCAACAATAATACAACATAAAGAGGAATCATTTAATTAAAAAAGTGAGTACTTTTTAATCATAATCTAATTATACGGCAAAGTAAATTTAAATTAGTAATAATAATAAATAATATTGAAAATAATAATAAATATATAACTTTTTAAGTTGATATTATCTATTAGTAAAATGGTATACTTATAATTAAAATTAGTAATTTTTTTTTTTTAATAATTTGTTGTAAACCTGGTGAAATTTGACAAAATAAATCTTTTTTGATTTTTTAAAAATAAATTTCATTGTTATATCTTGCATACTACAAAAAGAAGAGAATAAAGATTACTTTCAGCTTTCTATGAATCTCTAGCTCTATCTGATGCATAAAAAAATTGTATAATTTTCAATTACAATTCTGAGACTTATAATTAAAATGAAACACATTGGTATTCTTGTCTCTATATTTGTTTATTTTGTCAATATTCCCTTTAGTATTTATTTTTGAAAAACTAGGTTAAATTCTAGAACAAGCGAGACACTTGGCCGAGTTGAATTTAGCTAGGCGATAAATGAGTTTTTCTTGCTACCGGTTTGTTTCTTACTTCCTACTGTGGTTTATTCTGGAAATTGAGTTGGTTTTTGAGGGAATTAGATTGGAGTGGTTGGTTTGTTGTGGTTTGTTCTGGAAATTCGATTGGGTTTTGAGGGAATTAGATTGGATTGGTTGAATTATTGTGTGTCGTATAGCAGGATTTGCTGAAATACGTTTGTGGAATGAGTTTTGTGTTTGACGTTTTGTTGTATGTCGTACAAGGATAATTCCTGTGAAATATTTAAAAAAAAAAAAAAAAAAAAAAAAAAAAAAAAAAA
Source organism: Maratus michaelseni (assembly GCA_963931845.1). Classification (NCBI taxonomy): domain Eukaryota; kingdom Metazoa; phylum Arthropoda; class Arachnida; order Araneae; family Salticidae; genus Maratus; species Maratus michaelseni. The sequence continues at coordinate 15,366,026 of OZ007600.1, forward strand.
AAAAAAAAAAACGAAATATGAGAAATAAATGTAAGTGAATTTTTCTTGATTTTATTTGATAAGATGTATTTTATGCATTCTAGAGATTGCCCTATACCAATTTTTGTGCGCACAGACATAAATTACTGACCGCTGCTTGAATGAATTAATAAAGATTGCTGCACAGCGAGTTTCATGCATCCAGGTTTTTTTTTCCAGTTAATGTACGAGAAGTGTACATATATAAGTTACTGACCGCTGGTTGAATGAATTTCATGCATTCTAGAGATTGCTGCACAGCAAGTTTCATGTATCCAGGGTTTTTTTTTTTCGTTTAATGTACGCGAAGCGTACATATATAAGTTACTAACCACAGATTGAATGTTTTTCGTGCATTTGAAAATCAGGGGTCTCGAGATTCTCCCCAATCATAACGTGTGTGCTTTGTGGCTGAGATGACTACTTACATAGTTTCTATGAGAATTTCTTTCACGAAGTAAGAGTTGATTTTATTCCGTTTTGTGACAATTTACAAAGTTTAAGCAAGGAGGAGAAAATAGCTAAAAACTTGTAAAAATAGAAAAATTTGGAGGAAAAAATTGCTAAAAGTTTGTAAAAATCGAAATATCCGGAGGAAATATTGCTAAAGTTTGTGAGAATACAAAAATACGGAGGAAAATATTTCTAAAAGTTTGTAAAAATCGAAAAATCGTGAAGAAAAGCTTAAATAATCGCCAAAACGAAATAAAATCGATGTTTACTTTGTGAAAAATCTTGCCGTAAGAGGCACGCGTTCTGATTGGGTAGAATTTTTCGGTTGGCGCGTCAAATAATTGCCAAATCGGGTGTCTCGCTTGTTCTACGATTTGACCAATTAGAATTATTACAGAAAAATTTGGTCATCATAATGCACCCCCCCTCCCCATTATTAGTTTACCCTTAAACTATAGGGGTTGACACTATAGGTACATCAAGAAGTAATGTGTATGAATGCCTTCATACCACATATTTCATGTCCATATTTTCCCTATGTAACAATTTCATAATTAATAATAAGTTGTTTACTTCATAATATTTTTATTTTTAACAAGCAATTGCAATGCATATTTTTTTATTAACATATAAATTAAATATCAGAGTAGTTTTATTTAAAAATATTCTAAGATAATTTAAAAAAAGGGTAAGTGTTGTAACTAGTAATTGTTTTTTATGTGATAAACCTAAAAGTACCAACTATTTTATCCTGCACTTTTTTGTCTGAAAAAAAAATTTAGTAATAAAAAGCAAACTATTAATTCTTAATAAATGTTTCATTCTATTTGATTGATAAATGAGAAGAAAGTTACCCTTTATTTACAGTAAAGTTTTTCTTACCTTCAAACACAAGCCATTTCATTCACAAATTTCAAAGTGTTTGTTTACAGTTACATAAACTGATCATGTGTATGAATGACTTTTATTATCAGATTATGTTAAGGAAGTAGTTTCAGAGTAACGATTAAATTAAACATCACACTAATTATATTAAAAAATTGTCCAAGATTACTTTGAAAATGGTAAGAATCATAACACTTTTTATGTGATAAGCCTAAAACTGCAACTATTTTATCCTGCAATTTTTTTATCTTAAAAAAAAGATTTGTTTACAATTTGTTATACAAAGACAAAATATTAACTCTTAATAAATGTTTCATTCTATTTGATTGATAAATGAGAAGAAAGTTATCATTTTTTTTTTTATAGTAAATAAAGATTTTATTACCTTTATAAACAAACTGCTTCATTCGTAAAATTCAAGATGTTTGTTTACAGTTCTATAATCTGACCATGTGTATGAATGATTTTTATCACTGTACTAGAATCGATTGAGTTATATCTATAATATTCTATTTTATTAAATTAAATTAATTTTAATCATCTAAGGAAGTAGTTTTAGAGAAAAAAAATAATAATAACAAAATAAAATAAAATATCAGAACGTCATAGCAATAAGTAGTATATCTTTTTTGACGTAATATTATATTAAAACTTATGTCTTCAATACTCTTTGATTGTAGGATTATAAAAAGTCTTCGTCATGGTCTGACGATATGAGCATTTTTACTTTCTTGTTTCTATAATAGACGAAAGTATTGTAATCGAAAATTTTCACGATGGATTTACACTTTTTATGGGTTAGAGATTCCCAAAATCATGTTTTTTTTTTACAAAATGTCTGTCTGTCCTCATTGTATCATCGAAAAGTGTATGAAGTTATGCTTCAAATTGAACCAATTTTTTTTTTCTATTTTTTTGGCTATAGCAAGCAGGTCTTATTTGAATTTGGGGATATTTCGAAGAAAGGGGGCGCAGTGATCGCGATTTTTGTTCCATTTTCGCTATTGTATCATCGAAAAGTGTATGAAGTTATGCAGATAATGGAACCAATTTTTTTTTTATGTTTTTGACTATAGCATGCAGGTCCCAGTTGAATTTGGGGATATTCCGACGAAAGGGGCGCTGCGATCGCGATTTTTGTTCCATTTTCACTATTGTATCATCGAAAAGTGTATGAAGTTATGCAGATAATGGAACCAATTTTTTTTTCTATATTTTTGACTATATCCTGCAGGTCCCACTTGAATTTAGGGATATTTCGATGAAAGGGGGCGCTGTGATCACTATTTTTGTTCCATATTCACTATTGTATCATTGAAAAGTGTAGGAAGTTATGCACATAATTGAACCATTTTTTTTTCTTTTTGTATATGTGATGGAATGCTACAGAGTGATCAATTAAATTATTTGAATTTAAGTCTGACTGCATAGGATTTACCACTATATTGCTGTTTATTTATTAATATGAGTATTTTAAATTATCCGAGACGTATAGTATTTATTTTGCACCTATGACTCTAAGGATCTGATATAATGATTTATACTTAGAAAATTTTATTAGACAAATTATCAATTAATTATAGAGAAGAAAAAGTTGCGTTGTGAATTATTTTTGAAGTTCGGATCCTCTTTGAGCCAATTACAATCATCAAAGGTTACCTGTAGAGAGTTGTATAACATTAAATAAATAATGGCTTATTTTAAAACCTAGATTGTAATATTAAAGAAAACATTTCCTAAAATAAAAGAATTAATATTAATTCAATAAATTAAGTAAACGAAAGGAAAACTGACTAAAATTAATTGACTATAATATTGAGTTTATTTACAAGATAATTATAAGCATTTAATTAGAAAACAAACATAAATGTTTAAAAAAAAAAACATATTCAATCCTAGTTGAAAACTGTATTCTCAACATTTATTTTCTGAGCATTTCAGTTTATCTTTCTGAATTAACAAATTCAATTTTGAAAGGCAGAGTTCCATATCCTAGAAGTACATTTTTAATTAGCCTTTTTATGTTTAGATCGGGGAAGGTTCTTCATATACACGTAAGTTCATATTATTAAAAGAATATAGCTTAATTAAATAAAATGGAACAATGGTGAAGGAAGATTGTTTGTTACCTTATATTACTAGATAACGTTGACAGCATGAGGTAATGGCTGACGCGTTTTCGCTTTTTCTTAGCGCACACATTTCCATCTATTGGCACACACAATCAAAATCTGTTTAGTTAGAGAGCAGTCAACCTTCTACTTTTCCATCTTTTTTAAATCTGAACTCTAAAAAAAAATCACATTCTTTTTCGTGGAGAAAAAAGGGATGGAATCATTTTTCCCTTTTCACATAAAATTAAGGCCTTATACATTTTAACTTCTTGAAAATTTGCATGTTTCGGCCATACCTCTAATTTTAGAGAGATGACCATCGGCAGACGGGAGAAATTTGGTACTCCCCTTGAGTGTTTCATAGGCCAATCGGTACAATAACGATTCCTCTTGACGCCGTGCTGTGTCTGGGAGGTAAAGATGCTCTGACTTGGGAGGTCTCCGTGCCTATTTAAGCTCTCATAAATAAATGTGTCATATTATTGTTCTGACAATTTTCTCCATGACATTTTTATTAGGTGTAGTTAAATCATTCGTGGGAACAGAAAAACAAATATTTTCTTGACTGCCGTGGTTCACTTTGTTCCACAATTATCTACCTGTATGCGCTGATCCTAAAATGGATCTTTAATTTGTATTGTTCACTGTTCACTGATTAGAATGATACCAAATACTCTGCTAATATGCAGAAAAAAACCAAATTCTTTTTTCTTTATAGTGTGTGCTAGTTTAGATATAGATGGTGGTATTTCTCACCATCAATATGTTTTTGACTATAGCCTGCAGGTCCCAGTTGAATTGGGGATATTGCGCCTGGAAGCCGCGCTGTGATAACTGTATGAAGATTTCAATTTCGAAAAGTTTTACAAAAAATTAGAAATCCTAAATACTTTTTGCGTTAAATGTTCGGCCTTGATCCAAGGATTCCAGGCCATTTTTTGTTTTGCCTGTATTAAAAAATGGCTGAGATATAGCAGTTTGAAATTCTAGGGTGGCTGATATTTTGAAACAATACAGCAATATTCCTCCATAAACGGGTTAATTTATGCGTTTTAGTGAACATGGTTTCGCCAAACTTTCTTTGATTGTTGTAACCATCGTTTCAACACATACATGCTCAAAACTATATATTTATTTTCGCCAATGTCAAATTCTCGCCATCCTTGGCAACAAATGGTGAAATATCACTAAATTTGGCGACAAAAATAATTGCCATATATGAAGCCAACTTGGCTGTGTATGTCTAATTTGGCAATATTCACATTCAAATTCAATATGAACGAGAACTGTGAATGACTCTTCTGTAATCGGGTTCCGCGTATTGTAGCTTCGTGTATTTTCAGTAGAATTAGCTAAAATCTCAAAACCAATCAATAGGGAGGCTATTTTTTCCAGCCGGTACAGGCCAGAAAGACTTTTCGTAGTTTAGTATAATACATCGGCTGCTCGCATCCAGGTAACCCGACGATCCACAAGCAGCTGATGTACAACAGAATGACAAAAAAAAAGTGATTTTTTTGGCGGTGTGATAGCGAGTTTTGAAGCATTAACATGTATGGTATAGAAGAAAGTTTTGGGATTGGCATATCCGACTAGTTAATAATAGAAAGCATTTAAATTGCTCATGCGTAACATAATCTTGGTGATATTTCAGATTGCATCTATCAAGATCAGATATTAACTTGTATCTGTCATTTTCTATTATAAAATATTTGTAAATGCAGTATGTTAATTTTTACATTCTTTACATTTTAAATGTTTCCAAACTATATGTATTTATTATCCAGCAAGAAATGACAAAACTTGCATCAAGTGTTTTTCACAGATTAAAATCATTGTCAGTAATTGTTATATTAAATTTGGTATCAACTGACTGTTTCAATTTTTTCCATGATTCTGGAGATTGAAATTTATCTATGGTTATACTGCCATATTGTTTGAAATGATTGTATTTTTGTAATTTAAAACAGAACTACTAATAATGGTAATTCCCAGACATGGGTTAAGCCATTGTAAAGGTAAATTAAGGGGGTGAACCTTTGAACACGTCGAAAAAAAAAAAAATGTCACTATGTTCCAAGCTTTAAAATTTGTGTAATAAGTCAAAAATGAAAGTCAAACTTCATTTAAATATAAAGCTCATATTTAAATTTATATTTAAAAAATATATGCGTACTTGTAAATTGATAAATGAATATTGAAATGATAAGTTTAAAAATATATATGATAATAGGAAAATATAATGCATAACACATTATGCGCGGGATAAAACCCGAAAATATGCATATAAAGAGGAAATTTTGGTGAGAATAAATACATAATAGTGGTACCTTTATACTAAAACCAGAATATTTGTAAAAAATATTGACTAAATTAAAAAAAATAACTTAATAATTTTGAAAATTAAAAATTTTCGATTTTTTAAAAATATTTTCAAAATACAAAAAAAATAATAATAATAAATAAATAAATAAATAAATAAATAAATAAATAAATAAAATCTTACCTTTTTTTGGTTTTAAGTTGTAGATGATACAGAAATGAATATGTGGTGAAAATGTTTTTTGATTGCCATGCATAGTTTTTTAGTAACACTGCGCGCAAGACGTATTATGTTTTTTTCTCTTATTATCATATATATATATTAAACTTATCATTGCGATATTTATTTATGAATTTACAAGTATATATATATTTTTTAATATAAATTTAAATATGAGCTTTATATTTAAATGAAGTTTTATTTTTATTTTTGACAAATTACACAAGTTTTGAAGCTTGGAACATAGTGATATTTTTTGCTTTTTCGACGTGTTCAAAGGTATCCTACCCCTTTAAAGAAGTTATCTACTCTTGAGGCAGACCTTTTTCAGTGGATATTTGTGAGAAATAATAGAACTGTACTGAATCTAGAAGAAATAGCATTTTAAATATCACGATTTTCTTGATTTTTCAAGTGAAAAACAATTAATATTGATGATGGAATGCTACAGAGTGATCCATTAAATTATTTGAATTTAAGTCTGACTGCATAGGATTTACCACTATATTGCTGTTATTGATTAATATGAGTATTTTAAATTATCCGAGACGTATAGTATTTATTTTGCACCTATGACTCTAAGGATCTGATATGATAATTTATACTTAGAAAATTTTATTAGACAAATTATCAATTAATTATAGAAAAGAAAAAGTTGCGTTGTGAATTATTTTTGAAGTTCGGATCCTCTTTGAGCCAATTACAATCATCAAAGGTTACCTGCAGAGAGTTATGTAACATTAAATAAATAATGGCTTATTTTAAAACCTAGATTGTAATATTAAAGAAAACATTTCCTAAAATAAAAGAATTAATATTAATTCAGTAAATTAAGTAAACAAAAGGAAAACTGACTAAAATTAATTGAATATAAAATTGAGTTTATTTACAAGATAATTATAAGCATTTCATTAGAAAACAAACATAAATGTTTAAAAAAAAAAAAAAAACATATTCAATCCTAGTTGAGAACTGTATTCTCAACATTTATTTTCTGAGAATTACAGTTTATCTTACTGAATTAACAAATTCGATTTTGAAAGGCAGAGTTCCATACCCTAGAAGTATTTTTTTTTTGATTAGCCTTTTTATGTTTAGATCGGGGTAGGATCTTCATACACACGTAAGTTCGTATTATTAAAAGAATATAGTTTAATTAAATAAAATGGAACAATGGTGAAGGAAGATTGTTTGTTACCTTATATTACTAGATAACGTTGACAGCAGGAGGTGATGGCTGACGCGTTTTCGCTTTTTCTTAGCGCAGACATTTCCATCTATTGGCACACACACTCAAAATCTGTTTTTTGTTAGAGAGCAGTCAACCTTCTACTTTTCCATCTTTTTTGAATCTGAACTCTCAAAAAAAATCACATTCTTTTCGTGGAGAAAAAAAAAGGGACGGAATCATTTTTCCCTTTTCACATAAAATTAAGGCCTTATACATTTTAACTTCTTGAAAATTTGCATGTTTCGGCCATACCTCTGATTTTAGAGAGATGACCATTGGCAGGCGGGAGAAATTTGGTACTCCCCTTGAGTGTTTCATAGGCCAGTCGGTACAATAGCGATTCCTCTTGACGCCGTGCTGTGTCTGGGAGGTAAAGATGCTTTTACTTGGGAGGTCTTCGTGCCTATTTAAGCTCTCATAAATAAATGTGTCATATTATTGTTCTGACAATTTTCTCCGTGACATTTTTATTAGGTGTAGTTAAATCATTCGTGGGAACGGAAAAACAAATATTTTCTTGACTGCCGTGGTTCACTTTGTTCCACAATTATCTACCTGTATGCGCTGATCCTAAAATGGATCTTTAATTTGTATTGTTCACTGTTCACTGATTAAAATGATACCAAATACTCTGCTAATATGCAGAAAAAAAACCAAATACTTTTTTTTTATAGTGTGTGCTAGTTTAGATCTAGATGGTGGTATTTCTCACCATCAATTGATTTAGCATAATGTATAGTAAGTTTTATGATAAGTACCTGTAATATTCAAGGAACGTGTCCTCAAAACTCTTCGCGTAAAAAGTTTCTGGCGAAATTATGGCGGTAGAAAGAAATGAGTTGGTAACACTCCGACCCGTAGGGTTCTGTAGGAGTGATTTGCTGTTCCTTGTGTCATTTCCCTACATTGAAGGTTTTTGATGTCCAATCAAACGTTTCATTTGTAAACCATTAAGTATAGAGTAAAAATTTTAGTAGATTCGAATTTTTCGAAAAATTTTACATTAAATACATACCAAGTATACGGATGAAATAAGTACGATAAGGAAACAAAAATATTTTCGTAAAATAAAAAGAATCAGAGAAGTTATATATTTAAGACTTTTCTTAAAGTGAATTCACGGTACAATTCCTATTTTTTCCGCGTATCAATATATTTAAAGCTAAAAGCGCATTTCTTAAGATTCCATATAAAATTTTTCATATATTGATCTCAGTGCGCATGCTTCAACATTTTTTGAAAGCAGGAAGGGGAAATACCAGGGAGATTCTCCCCTTCTATAGTTTGAGAGTGAGCTGGATCTGAACAAAAAGGAACAGGCGGTTCAAACCCACACAATGAGAAACCCATTCATCAATCTCCTCTCTTCCAATAGGAAGAAAAAAATTCTGTTTCTTTGAAATGACAGCTTTCCTTTCAGATGAATTTTACAAGCAGCCATTTTCTTGCCTGGAGCCTAGGTCAATTTTCGTTGAAGAGAAACGCTTCACGCTTCCGACAAAAAATAACTCAACAATCACAGTTCATAAAAATACGTTGATGTAGTTTCTGCAGGATTCTAAATGAAATTTTCATGTTTTGTCTTTCATTTAAATCCAAGTTGACCGAATCCGAAGACAGTGGGGCGCCCAATCCTAAGTTCGTTTAATTCAAGGACCGTTTGGAATAAACCGACCAGCGTAGTGGGCGAAGCTCTGCTGGTATAAATTAAAAGTATTCTCATATTGATACAAAAAGATTTGTCTTTCATGAATCGTGGTTTAAATTAAAATTTTCAACAATAATTTAGGCTAAAAAAAAAGAAGAAATATCATCAGTCCTTTAAAATGCATACTTTAGTTTTATAGATAAATCTTAATGTAAGGTAATTTGTAAGTTACATTAATTTAATTTGACTCGAATCAATTACCTGGAAATGAAATTACAAAATCTCGATTATGGAGATAGATTAAAATAATTTCTTCAGTGTGGCTCAAAATGTGAATATGATTGTATTTATTTTAGAATAGAATAAGTAGAAAATGTTTTCCATTCTATTTCGATATTTTTTAAAAAGTGATATTATAATTTTTGAAATGAAATTTGTACTAAAACTGAAATTCAGATGAAATTTGTAACGATTTAATAAGATTATTTTAAAAATTTGTTTTTTTTTTACTTTAAATATGAGAATATTTGAGTTCTGTTAAGTTGATATACGAATTTTGATATAAGAATTTGGGCTGCATTAAAATCTAAACATTTTTTTTAATTTAAAAAACTAGTCGTTGGGGGCCACCGTAATACTCACCCATCATGGATATGCATAATGTAAAATATTAAAATAAAAATGTGTAAACTACTTATAAAATGCATTGCAATTTGAATAAAATCGTGGCTTAATGACGTCATAAACTTTAAAGGCTCGATTACTGAATTGCTTGAAAGAAACATCCTTATAACTCCAAAAATAATAATCCTATTAACTAGCGGTTTATTGCATATGATTAAGCATAAAATTTCCAATTAAAATATATCTTTGAAGTGAAATTTGGATGAAATACAGGGTCATGAAAAATCGAAGAGTGTGGGAAATAGGATTCCAAATATCTCGGCAACTAATTATCCGATCGACTTCATGCTTTATGCAAAATTTATGTTTTTTATTGTCTTTTATATTCATTTCTTAAAATAAACAATTTCAAAAATTTTTATATACCTTTCATCAGAACGAATATTTCGAGAGTCTGAAAAAAATAGTTCCGGTTAATCGAGGTTATTGAAATGAAATAGGCTTCTTCCCATTATTACATACTAAGTACATACCAAATTGCAAGTCTCTATCTCATTTTTTTCGGGAGATAGAGCGTTTACAGACACACAGACACACAGACGGACGGCAAATTTTTTTTTTTCTAAAAATATGTTTTTCGGAATCTCCAGTGTCTGAAACGTGTAAAATCAGTCACAATTTTTTTTTCGATTTTCAAAACGATTACAAGACTTACCCTACTACGTATGATGGGTAAGTAATAAGAAGAAAAGAAATTTTTTTATACATGTCCTATGTATTTTACAATCAATTTATTCAACCTAATGTATTCCAAAATTAAAACAACCGAAACAACAACAAAAACGAAATACCCTGTTTCGAGTTGAAAATAATGCAGAGAAAAACAGATAAAAGTTGCCAAAAATAGTGAACAGTTTAACGTGGTTCTCAAATGATCTGCTCAACAACGCGAAGCTTTCTGACACGATTTCAGACTAATTTTTAAACGCAAAGGCATAAAATTGGCAGGCTTGACTATTGAAGTCATTTGGAATCGAAATGTGTTTTTCATTTTTTTATCAATAAATTATTTATCGAGTTATAAGCGATTCGTGTCGCGATAAGACACATTTTCCCCTGTTCTCGTACTACTGAATCAGGAATTCGGTTCAAAACGACGATTTGACAGTATTTTCTGAAAGGTCTATTGCCTTTACCAAAAAGTGGAAAACGTCTGTCAATTACCTAGTTTCTGAATAAGAACTCCTGTCAATTTCATGTGTTTGCGAACAAAAATGAATTAAAAAATGTGTCAGAAAATAGCTCCTTTCGATTTGAGAACAGCCTTAAAATGATTTATCAGGTTTTGTCTGTTCACCTGTTCATTAGATCTTTTTTTTTTTTATGTTAATCAATATTTTTCAATATGCGTTAACTTTTCTCCTCCCCGCTAAACTATAACAAAACTAATTTTCTTAAATTAGTTATTTCTATATATTTTTCTACATTAAATCATCAATAATTTTTTTAATTAAAGCACGCAGTGTGTTTTTCTAAATAAAAGGGTAGAAAGGGCCAATCGAAAAACAACAGTACAAACTCAGAAAACAGCTGAACGCCTTGGCTAGTATTGTTTAGCAGTTGTTTAGCGTTAAACTCATCTTATGGATAATTAGTTTGTAGTTTTTCCGATAAAAATATCACAGATTGTTTACTGTAAAAAACACATATTCTACTACCTTCGAAATGAAGAATCGAAAATATTGCTTTTTTCATTCATATCAATACCAAACATGAAATGTGATAATTTGAATAATAATATGATCGAAATAATGATTCCGCGTGCCACGGAAAAGATACTGTTGCCAAAAATATTTAAACCATATTAAATGTCAGTAGAGAGCTATTTCATGTCAATAGAGATTTGACGTAATTTTAAAAAATACATTTTTGAACATAAAATAAATGCATTTAAAAAAGTTATCGGCACTATTAAATTACAACATGCAAAGAGAATGCTCCTTCAAAGTATTTAAATTACTCATATCTTTTCCACAATCAAAAACGGTGTATATTATTCTAGTTGAAATAGCATGCATTCATGTTAGGCTGTATATAACCGATTAAGTAGTATATTTAAAGTTTTAAAAGAAAGCGAAAAAAAATTCTGCACCTAGATATATATGTGGCGTTTTGACGAAGATGAGACACTACGAGATGCAATACTCCACGAGAAAATGGCAGTCCGTCAAAGATATAGTAGGCCGCAGTCGATTTCAATAATCATGGCGAAGTGGTGAGGCAATGAAATGAGTCCACAAGAATTTCTTCCATAAAAACCAGCCAATTTGCAGACAAATCTTTTATTTAGAATAAGAGCGATGCCGTAACAATTCCCATAGGCATAAAATTATAGCCGTCAGGCTTCACGATGGCTCACGACATGGTTTAATAGATGTTAAATAGCTGATATGAAAATTCTACGGGACTAAAACACCAGATACATATTTGTTTATACTTCCAAACACGTCAAAAATCCTCCTCTCCGAAGGATGCGAACGAGTTTTGTTCACTGAGCGGAGTGATCCAGAATACGACGTCACGTGCGCACAAACCAATGAGTGAGAGGCGACCTCCAGACCAGCGAATAAGGCGAGAGGGAGAAGCTAAAACAGGAAAGAGTTCCTCCACTGGCCGCGTATCAATTTTGAAGTGAAAATTACCCAACGCGCGAAATCAGATCATGGAATAATAATAATAAAAAGAAAATGGCTTTTTAAAAACATTCGAAACGAGAAAGCGTCTCGGAATTTTATAGATTGGAGAGCTGATAAAAGCTACGAATGAACTTAAAATTTTAGATTAAGATTTGGAATAAGATAATTATTAATATACGTGTATTTACTTTTAAAAGGACATTAAAGAGGAATAAATATTATTAAGAATTAAGGAAATACTGACTATGTCAAAAGTTAGATTAATTTAAAGGACTTTTACGAAGGATTTGCGAAGGAAATAATTTTTTATATAACATATATTAAAGTTAAATCCCAAATGCGATTTCCTACACGCCAAATCAACGATATATCCCTGATATGAGAATCCGACTAAAGCCAAACTGAGTAAAAAGGCTAGCTAGACTTTCTTTTTTTTTGACAGGGTTAGATTTCCGCAACCGGCTAGGACTAGGTCCACAGCCATCGAAACACTGAAGGCTAACTGACAAGAATGTGACGTCATCGCTAATCGACCGACTTCTCACGTCACCACTTAAGTGGAGAGAAAGTGTTTCACTACTCTAAAGTAAACTTTAAAAAATACACAAAACTTAACTGATATATATATATATATATATATATATATATATATATATAACTTTTTAAATAAGTGTTCTGTGATGTTTTAATTTATCTTCACATTAGAATATTTTGTTGATTTATTCTAACTATATATAATATAAAACTCGGTACTTCTCCATTATCCCGTCGATCACTTTCCATAAAAAAACTATCGCCAAACTGTAACGCCAATAAAAAAAATGAAATATCATTAAAAATCACTTGATGACATAGAAAACACATTTAGCGCATATGACGTCAAGTGAATGTGATGCCACGATTATGCATTTTTGGCGTTAAATCATTTAATTTGGCGATAATTTATTTTAATGAAAGTGGTCGACGGGATAATGGAGAAGTTACACACACTACAAATAGGCAGTTCTGATTGGTGGAAGTACTCTGACCTCCAAGTGAAGTACAATGGTTGATCAGCTGATTGCAACTTCTCTATTTCACCAGCGGAGAAAGGTAATAAACTGTATTGCGTTCTCCGCCTGAACCGTGTGTAGCTTTTCCTTTTCGCTTGTATTTCTTATTCGGTTGTGGAAATCATTGAAATTATAAATAAACAGCAAAGAATGTCGAGCTTTTAATTTGAATAAAAAAAACATTCAATTTGAAAAAAAAAGAAAGAAATGTAGTAATGTTTGTTATTAATATAAAAAATTTTTGTTAAATAAATCTGTACAAAATTATTTTTATACCTTCATATTTTAACATTATAATAATTTAATATATATTTTTAACAGACTTAAAAAAAGTAGCTTTGTCAATTCGGCAATATATTTATATACGATACATTTATTCGACAGTAAATATTATATATAAATATATTCGAAAGATACCTGTGTCTGTTCACAGGATACTGATTTTTCTTTTTTCCCCCATAAGACTCATTTTTACAATATTAATTTTTATTTAGATTTATAAATAAACCACATTTACTTATCCTTTACTGCCGTCATCTTTGTAAAAATAGGCGAATTGTCGTAAATGTTTAATATTTTGCAGGAACATAGAAATAGACTTTCGAATAAAAAAATCGTTCCTAGAAAAATGTTTCAAATAGATGACGCCTGTGTAGGACAGTTGTATCAATTCGTCTGCTTGACAGCGATCGTCTGGTAGGTATCCGTATTATGGTTTGTAGGTGGCGCTACCTTAGCTGAGTTACAGTGTCTAGAATAATATAGTGTGGCAATCGCGTATACCGCGTAATGCTTTAGAATTATCCAAAAAATTACAATTTCGTAGGTGGCGCTACCATCAAGCTTCCTTGCTTGAAAACAAGGCTACGTGTATTTACCAAAGACATTTAAGATACATAGACTGGCAATACCCATTTAAAAGCCATCAGCCATCTGAAGTAAATTGAAACATCTCAACCGCGAGGTCTGTACGTCAGATTTGAGTTGTTTACCATTAATCGCTATGGTTAAAAGCTACTTAAAAAAATTAATTTTTATTAATGTATACGAAATTTATGCCATTTTTTTACATCAAGCTATATTTTTATATATCTAAATAAGCATTAAAAATATTTAATTTCCTAAAATAAAATTAAATAAGGTAATTTATTAATAATTTTTTTGAATGGTGTATTTGAGTAAGAGTATATAATTTTAACATGCAATAAAGGCGAAATGTACATTGAAACGAAACAACGAAGCGTCTGAAACCAAGAAATTTTTTTTAAAAAAAAAGGGGGGGGGGAGGGAAAGAGAGAGAGAGAGAGAGAAAGGAATCTATCTAAGTTAATTAATTGATCCTTCAAAATATTCATGCATGCGTGTACGTTAAAATTTAAAGATGATTCCAAATAAGTTTTGCAATAAAGTATATTTTTAATTTAATAGTTAATAAAGCTTAACAATTTCAAAAAAGTAAATAATGTAAGCAAAATCAAATAATACAATACTACTAATAAAATAAACATACATATTTAAATATATATTCATCAATTTTAATTTTGTAAAATATTTATATAGTTGTTATTTGTTTCAATATTTTAGATTTATGTTCGAAAATTTTATCTTGTAAGTTAAGCAAAAATAAAACTTGTTTAGAAATAAGATTTTTGTTAAAAAGATAAAGCCCTTCTAATTTGACTGACCATTTTAAAGTAAACTTATTTTTACGATAACTTAAAATATATTTTTGCAGTTCACTCAAAATAAATTTGTTTTTTGAAATGTGTCTGTTTATGAACAAATACAGAGTAAGTAGAATAAATAAAATATCTTGTGCTAGATTCTACATCCTCCACCCAGGAGGTTAAAGTACATAGATGCTATTGTCCAAAAATGTACAGTTAAAATTATAGGGGAGACTGGTACACAGTGGACCACTTTTTCAGTTAATTTTTTTTTTCTCTTTAACAGACAAACCGATCTGCATAAAAATATTTTTGAATATTCCTTAAACCTTTATACATTCATCATAATTTTCTCAGAACATAGTTTTTAATACATTTAAAAAAAAAAAAAAAAAAAAAAAAATTATATGCACTCGTAAAGTGGACCAGTGTGCCCCAGAAGTGGGGCACACTGGTCCACCTACCGGGTCACAGTAGACCGCTATTAGGTATTATCTGAAATACAATATAAATCTATTTTTCATTAAACTAATTGTGTTTTATTTCCTCTTTACCCACAAAATAATATAGTAATATAAATTTACAAGTAACATTTTGAAAAAAAAAATAATTATTATATTTTGAAAATAATAACAGATTAATACAGGAACAATTGCAATTTAGTTGAAGTTATTACTTAAGTACAAGAAAATCAGTGCACATTAAAATTTGCAAATGAAATCCAAAAATATTTATGAGTAAGATTGAGCCTGGAATTTTCCTAAAATACTTTTGGGGTCTGGGAACAACATTATGAAATCATTGACATCAACAACAGATTCATCTACAGTTTCCAGAAAAATAAACTGATTTCCATTCAATTTGCATCTCATGAATCTTACTTGAATAGAATCATCACCAATTAGTAGACTACAGTTATATTTATCAAAGGTAGTAAATACAAAACAAAATATTTCTTACTATGTTAAATAAATTGTTATTTTTCTTTGTTTACTTTATTTTACAGTTAAATAACTACTTTAAAACAATATTTATTTATAGAAAATAAGCAATTATTAAATATTTTAAACATTATGCATTACAGGAGCAGAGTGGATTGTGGACCACTGTGCCCCAGAAGTGGGTGGTCCACTGTGCCCCATGTTAAAGTTCAATAAATAATCATATTAATATTGTTTATAGCTTTCTTTTAAACATATTAATTTTAAAGTTCAATAAAAACAAGTATCTTAGCTTTTCAAAAAAGCTGTTTTACCTTATTTATCTACAACCTTTAATTACAAAAAAAATAAAAATATGATGATGAAAATTTTTACTTTTAGAAGCTCAAAACAACCAATCAGGATAAAATAGTTCAATCTGATCTAAACATATTTTCTGAAGGCTATACATAATCAGTGCAGTGCTGTTGTCTATGAGGATAGAAGAGAAGCTTAAAATTTTTTTTAAATAAATAAAATATTAGGGGGTGGTCTACTGTGCCCATAGGTCCAGTGTGTACCGGTCTCTCCTACTGTGTGTGGTGTACAATTGTGAGAACTAGCAATCAACAGATAATTTCTTATTCTTCGGTAAGTGCATTTTTATTTATGAGTTTACTTAAGAATGTCTATTTTAATAAATGTTGGTATCATTGTTTCATTTATTTAGTCAGTATTATTTAAAGTGATGACAAAATAAAATTCACCAATTTGATCTGGCCATGAATTTATGGCACAAATGAGATTTATTTAAAAGCAATTACTTGATTATAAGTTGTTTAATTGAGATATGTTTTCATTATATAAATTGGACACGAAAAATATATTTATTCATAACTTTTTTAATCAATAAAAATATCACTTTCTTATGAATCGCTTCCTTTTAATTTAGCTGTTACAGTAGATAACTGTTTTGGAATTCCTAATGCATTTCTAATATACCTTCAGAGTGTGGTATAAAATAAAAATATTTACTGAAACACTAAGAACTTTTTATTACTGTTGTTATCTAAAACTGTACAATTAGAATAATTTTTGCAAGTCCTAAATGAATATCAACATAATGACATATCTGATAATGTAAGCTATAATCAAGATATCTCTGGTCTGCCTACTTATGGAAGTCGAGGAGATGACTTACAAAGCTGACTTTTGGGATTCAAGGAACTCAGTTAACCAAGTCTTCTGTTGGAATTTTTATGCCAGCTGGGTACATTCACAGCCAGAAGTGTGTATTTCATATTTCTGTCTGTAAATGTAACTTGCTAGAGCTTCAGATGTCTTCCACGTCCAAGAAAACTCTTGCTGCAACTCTTCATTTACAGTTTCTGTTGCGTGGGTTATGCTTGCTTCATTCACAGTAATCCAATATGCTGATTTTAAGATTTGGAAAAATTATTTTACTTGTACTTTTTTGCATAACAAACAGTAATAAAAAGTTCTTTGTTTTTCAGTAAATATTTTTATTTTACACCTGTATCTGAAAGTGTTATATATTAGAAATGCTGGTACTTCTCAACTATTGAGGTCTTGGTGACGAGTTACAGAGAACTGAAGCATCCCTAAAATTTCTCATGCATATTTTCTGGCAACCTATATACTGTTACTCATACACATTTTTTTTTTCAATATTTATATAATTTATTTAATATAAAGAAGCTATTTTTATATACAAACAGAAGTAATTTGTATGTATACATATATACATGGTTCTTCTTCATTATCCCGTCGACCGTTTTCTATAAAAAAAATAAACTATCACCAAACTATTATGCCAAAGCCAATAAACAAATGGAAGAATGTTGACATTAGAATTATAGTAGAAAAGTACCGAAATGCATTAGGAATTCTAAAATTAATAAGGATTATCTATAACAAGTAAATTAAAATGAATTTATGATTCATGAATTTAATACTTTCATTAGTGTACATGGTGTGAATACTACCAGAAAATGTTTTAATAAATTTTATCTTTTTCTAATTCACTGTATTAATAAATAATATAATATATATATAAAGCTAGTCTACTTAAATTGAAACATTTAAAATTGTGGTACTTTTGTATTAGCCGAGCATAGGTAATACATTGCCAAATGTTGTTACTATCTTCATAATTTTCATTGCATTCATTTCATTTAAAGTACACAATTTTCACTGAAAATACATGTATTTAAAACACACATTCTTTTTATTATACATACACATATATTACTCATTAAATTTAATATACAAAGAAGAAAAAATAATACCACAAACTAAAACATTTTATTTCAACATCAAAGCATTGTTTATTTTTTACACATGCATAAAATAAAAGCTGCAATTGGCGAAAAAGAAAATGCTATTGGTGAGATTTGATTAAATTATAATTTTCTGCTATAATTAGTTGCTATTGCTGTTCATTTCTTTTCAAACATTTAATAAGTAAGATAGTAGTGTTATTTAAATCTATTTTATATTTTAAAGAAATTTTTTTGCATAAGCAGTCTACTACTCATATTGAATTAATATCAGTATGTCTGAAAGGTTTAAATCAGTCGCAATAATAAAAAGATTTAACAAAAATCTGTGTCTTTGAAAGTGCACTCTGTTTTTATATGAAAAGAAATAATAAAACTAGAATGTAGGAAAGTGTTTGTTAGAAATTTAACTGTCTTATTATGCAATTTAAAATTGTTAAACCCTTTTTGAAATTCAGAATTATCTGAAAAAGAAAACCATATAGGTATTAGAAATTGAAAGTAGAAAACAATGTGAAAAATAACATGCTTAGTGCACATAAAGGTAAAAAAAATGCTTTTAAACAAAAAATTCTGAAGTCAAAATAAAATCGTAAAAGCATGAGGCGCTAATAAAAATATTTTAAGTTCTCTAGAAAAAGTATGCAACATGGCAGCGCACACTGCAGATTAATCTAGTAACTTTAAAATAAAGGCTGTTCTTTAAAAAAAAATTTAATTTTTACTTTATTCCTAAATTATTGTATCTTTTAGGGATGCACCAAATATTCAGTATTCAGTCATACTACTGAATGTTTGGTTAAGCTGAATATCATATTATTTGGTTAGGCTGAATATCAAACTATTTGATATGCTGAATATTCGATTTGGCCAAATTTCTTGATATTCAGTCAAACTGAATACTTAAAAAAAGTGTTTTTAAAAGCTTTTTTTTTTTAAAACCTTAGATAATTTTTATTTTTAACTGTCAATAAATAAAGATATTAAGAAATACAATCATATTTAAATAACAGGGATTGCTTTTGCTTTATTTATTTGCTGTTTGAAAAGTAACTGTTAATGATGACATTCATAAGAACTAATGATCTGTAAATGCAAGTTTTTGAATATTGTTAGCTTTTTCACAACTGGATATTTCTAAACATAATGAAAGATAATACGCATCTTTCAGGGGTTATAATAAGTAACAACCAGAATTCCAACCACTTATTAAAAAATACAGTGTATCTCACTCCATGTCGAACTTGCATTTTCATTTAAAATTAACAATAATGAAGATATTGTAACAATATATTCAAACATCAGACTTACTCTGCTTTCTGTAAAATATGACAAGAAGTGTTAAAAAGTGACACTAGTGCAGTGCAAACACTAAGCTGGATATTCCACTATTCAGAATGCAGCTGACAGTACATATACTGTGTCACTGATTAAAATTCAATCACTTCAATGATTCCAATACACTTTATACAAAACAAAGTTAATATGATAAAAATCTTGCTAAAATATCTTCATTATTGTTAAAGTTGTGAACAAATATTAGGGTTCTACTTGTAGAAACCTTGTATTTTTGACTGAATAAATGGATTGTGATGTTGGTTTTCTGTACAGAAAATGCTTGTCTTGGCCTCATTATCGTCCTCAAAAGTTTGTTCTAAAATTTTACAAACACCATATAAATTTTCAACCACTGAAAGTAATTGTTCACTTTATTCATTCTAGTACATTTCAAAAACTTTCTTGCTCAGTTGCCACCATTTGAATGTTTTATTATTATTATTATTTACTCGCTTCTTGTCAAATAAATGCTATATGATTGTAAAATATTCCTTCAAAATTTCTTTTTGATTTAATATATTTGTTTTAGAATATAAGTAAATTTTATTCATATAATTTAGTTCACAGAAGAAGTCATAAGTTGAATTTTTTATTAATTAAAAGAGTTAAGACTAATCCTTCTTAAATAATTTAAAGCACAGATTTTTTTTTTTTTTTTTTTTTTGTAAAGTTTAATTGTGAAAAAGGTTTTTTTCATGAAAATTGTCTTTGTGCTAAATATGTAAAATTATTTTGAAATTTAATTTTTAAAAACTTTTAAACCATGAAATATAGAAGTATACAGCCAGTCGAATATTCGGTATTTCGCCAAAGTCACTATACGGTGCATCCCTAGATCTTCTTATTACATTTTCTTTGTAAATGTATATTTTGCTTAATTTATGGGTTACTATTTTTTCTTATGGTCACATATAAATTTTGTTTTGTTGCAGATTGACACAGAAAAATCTGCTGCTGGGACTCAGTAAGTTGGAATTTTAATCCCATTCATAATATATTTTAATTTATCATGAATTATAGTTTTAATCATCAATAATAGCTTTTCATTACATTGGTTTTAATGTGTCACATTTACTGGGGACAAGTCATAAAACAAAATTTTTCATTTTATGAGTAACGATGATTCCAAACTCCTGCCCAATGAGGATCCTGGTTGCACCGCTGTTATAATTCATTACTATTATTATTGCTTATTTATGCTTATTTTGCTGCAAATGTTACTTTACATTATTGTAACGGGCAAATACTTACTGTTGAGTTTGAATCATGTGGTAATAGATTAAAATACAAAACCATGCCTGAAAATTAGTTATTTAAAAAAATAAATGTTTTTTTAATTTATAATCAATATTTCTAGAGCTGTGTAAAAGAAGGTTAAACCTGATAACACGAATAAACAATGTATTTAAAAAAAAAGAACTGACAGTCAATAAAATTAGCAAATAGCATGCCTTTATAATACGGATGCCTTCATGCAAAATAAATTTCTTGTTGATTAGTGTAAGAGACCTATTATAAATCTTTGTAATTTTATTCTTTCAAGATTTTCTTTTTCAGTGAATAAGTGATTTTTTAGTATGTATTTAAATAAAACATACAATTTTGCATTCATCAAAATTATGAATGCTCTACAGTTAAGTTCTAAAAAGGCAAAATAAAATTCATATTGTAATATTTGTTCATAAA
Source organism: Maratus michaelseni (assembly GCA_963931845.1). NCBI lineage: Eukaryota > Metazoa > Arthropoda > Arachnida > Araneae > Salticidae > Maratus > Maratus michaelseni. Next base: position 15,387,200 of record OZ007600.1, read on the forward strand.
AATATATGATAAAATAATGTATTCTTGATTTCGAAGCACCAAAATGTCACCATGGATAAATACCCAAAACATGCTCAGCAAGATCTCAAATTCCCTTCACTAATGTTAAACATATAGGCCTATAATGCATTCATATTTTTTAAATATCTCCTCCTCTTTTTTTTTCTGTGTGCTGCTCTTAAAAGATGCCTTTTTTATATAGTTGTCAAAATATTTCTAAAATTTATACTTAATTTATAATTTTATATGTTAAAATCATTAATAGCTGTGAGTAAGATCTTAACACTTCAAATAATTAAGTCTGGCTAAGCATGAAATAAAATTTCTGTATTTTTATGATTTTGAAGTAAATTATTAATGGAACAGATGCTTTACACTCACGCAAACATGTAAACATAAGTTTGGCGACTTTTTGGTTGGCGCGATTTTCAAGACCGTGCAAAACGAATAACTTATTACTATGGCTAAGTTGCCAATAAAGGAAAAAATCCCTTAAATTTGGCGACTTTTTTCCTTTTTTTAACTGATTATTATTTTTTTTTTCTGTGTGAGTGTAAAGCATCTTAGCCTTATTAATATATCTTTATAAGGCGAGTTTCATTGAATAATTCAAGAAAAAAAATCTCATTCTTATTATGCATGACCAGAAATACACAAAATTCTAAATTCTGCACAACCGCTGCAGATTTGAGGGTATATGTAGGAGTGGGAAACTTTCAGAAAATCTTACCAGCCAGCAAGAAGCAATATACAGTTGAAAATTGTTATGACAGAATTTACGCAACTGCAAAAATAATTCCTTACTATAATAATACATTTTCGAATTTTTTTTTTCCAAATAAAATTAAGAAATATATACAATAGAGGAAAGTTTAGTATAAGGTTAGAACTTAGTTACCATAGTGACATTGCAGTAATTTGAAGAGTTGCGAAATACAGCTAACAAGTAAAATCAAATCTTCTATAGCCTGCAGTTTTTAAAAGACTTCTAAAAGATTCACTCGCCTCGTCAGAAAAGCCACTCACTAGAGGCAAGTAAAATGATGTAATTCCACAACCCTGCATATATATATTTTTTATTATTATTGTTTTTTATACACAAATTACTTATGTTTGTATATAAAAAAAAATGGTACTTCTCCATTATCCCATCAACCACTTTTCATAAAAAAAAATTATCACCAAACTGTAATGTCAAATAAACAAATAGAAGAATGTTGCCATTGTACTATCAAAATAAGTAAATAAAAAAAAATTCAGAAAAGCCCCACTCACCAAAGTGTCAACTAAGTTTAAACAACAACAAAAATTACAATATATTAATGAAAATAGAAAAAAAAATCTTGGATGTTTATTTATTTACATTATTTTTCTTAATTACCCTTCTCAGCTGGTGAATAAACGTTTGTAACATCAGTTGAAATTGATCTATTGCACTTAACTATGCAATGCAACATTTTATCAATGCATTTTTTATTCTAATATCATGGCACAGCCGTTTAAGGATGCAATTGTTATTTTAATTAACGAAATAACTAATAAATCGGTAAAACCTAATAAAAAATACAGGTAAATGTTGAATTAAAAACCACTTGATGACATAACAAATACATGTAATGCTTCTAACAACAATTGAATGGGATTGCATTTTTGGCGTTAAATCCTACAGATTGGCGATAACTTTTTTATGAGAAGTGGTCGACGGGATAATGGAGAAGTACCAAAAAAATAAATGACTTTTTATATTAAATAAATTGTATAAATACCGAAAAAAATTTTGTGTAAAAGAAATGGCTAAGATATTTTACACTCACGCAGAAAAAAAAAATAATCGGTTAAAAAAAGGAAAAAAGTCGCCAAATTTAGGGGATTTTTTTCCTTAAATGGCAACCCAGCCATTGTATTAAGTTATTCGTTTGGCGCGGTCTTGAAAATCGCACCAACCCAAAAGTCGCCAAACTTATGTTTACATGTTTGTGTGAGTGTAAAGCATCAGTTCCAAAGAAACAGTGAATAGGTTGCCAGAAAATATGCATGTTAAATTTCCTTCTCTCGCCAAATTAGTCGAGAAGTGCCAGCATTTCTAATATATATCACTTTCACATACAAATATAAAATAAAAATAGTTACTGAAAAACAAAGAACTTTTTATTATTGTTATGCAAAAAAGTACAGAAATAATTTTTCCAAATCTTAAATGAACTTAATATCCACATATTGAATTACTGTGAAGCATAACCCACGCAACAGAAACTGTAAATGAAGAGTTGCAGCAAGAGTTTTCTTGGACGTGGAAGACATCTGAAGCTCTAGCAAGTTACATTTACAGACAGAAATATGAAATACACACTTCTGGCTGTGAATGTACCCAGCTGGCATAAAAATTCCAACAGAAGACTTGGTTAACTGAGTTCCTTGAATCCCAAAAGTCAGCTTTGTAAGTCATCTCCTCGACTTCCATAAGTAGGCAGACCAGAGATATCTTGATTATAGCTTACATTATCAGATATGTCATTATGTTGATATTCATTTAGGACTTGCAAAAATTATTCTAATTGTACAGTTTTAGATAACAACAGTAATAAAAAGTTCTTAGTGTTTCAGTAAATATTTTTATTTTATACCACACTCTGAAGGTATATTAGAAATGCATTAGGAATTCCAAAACAGTTATCTACTGTAACAGCTAAATTAAAAGGAAGCGATTCATAAGAAAGTGATATTTTTATTGATTAAAAAAGTTATGAATAACTACATTATGAATAAATATAATTTTGCTGTTCAAACTAAAAAAAAAATTTACTTTCTTAGTTTTATATAACATCGAGAGCTAATATCTCAGTGTTTATATGATAATGAAACATATTTCAACTAAACAACTTATAATCAAGTAAGTAACTACTTTTAAATAAATCCCATTTATGCCATAAATTCATGGCCAAATCAAATTGATGAATTTCATTTTGTCCTCACTATAAATAACACTGACTAAATGAATGAAACAATGATACCAAAATTTATTAAAAAGGACATTCTTAAGTATATTCATAAATAAAAATTGACTTACCGATGGATAAATAAAGTTTTATTTATGCATATTGATTGCTGTTTCTTCAATTGTATGCAACACGCATATAACAATTGCGATTTCGTCTTAACAAACTAATACCACAATAAAGTGTTAAATTAAATAGAATACTTTTAAATTTAATAACCATTTAAAAAAACTTTTATAAAAAATCTCGAATAAAGAAATTATAGCACAACACAGCTAACCGCATATAATATACTGTACGAGGAAATGTCAACAATCTGACGTACGTCAGCTGTGATCAAAAATCCTCAGTTAAACTGACAGTTTTGCCAGTCTATGTATCTTAAATGTCTTTGGTATTTACTAAGCGTTAGTTGCAGCGTCGAGAGCAGGAATCTCCATGGTCGAGAGATTACTAAAAATTATGTAAAAACTTATAAAATATTTCGAAGATGGGTAAAAAACGAGACTCCCATTGTTTTGTTCCTGGTTGTGCTACGCAGTACAAAAACAGCAAGCTATCTATTTTTGGTGTACCCAAAAATCAAAATATCTTTGAAAGATGGAAAAAAAATCATTCCTCGTGCTGACAAAGAATTGAGCATGCAGTCTGGTCCTGGTGTAGACTCTAAATAAAGTTTTATATTGATTAAATAAAACTCTGTGACGCGTTCATTCATTGTCAAATGAACTTGTTACTGAATAAGTATAAAAGTAAAACTATATATTTTTTAAAACACTCTTTTATAAGTGTCCAATGTTTATCATATAAATCATGCTTAATTTCAGGACTGCAATTCATATTGTTCCAAAAGAAATTTGTTACAATATGTTAATTTGGTGTGACTTATATTATGAAAAAAAAACATTGCTTTTATTTACTCTTGGTAGAACGTGCAAATTAGTGATTTTATTTAAAAAATTATAATTTTTGCCCTCTCTTTTTTAAGATATGGCAATAAAAAAGGAGAAAAAATTGTTTAATCTGTGTATTCAGGATTCCTAAATTATTTTCTCAATTAATAATCATAATTTAAAATTAAACTGTTAATTGATAAAAGCTATAACTTAAAAGCTTTAAAATTAAACTATTAATTGATAATATATATATATTACTCTATTTTTTATTTATATTTTATACTTTTCAGTGTTTAAAATATTTTACTGCTGCAGTTTCAATGTCAGTTGGCATATTTTATGACGAACATCAACTGAATTTTTTTACGTTTAAAAGCAAATTTGTAATTTTAAAAACATTGATAAATTAATGTTTTTTTGAATTTCAACATAAAAAAAAACAAAAAACAAAAACTGATATATTAATTTTTATTGTCATTTAGTTGGTTCTGCAAATTCTATTTTGCTTTAATTAATTTTAAGTATCAAATACCAGACAATATTTCCAGTCTGAAATTAATAAGATAATTGAAAAGATAGTTACTGATTTTCTTTGTTTCTAACAAGAAAAATTAAATTGTCAAACAATCAACATAAGATAATTAAAAAAACTTAATATTTATTTACTGTAATACTTTTTCTATGTACTTACACTCGTTACACAAAAATTAGTTACTACATGTATATGACAGTTTCAATTAACTAGCTTATTAAAATCAAAACAAAAAGTAAATAAAAGATTGTGTGGGATGATCATTTTGCAGGTTTTATTAGTGCTTAAACCTGTAATAATATGAAAATTTATGAAATAGTTTCTTATTACTGTTATAAATAAAGCTCAATGTTTAAAAAAAAAAAAAAAAAAAAAAAAAAAAAAAAAGAGTGTGTGCGGAGATCGCATTGTTTATAATAATTGAACAATCTGAAAATAAAGTGTTCTGAAATTTATTCCTAATGTATCGCGTATTACAACATAAATCTTTTTAATTCTATTTTTCGCAAAATTTATCTTTCAAAAATAAATTTCCCGTAGCTTAAATTGCATCATAAATATCTAAAAACACATTGGATTTCTATTCATTCGTAGCAATAAACTGGATCATAGCGTCCTCTGGTGGATTTGTAATTATTTGGATACGTTTTCGCTCGTTGATTTCCACACTATATTATTCTAGACACTGTAGCTGAGTTGTACGCCGGCTGCCACCACGGAGCAAAGAGAACATGAGATGAAATGTTTACGTTTAGCGTGATGCCAAAAATACAAAATCCAGTCCTTGATCCACGTGCAGCCTCTCTCCATCCAATGAAGTGGCTTGTTTGGGCCTAATGATTTGAGCGATAGCCGGTCCTGCAGTTGTGCGGACGAATAAGCTCGGGTCCCGTAAGATCACCGAAAGTGAAGCAGCATCGACCGTGGTCAGTGCTTGGGAGCAGGGCCTGATTGCCAACGGGGCAAACTTCCACCAGTAAAAATTAATAGAAATTTTTGTTTTGTTCATGACAGTAATTTTGAAAGAAAACGGCATTTAAATAAGACAAAAATTTCTATCAAAATTTACTGGTGGAAGTTTGCCTCGTTGGTGATCAGGCCCTGCTTGGGAGGGTGACAACCTCTCTCGGCTGCGGCTGCTGTGGGACCATGTACGTTAATGGGAGCTGGTGCATGTAAAATCTGTTCGTGGCTCCAATGTCCTCCAAGTTTAGAATAAGCATTATCTCTGGGGATGCCAATCCAGGTGCAGGTCTCTCGTCTGGAATTGGTTCAAAATTAAAAGACCAGCTCTTCTGGATGGGGCTTGTGAGTGCTGAAACCATTTGGTAGGCCTCCCCCTCCTGCTGACGCTTCCGCGATAACCGGCTTTATATTACAAGCCATTTTCACGGTTCTCTGCTTCTCTATACTTTCTCTTAACTCTGTGGGCTGCCATATAGTTCCAAAGTCACGACTCAATATTAAAACTATTTCGTTAGAAGTCCGTATCTATTTCTATATTCATGCGTTCTACCACGGCCTAACTCGATTTTTCTCCTTCCCTTTATACGGCCGTAACAAAAAGTCATTTTCCCTTTGTTCAAGAGGAATCAGAATTCCTCTCCGGAGGAACGTAGGTGGAGCTATTACTTACCATTACTAATGGAGAATTTCCTTATCTTTGCGTTTCGTTCGTCAAAACTATTTATGAATTGATATATCCGAGACTAATAAAAAACCCTTTATGGGAATGTGACTTAAACGAGCATAAAATAAATATATGCTCATTAATATGTGCAAAATTCTTGCCCATCATTAAAAAAAATATGGCAAGGTATTTTACAAATGAAGCCAATTTATCTGCATATAAGAACTTTTTATCAAGAAAAATTTTAAAGTTTACTTAATTTTAATTTTATAATATTTAATGTATATTTCACTGTAAAAATTATCAATATTTAAAGTCTAATCAAGAAATAGAATCTGCATATACCTATAGATACATATATATATACAAGTAGGGTGGATAGATTTATGAATTAATATTTTAAAAATCTGAAAAAATATTCTGTAATTTCTGTAACCAATATTCTAAAATTTCCACAAAAACTATTCTCTCATAAATCGAGTACATAATGCTACAGAAAAAAAAAAAAAAAAAAAAAAAAAAAAAAAAAAAAAAAAAACTTGTTCATTCTCCAAAATTATAAAACCTGTAAAAATTATTATGAATTTGTTAAATAATCCATGTTTTGAGAGAAAAAAAAGCGACATGAGTTGATTGCCGGATATTGGCGAAATAGGTTTTCTTATTCTGTTGATATTATGAAACATAAAAGTATCTTTTTATTTTTATATACATACTTTTATACCATGACTTTCCAGAATTAGAATATAATATTTAATTTGATGTGTAATTCTATTATATTTCTACATGCTTATATATTTCAGATCAGTACCTATAATGGTTAAATTTATTAAAAATTATTTTGAATGTACACATATATACCTATATTTTAAATAATTAAGAATCATGTAAAAATAATCCATGTTTTTAGAAAAAAAAATCGATATGAGTTCATCGCCGGATATTGGCGAAGTTGCTTAATTTTCTTACTATTGTGAAACTAGTAAATATTTTTTTAACTTTTTGCTGTGTATTTTACGCTCAGAATTATCAATGTTTCAAGTAATCCAGAATTTAAATGCATATAAATATAGAAATTTACTTATAATGTTTGTTTTGCATTTTATAGTAGCGTGTTATTTAAACTATTTTTAATTGCTTAAAGCATTGTATTTATTTATTTTATCTCTAAATCTTTTAGTTTTTACCGTTTGTAGTAAAGAAAACGCCGAAACAAAAGATACATATGTTATATATACCTTTTATAATGAATATATTGCAAAGATTCTTGTATTTTTACGTATAGAAGTAACCTTTGCTAAGCATTATTTATGGTTAGGGATCCTACATTAGAGAGAGATTGGACATTGACGGAAAGTCCGCCATATTAGTTACAAAGCAGGAGGAACGCCGTAGAACGCAATGCATTTTCATCCGCGTCCAACACTTCTTATTCTATTAAAATCACCAGAAATTCATTTCATATGCCTTCACAGAGTCATTCAGAACATAAATATAAGCACAATTCCGTTTTAATGAATAAGAATTCTCAGAAAATGCTTTTTCTTTTATTCGGCTGAATTGCAGGGTTAACATTTCGGGACTTTACATTATGCTTAAAATATTCGAATTTTACTATAAACAAATATTCAAGTTTTTTTTTTTTTTTTTTTTTTTTTTTTTTTTTTTTTTTTTTTTTGGGAGGGGGGGGGGGGGAGTTCATTTAAAATGAACATTTCAATTTATGCATAACACAAGAAATGGTACATAATGTAATTTTTTGTAGCGTGGGTATTTATTTTTTACTTTCCTCTGTTTAAATGGTCATGATTCATGATATAGATTAGTTAGGTTACTTTTTTAAGTAAATAAATAAAATTTCTTAGAGGGAACTCTTTTAATTTTATAAGGTTAAAAATATATCATTTAATAGCAATAAGAAATTAAAAAAAAAAAAATACTGAAATATTCAGAAAAGTATAATTTTTTTAAAACTTATTCCTAATATACCTTCTTTATTAATGTATTTACATTAATAAATTTAGATAGTTTTAAAGAAACTAATTGCTTGTATGAAATTAAAAAGCTTCAATTTTCTAGAATAATATACTTTATAATACTAAGTATATCTAAATATTAAAAAAAAAAAAAATACATTCCGAGAAACTGAATAAAAAAATTTACACACATATGCTTAGTAATGTTTATTTATATACAGGTTTATATATTGTGAATTTATATATTTTTGCAATTGTCAGAGTCAGCGCTTTTATACATATATATATTTTTTTATGCGGAAAATTTAAATGCTTACGTCTTGTGCTCTCAAATTCCGCGGATATGTAAAAAAGAAATTATTAAAATATGAACAGTTTAACAATTTATTCAACTATTCCTTATAATTTATAAACAATTTCATATTTTAAAAAGAATGCACTATATACAATTTTATTCTGTATTACGTTCTTAAAATAAATGTTTCAAAATGTAAACAGAAATTCATCGCCAATAACGTTTGCCAATTACCGCCAACTGTGTCAAACTTCGAAACTCCAAATTATTTACACGTTTTGCTCACTCACTACAAAAAGATTTAAATCAAAATTAGTTTTAAAATGTAAAACAAGAGACGCAGAAACGAAATTGCTTTGTTTGTGTTACTCATTTCAATAGTTATTATTTAATGAAACTGTTTAAAGTTGACCGCATACTCAACAATTGAACTCTGACAATTTAAAGTATGTTACAAAATAAATAAACATTACTAAATATTAAAAAGTAACTATAAACAACAAAAGAAAATTATCTATTAATAGTGTACTAAGTCTTGATACAATATGTAAAATGTTGAATCTTTAAAATCCAAATTTTCTTTAGAAAGCAATACCAGCCTATACATACGACGTAACTAAAATGGCGGATTTGTCAAATCTGCCGGCGACGCAATGTCCAATCTCTCTCTAATGTAGGATCCCTATTTATGGTAAGTATATCGCGCCATCTACCGGCGAAAGTAGCTCTTTAAGGATTCCGAAACTAAGGGGTGATTGTGAAGGCCGTATGAGGGGAGGGAGAAAGATCGAGTTTGGCCGTGGTTCTACCTTCATGTCGACTTATAAAGTCGTAAATTTTGTCATCTGAGGTTTTGTTGGATATGTATCATTATCCGTTCGATAATGATCGTAACAAAATTACAATTCCTGGGGTCGACTCCTGTGCGCTGGCAGACGAATAAAGATATGGGCGTGTTTGGAAAGGGAAAAAGAAAAAAACAGACTCTTAACCAGGAAACCACGCCGTTAGTATAATAATGAAAAAAATCTAAATAAGCAGCAATCGAAAGAGCATATTGAAACATGTTTTTTGACGCTTAAATCATACACCCTTCCAGGGGCGCCATTTCGGGGGGGCTGGGGGGGAACAAACGCCACCCCCCCAAGAAATCTGAAATTTCAGAAAATTTATCAGTTTTCACAGGCTAGACTAGGGATGCAAAACCTGTGGCCCGCGATGAGTTTACTGGTGGCTCGGGAATCAATTTAGCCGATCGGACGCGAAAAAGTCGCGAATTTTGCCAATCGGGTGCGTAAAAATCGCGAATTTTGTCAAATTTCGCCGATTGGACGCGTAAAAGTCGCGAATTTTGCCGATCGGGCCCGTAAAAGTCGCAAATTTTGCCAATCGGGTCCGTAAAAATCGCGAATTTTGCCGATTGGGTGCGTATAAATCGCGAATTTTGCCGATCGGATGCGTATAAATCGTGAATTTTGCCGATCGGGTGCGTATAAATCGTAAATTTTGCCGATCGTGTGCGTAAAAATCTCTAATATCGCCAATCGGGCGAGTAAAAAACATGAATTTTACTGATGAGGTGCGTATAAATTATAAATTTTGCCGATCGGACGCGTAGAAATCGTAAATTTTGCCGATCGAGCACGTAAAAATCGCAAATTTTGCCGATCGGGTGTGTATAAATCGCGAATTTTGCCGGTAGGGTGCATATAAATCGTAAATTTCGCCGATCGGGTGCGAAAAAAATCATAAATTTCACCGATCGTGTGCGAAAAAATCGTAAATTTTGCCGAACGGGCGCATAAAAATCATGAATTTCGTCAATGACTAGGGAAAAACTGCGAATATTGTAAATTTTTTTCATCCTTGCCAACTGAATTTGGTTATGTTGACTAAGGAGGTGGTTGAGTATAGGGGGCTAACCCTCTTTTTAAAATTAGCATTTTTATGAACTTTTAGGCCGATCCTCCTCCTCCTTCCCCAAAACAAAATTTTGTCCACACTACGGATTTTGGCTCTCGACAATCCAGTCATTTTTGTGACTGGTCTACCTCTTATAAATGTTGAGCACCCCTACTTGATATCCACATTTTATGACTGAATATGTTAAGAAGTACAATTTAGAATAATATGTTTCTCCTCCTTCCCACCTTCTTTCTTGAAAACACAATTTTTTTTTTCGGCACTGGCAATCTTTAAAGCTAAATTTACTCCTTCAAATAAGGTCAAAGAGTATTTTCACTCTTTGAAAATAACCTTAACTATATCTCTTTTATAAATACAAATGTAAACTGTTGATATATCCTTCCCCACAAAACTGAATATGTTGACTGGGAAGGAAGGAACCCAGGGGGCTAAAACTACCTTTCCGAAATTGATGTTTTTTTAAAAATCTAATTGTAGATTTAGATCCCCCCCCCCCTCCGCCTTAAACATTGAAATGTTTTTTAAAGCCTTGCTATTGCGACATTCTATAAGTGGGACATTTATTATTAATGAGTATTTTGGATAGTTTTAGAAATATATGCGAGAAAAAAAATATATGAATTGCTTCTGAGCTGTGTACAGCAGTATTAAAAGAAAACGCGTTATCCCCAAGGCTAGAATTTTAGTGATAAATTTTCTCTTTAGCCAAAAATAAGGGGAAATTTTTTATTTTTTTTTCGGGGGCAGGGGGGGGGGGATGTATATTCAATTTCCTAATTATATGATTTGTTAATTTTGTTTTATTAGTGTCACATTATATTTACTCCAATCGTTATAATGCTATTAAATCATTTGCTTTATTAAATGATATTATATATACAGTATGCTCTTAAAAATCTTCACAGCCTGACACTAGAGTCCTGTCCAGATTTGGTTGTAACCGACCCGAATCCTGACTTTAATCCGATAGACTTCAAGTCGAATCCGAAATATTCATACTTGAACCCCCGAAGTGAAAGAAAATGAATGTATATTTTAATACATTTGTGGAAAAGTAATCTACAAGTTTACCGCTTATGTGCAAAAAATAACACATATATACACCCATTAATATTCAAATATACTATAGTTTTTTCATTTGAAAATTATTCAGAATCTCCTTTTGTTTAATCGGTTCATCTCGAACCCGATTCGAAAGAGTCAAAGCCTAACCCGAAGCGTATAAAGTTTACTCGACCCGCAAAAAAAAAAAAAAAAAAAAAATGAATCAACCAAACCCAAAACGAAATGCATTTCGGGTAGCCGATGCAGAACTAATTTCCATTAAACCCGGAAACGTCCAAAAAAATTTAATTGACCGCAACACCGCCCGAAATGAAAGAAAATTAATCCATATTTCAATATGATTTGGAAAAGTGTAGACTACAATTATATCTTTAATAACAATTTTATCTTTTATGTAGAAAAATTATTTTTTTTTTCATCTGAAAATATTTAGTATTTCTTTGAAAACTCGGGCAACACGAACCCAACTCAAAATAGTGAAAACCCAACTTGAATCCGAAACAATTAACCCTTTGATAACGGGTGAGGATTGACTACTAATTTTGCATTAATCGTTCTACAATTTCCAAAAAAAATCCTTGTGACAGATTTCTCTTGAAAATATCCTAATATAAGTGTATGACAGATTTGAAAAAGTTGTACTAATAGAATAAAAAATAGTCCACTGGGACATCTATGCCCAACCGTAGTCAAATGTTCCAAATCAGCCTGACCCGCAGCGTAAATAAGCCGCGTCAACCCGGCTCGATCCGTACTGCTGATTGGATCGTGTTGCCCCACCTAAGGCTCCTATATATACCTATGTATTAAAGGAGCCCTAGCCCCACCCAATGCAGGAGCAAGGGACCTGAGACCAAGGATTTTGCAGATTTCTGAATTGTATGGAATATAGATCATAGTCTGAAGAGGAAGGCAGAAAATGACTGCGGACATCATTTTCTGCCATTATTTCAATATTTACTGACAGAAAACCATTAATGGAAATTTTCTTATACCTATGGATTACAACATTTGCAAATTTCGTAACTTCTTGATGGTGTTCGTGTGGTGATTATCTCGTGACCGATTGAATTTCACGACTTTTTTCGTGATTGTTTTTTTTGGTGATAATTTTCTAAATTTCGCTATTTTCTGTGAATCACTGACAGAATTGATTTTTCAATCCTTTGTCTAAATTCGCGACATTTTTTTTCAACCGATCGACGAAATTCGCTGCTTGTTTTCGCCATCTTTTGGCGAAATTCGAGACTCTTTTCTACGATCGTTTGTTGACATTCGGAAGTCTTTTTCCGCAACCAACTGACAAAAATTGCTAATATTTTGCACAATCTTTGACGAAATTCCGATCGTTGACAAATTTTTTCCACCATTTGTCGAAATTTACGATTTTTTTTTGTTTTGACAACTGATCGACGAAATTTGCTATTTGTTTTTGCGATCTTTTGACGTAATTCGCGACTCTTTTCTACGATCGTTTGTTGAAATTCGGAAGTCATTTTCCGCAGCCGAGTGACAAAAGTAGATTTTTTTGCACGATCTTTGACGAAATTCCCCTTTTTTGCGCGACTGTTTGACTAAATTAGCGATTTTATTTGTTGTTGTTCAATCTTTTGACGAATTTCGCGATATTTTTCCGCATTAGTTATACTAAATTCGCGATTTTTTCCGCGTTCGATTGACAGACATCTCTATTTGTTTCAGTGATCTTTGGCGAAATTCTCAATATTTTTCCACGGTCGTTTTAAAAAATTAACGATTTTTTCAGCGACCAATTTTGCCAAATTAACTATTTTTTCTAATTCCAATGCGTAAAATTCGCGATGCTTACCGCGATCGGTTGACGAATTGCATTTGCGTAAAAAAAAAGAAGTAAAATTCGCGGACTTCCACTGAAATTAAAAATATATTCGCAGAAGTATCAAATGTTTGTGAAAGAAGTTAAGATAAGCAGGCAAAATCTCACACTGCATTTTTTATTGTGGGGCCTATTTCTATTTTGTGCACGATTTGGGCAATCCTGCACGATATTTCAAACCCTGTCTCTAAAAAAAAACTTTGTCCCCCCCCCCCTCCCTCCCCAAGAAACTCATGAAAAGGTGCCCCTGTAGTAAAACCTGCAAAAATAGAGTTGAAAAGGACTGTAAAAAATCTCCATTTTAGACAGATCTCCATCTTAGCAAGTATAATTGTATTGCGTTTTTTTCGTCGAAACTTGATTTTTTTTGTCCGTTTGAGAAAGAATTATGTTATAGACACGTTTCGTTTAGACACGTTTCACTGTAATACACCTATGCTCTTCAGAAGTGCTTTATAGAAAGAAGGTTTTAACAGTCTTAAAGAATACCTGAAAAAAACGGTACTTGTCTATAACTGAAAACTTTCATAATATTTTAAAATTCTACTTGCTAAGACGAAAACCTGTCTTAAACGGAATTTTTCAGATGTCACTTGAGTTTCCGTATTAAAAGTATTGCTGTATCTGTATATATGATTCAGTAAACGCTTCTCGTTCGGAGAGGTTGTGGGGGAGGGGGGGTATGCCACTACCTTAAAAAAAAACTTTGCCCCCCCCAAGAAAGTTCTGAAATGGCGCCCCTGCACCCTTCTCTCTCCGTTATCGAGATATAAAGTCTTAAAATTTGCTAATTTATTGATTTAATAGGATGGAAGGAGGAGTCGTTACGTTTTCAACGTAATGACATTATCAAACTCCAGTCACTTGTCCATTTCTAGACAATTGCAATACTCCGACATGATTGGTACAAGTTTGGGTTAGTGCAAACTGGGCTACTTCCATTTGAAACGCCCTTGTCTTGTATTTCGCAGGAGGTGGACCATTGTAATCATTGCACTAGAATTAAGTTCATGAAATATTCTTGATGGTACAATTTTCCATACTTCAATAATTTTTTTGGTTCAGTACCATATTTGTCAATTGCATTTTTTTTTTTTTGCGGGTTTCTTTAATTTTTATATTACTATATCTAAATATGTTTTATATTTTATACTAATCTCATTATTATTATTTCTGAGTCAGAACCACGCCTTTTCTCCGTAAATTAAACAAATAAATTAGCAAACTTTAAGACTTTATATACCTCGATAACGAGGAGAAGAGGGCAAATGATGTATGTGTTAAAAAACACATTTCACTATGCTTTTTCGATTGCTTCCTACTTAGATGTTTTTCATTATTACACTATGGCGTGGTTCCCTGGTAAGATGAAATCGGAAATTTTATTTTTTTACTGATAAAGAGCCTTAAAAGAAAAATTTCATTGCTAGGTTAGCTATATGAGTAATACTTTTAATTTCAAAAAATTATACGTCCATTCCGTATTTGCTTCGCTTTACAATACTGCGTGATATTCAATGTTTTTAAATCGCTTCCTTTTGGTTTTGGTCAGAATGATACCTTATTTTAAAAGTTTCAAGAATCAGTCGAAACGCCGAGTATCTTAAAAAATATATGCATGGTGTATATAATGAAATTTCTACTTCTTGGACTTTAAGTTCAAATTTTCCATAATAAAAAAGAATGCTTTTCCTATAGAAAAGCATTGCAGAAGCTGCGATAGCCCGTCTGCGAGATTCTAAAAGATAGTCACGTTTTAGCATTATTGGCTTGAACTGCGTTCTCATTAGCTGTTATCAGTCACGTGCCATAGATGCGGTTGGTGCTTGGCGTTTTAGATTTGGCGCACTTCTATATATCTTGGAAATTTTCGAGAATTGAACAGCTTACACATATAATTTCAGTTTCGTTTTAATGACTGACCTTGATGTAGATGATGTCAAAAAAATTTAAATGTTTGAATGCTACATCCAAATTGGTGTCCGATTTTCATCTCTTAAATGTAAATAATTAAAAAAAAGCATGACTAATAAAAAAATTTAATTAGTATGGCCGCTATTCATACTGTTGATTATTATTACCCCACAGCAAACAATTGTATATTATACCGTGAAAAAGTTAATAAGTATCATCAGAAAGGAATTTTTCTAGACTTTAAGGTAGTATAAAAATATTAAAAATTTATAAATTCTCGTTAAATATTAGTGTAAATAGTACAAAAAAGAAATGCTATGAGGGAGGGGAGAAGGAATGAAAATTATCTACCTTCAACACCAGAAGAACGGTAAAAGAAAAATTCTGTAAGAAAAAAAAAACATCACCTATTTTTATCAAGTTTGGATAAAAATGGGTAAGGGACGATCGTCCCTCCCCCAAATTAATTGGGAAATGAATTAATTATCATGTAGTTTTATTTTAAAGAAAGGCATTGTAGCTAAAAACATATAAGGTTCTCTCCCCCATAAAATAAGTATGAAAGTAAAAAAAGTTTTTTCTTAAACACTTTTTTATAAGCATTGAATGTTTATTGTAAAAATCATGCCTGATTTCATGACTGAAAATCATGTTGTTCCAAAAAATTTCTATTACAATGTGTTAATTTGATGTGGACCCCGATTATGGAAAATTCACCGCTTTTATTTAAGCTTGGTGGAAAGCGCAAACTAGTGAATTTATTAAGAAGCATAATTTTTGCTCTGTTTCTTGTTTTAACATATGGTAACAGGAAAGAGAAAAAGGATTATTTATATTATCTATTCAGGATTTCTAAATTGTTTTCACAAGGTATAATCATAATTTAATTAATTTTTAAAGTATTAATTAATAAAAGCATATTTTTTTTATTACACTCTTTATTTTTAGCTCACAGGCTATCAAAACCTGAGAGCTTATGTGCTCGCCGGTTCTGTATGTATGTATGTACGTACGTAACGCGATAACTCTTGATAGAAATAACCGTTTTGCTTCAAATTTTGTTTATAGGCTCCTTGTGATAAGGTGCTTCCCTGATTAGTTTTGGAGGGTCATTGGTTAAGCATAAAGGGGGAAAACGGGGGGCTAACCCCCCATAATTTAGATAAATAGGTTTTTCATGCAGAATTATCCCATTTTCTTCAAATCTTGTATGTAGGCTCATTTTGATAATGCGCTTCTGTCAATAGTTTTGGGGGTTCATTGGTTAAGTATAAAGGGGGGATAACCCCCCCCCTAATTTAGATAAATGAGTTTTTCATGCAGAATTATCCGATTTTCTTCAAATTTTGTATATAGGTTCATTGTGATAATGCGCTTCTCTGAATAGTTTGGGGGGTTCATTGGTTAAGTATAAAGGGGGAAAGGGAGGGGGCTAATCCCCCCTTAATTTAGATAAATGGGTTTTTCATGCAGAATTATCCGATTTTCTTCAAATTTTGTATATATATTCATTGTAATTAGAGACTTCCCTGATTAGTTGAAGGGGTTCATTAGTTAACTATGAGGGAGGTAACGGGGGGATGACCCCCCCTTAATATTGTTGATTTCTTTGTTTTTCGAGGGGCTTATTTCAAAGAATTTGAAATAAGCCCCTCGAAAAACAAAGAAATGACGGTATTTTTCACGGTATAATATACAATTGTTTGCTGTGAGGTAATAATAATCAACAGTATGAATAGCGGCCATACTAATTAAAATTTTTTATTAGTCATGCTTTTTTTTAATTATTTACATTTAAGAGATGAAAATCGGACACTAATTTGGATGTAGCATTCAAACATTTAAATTTTTTTGACATCATCTACATCAAGGTCAGTCATTAAAACGAAACCAGGCTCGGACTGGCCCGCCGGCCCATCGGCCTGAGGGCCGGTGCGCCCTCAGCCAGGGAAAATTTTACGCCCCTAAGCCGCTCCAATATTTTTCCACACACATATATTCTGATTAGTGTACTAAATTTCGAGAATTTGCTTAGGGACAAACATCAACTAATAGACAGATAAGAAAAAGAGAGGGATTTTATTATCATTAAGAAATTGAAGATACATCGAGGGTATTTTCCGAATCGGAAATCAAAGCGGTCATGTTTGCATACGATTGAGGATAGAAAACGGGCACCTGGGGAAAGTTTTAATAGCCCTGGCGCGCCGTGGTTACTAAAGCTCACGCCCATGTGCTACTCCCGCGCCCTGACAGATTTTTTTCATCGGTTCTTAGGATGATAATTTTTAGGTCTTAATCTCAGATCAAATATTTTATGTACCCTCTATTGTAGTAACCAGGGGACTTTGCGCCCTTTTAAAGTCGTCTCTGAATGGACCTATAATTGAAACCATACTTTTCGAAAAACAACTTTATAAAAGAAAACGATAAATATTAGAAGGCAAAAACGCTTTGTGTGGATTTTGTTGTTGAGTGGAAAACATAACTTTTCGAGGAATAAGTACAACCTCGATGACACTTCTGGATTGGAATTCTGCAAGCTGGGATTGCGCGGCCAGCGTTTTTTCATTCAAAATACCTACCAAATTTCATTCCAAAACCTCTTTGGTTAGCTTTATTTAATGACAACCTTTCCGTAGTTAAATAACTATTCTGAAATTATGGTATGTATTTTAAATTTCAAAAAAATGTTTTATTTAATCAAGGAAAAATCGATCATTAAAAAGCGCGAATTACTATTCAGAAACTTTTGTAGTTTTTTTAAATTATAAAACGCTGGCTGTAAAATCCTGTCGCTTGCAGGATTACAATCCCCGGACGCTTTCAATTATGGAAACTTAATTTCCCTTGGTTTCTAACTATGATAAGAAATTTGCAAATCATGGGAAGAGTGTGCTGAGAAAAGTAAATTTACTCAATTATTTTAGCGATTTAAGGCTACTAATCGCTATTGTCGATGTCATTTTTCAGTAGAAATCTTTTTATAGTGCGATATCAATTCAGCATTTTAAGGATGCATAAAGTCATTTTTAAACACACAAAATGTCTCTTCCTCCTCCTGCCTCTCCTTATACTACAAGGTTCGCACACTCCTTATATTTTGTAAGGAGTCTGGCACCACTATTAATGATAAGAAAGTTTCTATTTAATTTTTTAAACACAGAATTCGCAACCATCGCGTTTATTCACAGAATTAGCAATATTTTTCCGCAGTTAAATAAAGCGAAGAAAACTGTTAAAAATGTGTGGTAGATTTGTGCGAACCCTGTACCAAATGCTGCATGTGTAATATTTTCACAAGCGTTATTTCCCCCAATTCAAATACTGATATAATATGTGGTACTTTTTCAAAAGAAAAAATAAAGCATGAGTTTTAGTTTCAAAATGTCTATTTCTATACTGAAAATGCATTTTTGTTCTCGATATAAATATTTTTTGAACGAATTTTGCATACTGAATCTTTATTTTGTATGTGTAATGAGGCAGACACCGTCAGAGACCACATTTAAGGATGCTATTTTACTAAAAAAAAAAAAAAAAGCTACAGTAAAAAAAAAACAGCATTTGCTGTCAGATTATATAAGAAATTACATATATATACCATGTTTATAACTGACTTGATAACTAATTGATAGTATATCAAATATATTTTTTTAAATAGAGGTTGGAGCTCTTAGCACTGATATTCTAGCATTGTAGTAGTCACAAAAGTAAAATTTATTTGCATAATAGTTTTAGAGATATTTGTTTAAATACAAATGCAAAATGAAGAAACATTTCTGAAACCAAGGAAACCAAATTAGAAGCAATTTTAATAGGTAATTCTAGAAACATAATTAATTTTTAGCTAAAAAAAATCAACATTTTTTTTGAAGTTTTTAATTAAAATATAATCAATTATTTGCATATTTTAATATTATTATTAGCGCAGTTTGCCAGCAAACATAACTGTTGGGCAAATGGTAAACTCATATCTTTAGACCGACGATCAGCTAACCGTTGGCTCAGTTACTAGAAGCAGAAAAACTCAATCGTTGACCAACGAAGCTAGAAAACAATGGACTAATGATATCCAACAAATCTGTGTTGCTTGAGTGAAAAAAAAAATTGTATAAAGGGAAGAGTTAGTCAAGTCATATCTCACAGCACGATGACGGTTTAAAACTAGTCGGATATGCAAAATCTCAAAGCTTTCTACTGTCTCATACATGTTAATACTTCGAAATTCGTTATCACACCGCCGAAAAAAATCAATAATTGTCGTTATTCTGTTGTACGTCAGCTGCTTGCGAATCGTCGGGTTACCTGGATGCGATCAGCCGAATGTATTATACTAAACTACGAAAATTCTTTCTGGCCTGTATCAGCAGGAAAAGAGTCTCCCTTTTGCTTGGTATTAACATTTTAGCTAATTTTACTGAAAAACACGAAGCTAAAATGCGTGGAAATCAATTACAGAAGAGTCATTCCCAGTTCGCGTCAATGTTGAATTTGAATGAAAATAGCGCCAAATTAGACAGACATAGCTAAGTTGGCTTCATATATGGTAACGTATTTTTATCGCCAAATTTGGTAATATTTCACCAATTGTAGCCAAGCTTGACGAGAATTTGACGTTGACGAATATAGATATATAGTGCCCTAAAACGTATAAATCCGTCGAAAATCGAAAGTCGAAAAAAATTTCGATTACAATATGTTCTTCAATTATAGATAGATGAAAGTAAAAATCATAAATATCGTCAAACTTGTAATAATGTCTGAAATTGCTAAAAAAGTAAAGCAAGATTTTTTTTTCTATTTGGCGTTAATGGACACAACTATGGATATATCAAGTGTGTTAATTTATAATCCTGGAAAAAAAAAAAACGTGACCACCCTCTACCAATTCTTCTAAAACTAATTGTAAAAAATCTATCTGTACTAATCGATTGGAAATAATGTCTACTAATTAAAGCTATAAATTAAGTATGTTACAGGAGGAGTCGTCTACATATTAAAAATTATACCAACTTTGAATTTTCAAATAATAACATCTATTTTTGAGACCCCATTTGAGTTCCTTGGATCGAGACAGCCCGCGAAAAAGTATAGTTTAAATACTTTATGTTAAATTTTCATAGAGCTAGAAGAGTTTAAAGTTTGAGGATGCTAATGTCATTTGACAAACTTATAAAAATCATCCGATTGAATTTTTATTAATTTTTTTAATGAAATACACTTAATACACCCAAACATATTCCTTTTTTTTTTAAATCCAAAGATATATTTTTAATTATGAAAATTATTAATAAATTCATTTAAAAAAATTATGCATTATCACCTACATTAATTTTTGTATATAAAAAAAACTGTGTGTAAATTTTCAGCTCATTTGAATAATTAGTTTTCGAGATGCAGAAAACCTTCCTCCAGTCTAAGGGGATCGCTTTCTGTTTACAAAGAATCTACAGAAAATAACACGTAGACACTTACCAGAAACATTTTGTAGTATTTACTTTTATATAAAGAAAGTTTATTATAAATTTAAAGTTCCTGTATAATTTTACTGCTGACTAAATGAGTGTTGAGTACTTTTTCTTGTAAGATTTATTTTTTATTTTCTGAAATTTTTAGATAAATCCCTAACACATTTTCTTTTATAACTCTATGAAGAATTAAGATAAGTATATTCCCATGCTATCTTGATCCAGGGAACTAAAACATAGGTGTTACAATTTGAACAAGTGGGTAAGTGTGATCGAAGATCGCTCAAAGGGTTTCGTTTAATATTCTTTTCAAAACACTTTATCCTTTCTTTAATAAATCCAAATAAATTTAATTTATCAAAAAGAAAAAACAAAAGTCATGTTTTTTATAAAGTAAAAAATTACCGGTCTATTGTTTTTTTTTTTTCGAATATCTAAACCAGCCCGATAGCTGTCATAATAATATCTGTCATTCGGACTAAATGCGATATTTAAAAAAATAATTTCAAAATTAAACATGTACACTTTCAAAATGTTAAAATATGCGAATATTTACATAATCGGATTTTTATCATAATTCAATATGTTTCTCAAACTCATATATTTACTATTCTCTTTTCTCATATTGATACTCGCTTTGTATTATTCTCAAACATTTGAAAAATTCGTTAAACTTCCAATAGGACGTCAGATTTTCTTTTTAATTCATTAATGACGTGATATTAATCTTCTTTGTGTACATACACATACTCATATTCCTTGTATTATTGAGAAATCTTTGAAAATTTCCGCTTTATTACCACTATGACGTCAATCATTTTTATTTCGTATTAATATTTTTTTTTTCAATTGGTGAAACTTTTTATTTCATTTTCATTTTTCATGTGGAAATCGTTCAATAGAAAATTAATTATTGTAGAAAGAATTTCATTGTGGATTTTTAATTTTTGGCAACTGCTTTAACGAAAAATGTTTAAATTAATAGGAAAAGGCTGTTACAATTTTGGGTTTTTTATCTCTATTTATTAAAATAATACGATTTTTTTAAATTTTAATATTTTGAGCTTCATAGCTGGTATTCAGCTAGATATACACAAAGTTTCAACTCTGTAAGTTACATAGTTTCTGAGAATGGCTCTGTGACGGACAGACAACGGAGCGGGAGTAATAGGGTTTCGTGAGATGAACGAAACCCTAAAAATCAACGTTTGTGCATTTTTTAATACGTAGACAATCCCCGAAACAAAATTTTCGAATATAATTTAATAGTAGAAATTATTTCCTATAAATTGGTACCTATGAATTTTTTTATACCTTATTTGCAGGATAATTAGTAAAGAGTGATCACTTTTATACCATGGCTGTTCTAAGGTATCTATTGACAAAAGAATAAAGTTCAACTAGAAAGTTGAATACAAGGTAATCTGTATTCAACTTTCTAGAGTTTTTGAATATTACATGACATAGTTTGAAAAACTGTGTAGCACTGTGTAGATTTAATGGAACTTCAAACATGCACGGGGAATATAGCGAAGTCGTCTATCTAAACTCAGGAATATACTATTAAGCCATTTTCTTATTTGGTGCTATGCGAATGTGTTAAACGTTGTCAAGTCAGACACAACACAAGTAAGTAAAATTGATTTAAGTCCATTAAAAATTTTGCGCCCTCTGAAAATCCAAGGTCTGCGCCCTTTCCCCTGGCCCAGTCCGACCCTGAACGAAACTGAAATTATATGTGTAAGCTGTTCAATTCCCGAAAATTTCCAAGATATATAGAAGTGCGCCAAATCTAAAACGCCAAGCACCAACCGCATCTATGGCACGTGACTGATAACAGCTAATGAGAACGCAGTTCAAGCCAATAATGCTAAAACGTGACTATCTTTTAGAATCTCGCAGACGGGCTATCGCAGCTTCTGCAATGCTTTTCTATAGGAAAAGCATTCTTTTTTATTATGGAAAATTTGAACTTAAAGTCCAAGAAGTAGAAATTTCATTATATACACCATGCATATATTTTTTAAGATACTCGGCGTTTCGACTGATTCTTGAAACTTTTAAAATAAGGTATCATTCTGACCAAAACCAAAAGGAAGCGATTTAAAAACATTGAATATCACGCAGTATTGTAAAGCGAAGCAAATACGGAATGGACGTATAATTTTTTGAAATTAAAAGTATTACTCATATAGCTAACCTAGCAATGAAATTTTTCTTTAAGAGTATAATATACAGTTAGTGTGAATAGCCTGTGAGCTCAATGCCCTCAGTTTAACTGGGCAGTTTTCTTTATATTTATTTATATTTTACTTTTTATTGTTTATATATTTCATTGGTGCATTTTCACTGCTAGCTGGTATATTTTAGAGAACATGGTTTGGCACATAACATTAACCTCCATTGTTTTTGAAAATTGTTTACACTTGTAAATGTAAATAATAATTGGCAATTTACCAGCTTTACCCTACTTACGTTAAAATGCCTTAGTAAAAAATTATAATTACGTTCAAAAAATATTAAAATGTTGTATTGTCATCGGAAACACACCTTTGTACATCGTTTATAATTCTAGCCTTTCAGGAAGTGTACGAAAAATCGATTTCAAAATTTCATCTTTAGATACATGAACCAAGTTAAATTAAATAAAAGAATGTAAAACATATTGCAATCATGCAATAACCAGAAAACCATGTTCAATCTCAATTACATGCACCTTTTGATATTTGTATTCTATATACTTTTTCTTTAAATTCTTACCTTATTGAAAGATTTAGAGAGGGGGCAGGGAGTAGCTTTCCTCTGCACACTCCTGCGTACGCCTATGCATATTAAGGTTATTCGGAAAATACAGCCTTTATAGAAATACCAATAGGGGTAGTATGTTTTTTGTGTTCGTGGCGGGGCTCTCCCCACCAATAACTCCTTGAATTTACTCCTTTTTTTTCTTTTAATGTAAAAAAAAAGCTTTTTTTTTCTTTTTTAACTTTCTAGTATTTTCTAGAATTTTTAAATGTTCCATTTTTTCCTATTTCTCTTTTGTTAAGGATAAACGACATTAGGAAAACATTTTCACTTTATGATCTATTTTTTTAAATTAAAATAAAATGCTCAACGTTCGAACTTTTCATTAAAAAAAAAAAATCCATATTTCACACACACACACACACACACACACACACAAAAAAAAAAAAAAAGGTGTTATTAAAGTCAACTTTCATTGTCATTTTATTATTAACGATTCGCGAATATCAGCGAGTATCATTTTATAAACGGATCTGTACATTCGAATTTTTATATTGACTTAATGTTTTATTTAACTTGCGATTATTTATCAATATACCATTATGTTTAATTTCTTTAAAAGAGAGTTAAAAAAAGATCACATTAAATTGGCAATCGACCTTTTTTACACTCACATACACATATTTGTGTAAAAAAGAGTGAGCCCCACCAATAATTTTCAAAACTGTACGCGTATGCGAAATACCATAAGATTCATAATAAAAAAATCAGCGATATTATGAGATGACGTAGAGTATTATTTATTTGAAGTAGATTAGTAAAAATTAGTATAAGGCTTTAATGGATTATACTTGTATAAATACTATTTCTTTTTAAACCCATTATATATATATATTATATAATATTAAACTTTTATTTTAAAAGGACAGCATAGCATAAATAAGAAAAGAAAAAATCAACTTAGCTACACTAAAGTTTTTATATAATATTTTTTGTAATGTTTATTCTTTATATTTGAAATTTATTTAAAAACTTACAGCGTTTTTTGTAGTTAATTTCGTTTAGACAAATTTTTTTGAAAATGTTCAGTATTGACGCTTATATTTATTTAATAAGAGCTTATATATATTTATTTAAATGTTTTTTTTTATACTATCTTAAACTGTAAAAGAAGGTTTTTCTAACGACAGTTATTAAATTTTCTAGAGCAATATGGGAATTTTCATATTCTTTTGGATTTAAAATACAAAAAAAAAAAAAAAAAAAAAAAAAAGAAGAAGCGAAATTTCATTTTTAATTTCCATTTTCTGAAAAAGTATACTTGTCATATCATTTAAAAATATTTATACAGCTTAAAATCTAAACCGTTCCACTCTCGTTTTATAAAATGTCATCAGACTATCTTAAGATATTTTCAATGGTTCATTTTAAATGAAAGCTGAAGATACATTCGCTTCAAAATTACCAACTTATTTTTTCCTCTTCGTTTTCTAATCATAGAAATAGACAAACGAGTTGGCGACGTTTTCCATACCGCCAAGGGATTACTCTCTGAAAAGGACACGTCTGAATGGCCAATGAGATGGCTTTATTTGCCAATAATGCTAAAACGTGACTATCTTTTAGAATTTCGCAGCCCGTCTCATATTTACCGTAGCTCCACCTATTGGGTACAAAACTGTTTTTTTTTTTATTTCCAAGCTACTTTCCTCTCCACATCTCTTTCTCCGTGGCTACGCCTATGGAAAGATTGGCCCGTCCCTGTTCGTCTATTTCTTTCATTGGACCGGCCCGTCCCGTTGAAAGTTCATTTTACAGGGACGGGTACGGTCCCGTGCATCTGGGCCAAAGAATATAAATAAGAGAACGGAGTATTAGTTCCTTGTCTAGGCTACGGTTTCATACGGGAAGTATAATCACTGAAAAGCACACTAACACTATAAAACTATTTTACTCGCACCAGTAAAATTAAAGGAATATTACTTAAATTAGTTTAAAGGCCTTCCACTGCTTGTTTTTTGTATAAAGTAAGTCTAGATACCAGGTGAGCGCATGCATGGCATTAAGTCCTCCCTGGTGTTCATCATTATAATCCCAAAACAACATGGTTTAAGGCTTATAAGCCCGTTCGGGCCTCAATCTATCTCTTTCGTGGTCTTTCTTTGTCTCTTTTTCGCCTTGGTTTATAATTAAAGGCTGCTTTTGGCATGCGATCAGAATCCATCCTTTCCATGTGGTCCCTCCATTTCCTCCAATAAAGGAAATTGCACTCACTTTAGATTGTGCTTTCTTTTATGTTTAATTGATGAAGACGCCTTTACGTACCTCAAAACTTAAGGGGATTCTTCACAGAGAGCGGCCATTAAAGAGCATCCCATGTTAACCTATGGAGAAATTTAATTTACTCTTTCTGAGCGTAATATTTTACATAATGGGATGGGAATTTTTGCATTCGATAAAATAGAAGGTTGATAACTAAGTCTATTTGCTATATTATTTTTAAAATGTTTAAAAATACTTTAAAACTTGGCTTAAAATTGGCGAAATTGGCAAAATCACGAAGTTTTTACTTTAAGGAATGATAAAAAATCTTTGGAGCATCGTAGAAAGAAAAGAGGGAACAGATGTGTTACACTCACGCTAAAATGTAAACAAAAGATTGGCGACTGTTTGGTTGGCGCGATTTCCAAGACTGCGCCAAACGAATAACTTAATACAATGGCTAAGTTGCCATTAAAGGAAAAAATCCCCTAAATTTGGCGACTTTTTTCTTTTTTTTAACCGATTAATTTTTTTTTTTTTTTTAGCGTGAGTGTAAAGCATCTAAGCCGAAAAGAGAAAATGTACATAGAACCTGAAAGTTTCCTCTTTTCTATAAAAAAAAAAGTAACAATTAATTTATAAGTTTTTAGCCGAGCTATGAGTAAATTTCTGGAAGCAAGCTAATTTCGAAACGGACGGCGCGGAGGGATACATTATTCTAGTATAGCTGGTTGTGTTGTGGGTGGCATAGGAGAAAAGACACCGAGATAAGTATCAAGTAACAAAATGTAGGGGAAAAAGAGGAGTGAGATTAATTTATGGCTTTTCTGACCCTCCCAGTCAGGTTAGGAAGCGAAATCTTGGAAAACATTATTTTTGTGGAAAATCGAAATTTGTTTTCTGCGTTCACAAGCTTTCGTTTCTCATAATCAATATTACAAGTTCGTTATTGATGGTGTGAAAAGTCAATTTCTATTAATTACGTTCAGTCATTTGCTATATGGTTTATTTCTTTCTTTCTTTTCTTTTCTTTTTTTGCATTATTTCTCTTTTTAAACATCTTCCTGTTTATAGAAAAGCTGTCGAAAATGGATGTTGACCATTGACTTTCAAGTTTTCTTTTGTTTTCTTGTGACTACATTTTCTTTTCTTTTTTATTTCATATCTCAAGCTTGTTTTTGGTGCTGTAAAAAACAAATTTTTGTTAATTACAGTCAGTCATTTGTGATATGATTTTTTTTTTAAACTAGTTTGTTTCACCTTTCAGATATCTTCTTATTTAATTATGATTTGCTTATTTAATTGTTTTTATTTTACTTTTTTGCATATAAGCATTTTGTAACATATGTTCTTTTTGTTTATTATACCTATACATTGCTACATATCTGCAGCATAAAAATTTACTGCTATACGGAGTAGTTTTCGACTAATTCCTGTTTTCTAAGTTTAATATATTTTTATTCCACTATTTTTTATTCATTCATGTTGATATAATTATGTTATTTTCATTATTCTTGTATTTTATAACTCTTTCTGACTTGGAATTTTCGTTGTATAGCCATTCTGCTATTTATGCCTAATTAAAATAGTTCGTGCATATAATTTTGCAGTCTAGTTCTAGGAGTCATAATCTGCATAGATCTGCAAAAAATTTTCAGAAATTCCAACATAGGGCAGAATTTAATAGGTAGTATTTCTTACGAAATCTAACTAAAAATGAGAAATGGAACCGGAATTGAGGCTACTCCGCTGCTATCCACCCATAAAAAACACTTTTATTAGTTCGCTTAAAAGTAGAAAATAACTTTACTTTTATCAAAAATCTGAAATTATGATTTTACAAAAATTGTAAAAGCATAAGGCGCTGATAGAAATACTTTGAATAAATTGGAATTTTAATCACATTCATAATACATATAATTTCTCAATGAACGTTTTACAATTTCTTTTCTTATTATTTCCATTGTGGCTTTATTTCCTTATCGTACAGTATTCAGCGCCTCAGGCTTTTAAAATTTTTGTTTTGATATCCAGATTTTTGATTTAATTAGTAATTATTTTCTACTTTTAATTTCAGTAAAAAATTGTGATTCTAAAAAATGATTTTTAATTTAATTTTTTACTTTTCATTATATTTCGCCATTCATTAGTATAATTATTGTTGTAATCAGTTTTTCATTGAAAACTTTCATCATTTATTTTTTTCATTATTTGTTTGTTAAAATAAATACATTTATTGTTGCGTCATCGCCATTTCTTTCTCTTATTATTTTGGAATATTGAATGGAAATTGATGGAGATGTATTATGTTGTTGAAATAAACACATTTGTTAAATCTTCGCCTTTTCTTTGTTTATTCATTTTTCCATTGATAAATTAAAATGCCATCGATTAATTTAAATAAATCGATTAGAATCGATTGAAATACTGAAAATTTAAAAATATTATTTTGTCGTCACAAAACACAACACAACTGTACAATGTCAGAATTCTAGCATGTGAGGAAGTGAGTCAAATATCGATTACAAAATTTCGTCTTAACATTTATAAGCTAAATAGAAGTGTGTAAAAAAGGCAACACATTAAAGTTTTCATCAGTTAATGTAATTTAAGAAAACAGAATATAATAATCTAACGTTATAAATCAGCTACAAATAGAAGTTTGTTTCAGGACGTTTTTAGGTATTTTCTCGCGTCTAGCGTCAAGAATTGAAAATGCCACCAGGGTGTACCACCGCATCCAGGGGCCACCGCTGGATATTTTACTGCCTGAGGCGAGCATTATTTTGCCGCCCCTATGCCGTGATTGTTTTTTCAACCCTTCTATTACTTTTTTAATATGCTAAGTATAATTTATTTAAAAGAATATAAATGTACATAAAATTAATTTACATTTAAGAAATTTAAAATAATCAAATTACTTAAGAAATTTTGCATCTATTTTGCATCTATTTTGCAAAAATAACAACAGTTAACTTGAAATTAAATGAATAAGGATGTTATCATATTCTAGTAATATTTAAAAGAAAGCATCATATCAAGAATTAAACTAACGCTTCAAAATCCCATTCTTCTTGCTTTACCTTTTGAAAATGCATTTATTGTATCGACGTTATGAAAATTAGAAAAAAAAAGTAGTTACATCATGTGAATGTAAGTTTAAAATATACATTATTAAGCCAAAATATGCCAAACATTTAAAAACAATCAAGTTACGTATAAAATTTGTATAGAATTTCAAACAGCTAAATAATGATATCAACAACAAGTTATATATCCTTTTGAAATAATATGTACAAAAATAAAATCCCGTATTAGTAGTGTGTATTTAAAAGGAAATAATTATTAAAAATAAAATAGAACTTCAAGATCTAATTTCCCTTGATTTTTCTTTGACGAAGTTATTTATTTTAATATGGAAATCAATATTGTAAAACAATCACATTATCAAGCCAAAAATCGATAAACATACTAACGCAAACTACGCATTATATTCGTGAACTTAAATGGAAAAATTATGATCTGAATAAAAAATTACATGATTATTTGAAATTGTAATACATGAAGATTTAATTTTGCTAGAACAATTTAACTAACTGACCCGACCGCCGCCGTTCGTTGCCCGGGCACATAAAAAATAGCACGAAGCGTGAAAAAACTAAAAATCGTAATATAAAATCGTGAAATATATAAAAATCGCTCCACGAATTCCGAATAAACTTTATTGAAAAGTTAAAGTATTGGGCTCATAGGCGTAATGTTTTCAAAGTTATTGGGAGGGCTCAACTCAAATAATTACCCTTTTACTCACAAACATTTGCATGTGCATGTGTGTGTAACATAATTAAAGATCAGTACGTGTTTAATATTACTTTTAAAAAATTTATCTCTATTAAAATAGAACAGAATAGTATATATTTAAAAAAAAATTACAATTGAATGCATTACACAAGCATACGTAAAACATTAAAACATTGTAAACATTCAAATAATCGAATATGCACTATATGTTAAAAAAAAAAATCTTTTAAAAAATGCTATATTATTTTTCCCAATGAAGAAGTAGAAAGAAAGTAATTTACAAATTTTGAGAAAAACAATTTTTTCGGCCAATATATATGCTGAAAAAAGTTCTTTAATATTTTTATAAAATCATTAGACAAAAAGCCTGAGAACTTTTATGTAAGCTCTTTTTTAATGTATATTTTTTTATCATTTATATTTAAAAAATATAAATTATAAAAAAGAAAAGAAAAAAAGTACATTCTTCAAAATTATTGGAGGGGCTCAAGCACCACGAGCCCATATAACTCTAAGCCTATGATTGGGCTAGAAGATTCCTTTTACTAATGTGGGAAAATCGCAGCGAATTGCTGAAAAACGCTAAAAGTTGCATACAAAAATATAAGAGGACAAAATTTAATATATTAGCCTATGACATTAAAAAATATATTTTTTACGAATGTCGAAAGATCGTCTCGAAACGCGAAAAAACTCTAAAAATGGAACAAAAATATTGCAAAAAATTCATAAATCGCTGAATGAATTCCGAATAAACTTTATTGTAAAGAGGACAAAAGTTACTATATTATTGGGCTAAAAAATAAACACCTGATTCCTTTTACCAATGTGGGAAAATCGCCGAAAAATTCAAAAACAAACTCGCTAAAAATTCAAAAATCGCAGAAGACAAAATTTACTACTGTGTGCTAATGCATTCTAATAGTAATTCTTTTCTGAAAGTCAAAATTCGGCTCGAAAAAACGCTAAAAATTTTATTGAAAATCGCTGAATACAAAATGTAAAATATTTGAAAACTAATTCCTTTTATGAATATAAAAAAAATCGCCACGAAGCACAATAAATGCTAAAAATTGCATTAAAAATCGTAATAAAAATCACAAAAACTTCAAAAATCGCGGAGAATTTTTTTTTATTTTGATAGGTTAAAAATTTAAAAATAGATTTTTTTTTTTTTTTTTTTTTTTTTTTTTTTTTTTTTTTTTTTTTACGAATGTCAAAAATTTCAACGAAAAACGTGAAAACTCGAAAAAACTCTAAGATCGCATTAAAAATCCCCAAAAATTCAAAAATCATGGAGAACAAAATTTACTACATAAGACTAAAAGTTTAAAACCGAATTCCGTTTACGAATGTCAAAAAATAGTCACAAAACGCTAAAAATCGCTAAAAATAAAAATAAAATCGCAGAGAACAAAATTTGTTAATTATGGACTGAAACATTGTAACAGGAATTATTTCGCGAATGTTAAAAAATTACCGCGTAACGCGAAAAAACACTAAAAATCGCTAAAAATGAAAAAATCGCAGCGATCAAAATTTACTATATTAGGCTAAAATTTGAAACAGAATTATTTTTACACAAGTCAAAAAATCGCCACGGAACGCAAAAAAAGCGAGTTGAAAATCACTTTAAAAATTCAAAAGTTGCGGAGGACAAAATTTACTGTATTACGTTAAAAGTTTGAAGCCAAATGCCTCTTACGAATGGCAAAAAATCGCCGCGGAATGGAACGCGAAAAATCCCTAAAACTCAAAAAATGGTAGAAAAAAAAATTTACTACATTAGTTTAAAAGTTTGAAACCGAATTCCTTTTAATAATGTCAAAAAATCGCCGCAAAACGGGGAAAAACTCTAAAAATCGCATAGAAAAATTAAAAAATCGTTGTACGAATTCCGAATAAGCTTTATTGAAAACAGGACAAAATTTACTATATTGGGCTAAAATTTTACAACCGGATTCCTTTTACTAATATGTAAGAATCACCACAAAACAAACAAACAAAAAAAAAAAAAAAAAAAAAACCTAGAAATCGCTTAAAAACTTAAAAATTACTAAATATTAAAAAATCTGAGAGGAACACATTTACTACAGTTCTTTAAACATTTTAATCGGAATTATTTTCCGAATGTCAAAAAATCGGCGCGAAAAGACGCTAATAATCGCATTGAAAATCGCGGAAGACAAAATGTAATACACTGCTCAAAACAATTAAAGGATATTGCAGTTTTAGGTGGATTTTGTATCTGGGAAACTTTTTAGCTGATTGATACATGGTCGACAGACATAGTAGGTTATATGAGAATAAATTACACATGTTTGGCAGAAAAAAATGCATTTTATTGCGCATTTGTGTACAAAAGGAAAAAAACACAATTTGTGCATATGAGAAAAAAAGAATAAGAAAAGGTTTTTTCTTCAAAGAAAATCATTTTCAGTAGGGGGTATGGTTTCCACGGGCGGCCAGCAACGTTGAACACCTTTGAGGCATGGACTCAATGAGGCTATTAATGACGAGTTGGGGTATTCTGCCCCACTCTTCCAGAAGAGCTCTTTCCAGTTCTTGGAGAGTTTGTGGGGGTTGTTGGCGGCCAGAAACTCGTCTTTCTAGAGCGTCCCAAACGTGCTCGATTGGATTCATGTCTGGAGAACACGCTGGCCATTCCATTCGAACGATTCCTTCCTCGAAAAGGAAATCCTCCACCAGGTTTGCACGATGTGGCCTGCAGTTATCGTCCATTAAAATGAAGTTATCTCCGATTGCTGCAGCGTAAGGGACTACAATAGGTCTGAGGATCTCATCCCTATATCGGCGACCAGTCAGAGCTCCATCTCGAATGATGTAGAGGTCAGTGCGCCCGTCAATGGAGATGCCACCATACACCAACACTCCTCCACCGCCAAATCTGACACTTTCGTCACGAACGCAGGATTATTCCTACTGCCACGGTCCCTCCAGATGAAAATACGCCTATTATCCGGATGCACAGAAAAACGGGACTCGTCAGAAAACAGAATATTGCTCCATTCATTTCTCCTCCAGTTGACATGCTCGGTTGCCCACTCCCTGCGGTCGTGACGATGCCTTGATGTTAATCTAACACCATCGGTCCACGAGCATACAGACCTACAGCCTGGAGCCGGTTTCGGACAGTCTGAGTTGAAATCGTGGTGCCTGTAGCCGAGCGAAGGTGTTGTTGGAGAAGAGTAGCGTTCATGTTTCGGTGTCTCTGAGCTGTTAACGCTAAATACCGATCTTCATTGGGCGTTGTTGCCCGTCTAAGACCTTGCCCTGGTCTTCGGCCTGCACATCCACTCTCCAAAAAACGGTTCCAGATCCTGGAAATGACACTTTGTGACACTCCAATGGCTTGCGCTACTTCGGCTTGAGTTTGGCCCCCTTCTAACCTACCAACAATTCTCCAAGCTTCTGAATCTGTCAAATGACTTCGCTGAGACATCGTACTCATCGAAACAAAGCAATCACTGAATGCCGATCATCCTTGTCTTCATTCTCTTTTATCCAGTTGAAAGTCAAATTTCATTCGCTGCCGCTGAAGCGACGTTTTTGACGTCGAACTCAAAATTTGCATACTCCACAGTTTGAAAACCAGAAAAATTTGCATTTGTGATTCTCTTCTTCTATTTTCGGCAAAAAAAATTTCGTTTATATCTTTATTTTATATAAAACTTCAA
Organism: Maratus michaelseni; assembly: GCA_963931845.1. Taxonomy (NCBI): domain Eukaryota; kingdom Metazoa; phylum Arthropoda; class Arachnida; order Araneae; family Salticidae; genus Maratus; species Maratus michaelseni. The sequence continues at coordinate 15,420,262 of OZ007600.1, forward strand.
ATATCCTTTAATTGTTTTGAGCAGTGTATATTAGGCTAAATATTTGAAACCGAATTCCTTTTATGAATGTGAAGAAATCGCCGCGGAACGCAAGGAAATGTTAAAAATTGTATTGGAAAACGCAGAGGAAAAAATTGACTAAATTAGGTTAAAAGTTTTGAACAGATTTTTTTTTACAAATGTCAAAAAATCGCAGCAGAACGCGAAAAAAACGCTAAGAATCGCATTGAAAATCGCATTAAATACAGCTATAAATTCCAAAATCATGGAGAATAAAATTTACTATATTAGGCTAAAAGTTTGAAACAGAATTAATTCCTTTAACGAACATAAAAAAAATCACCGCGAAATGCACTCGTCAAAAATCACTAATCATTCAAAAATCGCCGAGAACAAAATTTACTAAAGTGAACTAAAACATTGTAACCGGAATTCTTTCACTGTAATTATATGCAACTTCTTTGACTGCAGTTATATGCAATGTACTCCGTATATTTATTTTTAAAAAAATAATAAATAAATAAATAACAATTTCTCTCTCTTTTTTTCTTAAATTTCGACATATATATTGGCCAAATGCCGCCCTCAGGCGACTGCCTCATCTGCCTCACCCCTGACGCCGGCCCTGAAATGGAATTTTAAAATACCGTATTCACATCGGAAATACACAACTGTGTATAATATTATTGTCAGTAAAAAAATAAAGCCATCTATTCGCTAAAAGAAGTTGAGTGTACTTTGAAAACATCAAAATAAATATTTTCCATTCAGCCTTGTAGCATAGAATGTCCTAATTTAGATAACTTTTTCCTTCTTCCTTCCTTATCTGAAAAACGGTATCTTTCTTTCTTTCTTCTTGCTTGATCCCCTATCACCCTATTCTAATGTCCAATGTGGATACAAGTCCACCATACACCCTTGGTAAAAATACTAGAAAGAAGAATGTATACTTTTGACTTTGGGTTGGGCTTTCGAGATCGCGGAGAAAGGGGAGGAAGAGTTATATCCTGGTCACCCGGCAGCGGAAGAAGTCTGTAGTAAAAAGGCTAGGCAGAGGGAACTTCTGCCTCTTTAACACAAGAGGTCGCGCTACTCGCCTGCGATTTAGAAAAGGAGTGAAGATTCCCCTTAACTCGGAAACGCAAAAATAATTTAAAATAACTAGTTATTGAAGTTTTAAACTCTGTTAAAAGCAAAACGAAACCACGTGATCGGGATTGGTTTGACGTCACTAGTAGACCGGGAGGCGGCAGAACAGACAATCACCTCATCGAGTTCATGGCTGAAATTCCAGAATTAGTTAAAACTCGATTCGCATATTAAAACGCAATCGGTCTGCCAAGTCATATCTTGGTCGAAAACCCGATTTTAGCGGTTGGCTCGTAGGTTTACCATTGTGTGTTCCTGCTCCCAGTCCTCCATAGTTTTCATACCTTTGGGTTCAGGAAAACACAATAGTAAACCTACGAGTCAAACGCTAAAATCGGGTTTTAAGGTTTTTTTTACCTAGATATGACTTGGCAGACTAATTACGTTTTAATATGCGAATCGAGTTTTAACTGATTCTGGAATCTCAGCCGTGAACTCGATGAGGTGATTGTCTGTGCTGCCGCCTTTTGGTCTATAGACATGAAACGGGGAATTCTGCTTCGATACGAGTGCTCGAAGAAGCTTTCTACGTACTATAAGCATCTTTTAAAGACTCGTTTACACAAAAACAAAAATTAAAGTCCTTTATCATATCTAAATCATAACTATTAATTTATACATTTGGATTAATTTTCATTCAGAAAAGTACTGAAGTTGGTCGGATTCGAAAAATACAAAATTATGTCTTTCGAAAATAGTAAAAAAAAAAAAAAAAGAAAAAAAAAATCAAATTTTCTTTTAGGACAGAAAAACTGCATTTCATGTGTGTAAAAATACAGAAAGCTAAAGCTAAAATGCACGTATATTGTTCAGTTACTCTGATTTATTTAAACGAAATAAGAATGATATTTTTATTACAAAAGAAATCGTAAGTAAAATCGCATTTATATAGTTCTTGAAATGCATTATTTTCTTAATTCAGTTTAATGCTTACTAATAATTCGTTTTAATATGAATATAATTTCGTGTTATGCAGGTTATATTACGGATAAAAAATGTACTCAAATTAATTATGAGAAAACGAAATTTTGTACAACAATGCAAGAAACATAAAAAAAAAAAAAAGTGTTTTATTTAATACTGATTTATTGAATACAAATTTTAACTAAATACTGACAATAATAATTGTGTATTTACTCTGCAGGAAAGAAAAAATACTGCGTGACTAAATTTATCACTATTGTCTTTTATTTTCTCTTTTATGTACTTACTTAAAAATAAGTATTAAAGTAAAAATATATTTTTTAAATACACATCTTTTATAAGCATCCAATGTTTATTTTGATAATCACGCCTCCTTTAATGATTGGAATTCATGATTTTTCAAAAAATGTCCAATATAATACTATAATTTGGCGTGGCCACCGAACCCGATAATGGAAAATTCACCACTTTTTTTTACGCTTGGTAGAAAATGAGCGCTAATAAATTTATTAAAATAAATGTATAATCTTTGCTTTTTTTCTGTTTTAAGGTATGGAAAGATGAAAGAAAGAAAAAAAAAAAGCATTATTTAAATTATCTTTTTAGGATTTCTAAATTGATTTTTCAACGTATAATCACAATTCAATTAATATAAAAAAAGTGTAAAAATAATTTAATTATCGTTTTATTATTACAGTCAAACCCCGATTTAGTGCCATCTCGAAATAGCGCCAATTCCGTTTAACTGCCAATTGCGTCTATGAACAAATCTGCCAAATAGGAATTTCAATGTAATGTATCCGTTAAAGCGCCAACTCGATATACCGCCAAAAAAAAATGTCTAGAAATTACTGTATTTTCTTTGCATATCTTTCTTTTTTAAATTTTATGTTAGAATTTCAAAGGACACTTCCTTTTCATGTGTCTAGATGTTTTCAAGCTCAATTCAAACTTTATTGAATAGCAAAGAATTTATATTGTTCTCAACACCTGCCAAAATGCACCTGCTACCCATTCTACTTGTCATTGGGAGAAGAAGAATAACGCGCACTGAGTGCCGAGCAAGTAAAACTTCTGATTCAGACTGGCGAGTCACGTGATCCGATCCGCTTCTGGAGCGGGGAGAAAACAAGGCATGGCACGCCATTGGCTGAAAGGGTCTCTCCTCTCTCAGGTGAGAACAATGTAAAAAATAACTTCTCCCTGTACTTTATGTCGATTTCTTAGAAAGAAAACGGTGTGCAGTGCAAAATCTCTCATTCAAAATTTTGGTCGGACGTTGATTGAAACATCGAAGAATTCACCAGCTAAATCTGTAAAATATCATTCTGTCTCTTTATTTTAACTCATTATGGCGAAAAGAGCAGTTTTATCAATTTCAGAAAAGCGGGAAATTTGTGAATATAAAGAAAGAAATGTGAATGTATCGCAGCAACACATCTCCAATCATTTTTCTACACTCTGGAAAAAGCCTGTTAGCAGGCGCTGCATCGGAGACATTTTGATGAATACAGAAAAATGGATTAACACCAACGAACTGCAATCATCTGTAAAAAGACTGAAAACAGCGAAACATGAAGACTTAGAGGATGCCCTTTGCACATGGATACAACAAATGAGTGCTAAAAATGCCACTATCAACGGAGATGTCATCAGAGAGCAGGCAAAAGTTCTTGGCCAGCAAATGAATATTACAGATTTCGAATACAGTAGTGGCTGGTTGAACAGATTTAAAAAGCGACGAGGATTCTCTCAGTACATACGAAGTGGTGAAACTGCAGGTGTTGATGAAGATATTGTGTCAAATGGTCGCAAAAAACTGAGTGCGCTGATTTTAGAATATAAACAAGAGGACGTTTACAATATGGATGAAAGTGGCCTTTTTTACCGCTTACAGCCAGATAAAACAATTTCGAGTGGGCCTGCTAAAGGATTAAAAAAAAAAAAGATCGTGTGTCTCTTGTGTTCTGTACGAATAGTGATGGATCTGATAAAAGAACTATGACAGTGATTGGAAAATCAGCTAAGCCACGATGTTTTAAAAATTTTAATCCTGCTCTTTATGTAGATTATGAGAATAATAACAAAGCGTGGATGACTTCAGCATTATTTCAAAAATGGTTAGCGAATTTCAACATAGAAATGAAAAGAAGCAAACGCCATATATTATTGATTTTGGATAATGCCCCTTGTCACAAAGCATATCCAATGAGTAATATCCGCATTGAATTTTTACCTCCTGACTGTACTGGATTTTTGCAACCTTTGGATGCTGGTATAATGAACTCATTCAAAGCTCATTATCCAAAGTATCACGTCCGCCATATCATTGAAAAAATCAGTAAAGATGATTTTTCTCCAATCCTTTTACATGATGCTATTCGCATGATAAAAAAAGCATGGGATGAAATTTCATCAGAAACTATTGTTAACTGCTGGAAACATACTGGATTGATTAAACCTGAAGGATCTACTAAAAAACAAAACAGTACAGCACTTCAGGAACTACAAGACGAAATACACAAATTAACAGAAATTGAGCATCCTCTATCGGCAATTGAGTACATTAATATAGACAAAAGTGTTTCAACATTTGAAGATTTGACAATCGAAGAAATTGTTGCCAATCAAAATGAAAATGAAAATTCATCTGACAGCGAAGCTGAAGAAGCTGAAACGCCGCATGTTACATCTGATGAAGTTAAAAATTGAATTGGGAAAATAAGAATTTTCTTAGAAAAACATGCAACTGATAAAAAAATGGTGAACAATCTTTTAGTTGTAGAAAAAGATATTGAAAAAATCAATATTGAAAGGAAAACTCAAACTAGCATATTAAAATATTTTCCTGTAAAAGATAATTTAAAATAATTCAGTGTGATATTTAATCAATGTATGTGTGTGTCTGTTATGTGCATAATTATCTACTTTATCTAAAATTGACTATATAAAGAGGTAAGTGCATGTTAATTTCATACATTAATTGGATAATTTTGAATCATGTAGCATTAATTATATTATGTATATTAATTATATTATATTAATTTATACTATTAAAATATACTATATACCATTGGATAATTTAATAAAAAGGCATTACTGATATTTATTTTTATAATAATAATAATATTAGTATAATAGTATGAAAATTAATTTTTATTGTATTTTAATTCGATATACCGCCAAACTCGTTATAGCGCCAAAAATTTCTTGAACGGATAATGGCGGTATAACGAGGTTTGACTGTATTTGTTTACGTATAATTTTTGAATGGATGCAGTAGTTTTTGTTTGTTTGGGTTGTTTGTTCAAAATATAGTTTCTCAGAATGTCCTATTTTTAGATTTATCAGGTTCTAAAAATTTTATATCATTATTTTCCCCCAATGCTCTAACTTTCGTAAAAAAATAAAATAATGAAAATATTTGAAAATCTTGTTAAAGAAAGCAGCATCTTAATTTTGAAAATAAGCATTATACTGCACAAAGCTTTTTTAAGAAAGAACGAGGTGTGCTGAGAATTTGCGAGGCTAACGAAAAAGAAAGGCTACCGCGGTGCTTTACGCGTATCTTTTTTTACAGACCGCCGGAGTCACGTGATGCTCGAATGCACCAATGCAGGTGTACGAAAAGAGCATCACGTCACTCTAGCGGTCTGTAAAAAAAGATAAGTGGAATGTACCGCGGTAGCCTGTCTTTTTCGTTAGCCTCGGAGAATTTGAATATGTTGTTGAAGCAGAGCCCACTTTTTTCACTTCTGAAAACAGCCATCTCATTACACGTAAACTTTTTATAGTGACATATAAAGAAATAAGGATATATTATCATTCAAGGTTTATTCTTTGTTTGAACAATACATTAGTATCATAAGGGCAGACAGAGTATTATGTTAAGAGATATTATGCTATAATATCACAATGGTTTTTAAATTCAATTCTCTGGTAAGGCATGAATTTGCATGATTAATTTTTTTTAATTATTTGGAAGGTATGGATTATATATTAATTTAGCAACAAAAATTTAACATAGAACCAAAGAATAAAGAAAATATTTATAGATCATGAACCAAAATTCAAACATACTACCATTCTTTTAATGTTTAAAATGTTAATAACAACAATAAAATTTAAATACACGTAACATTGCTTGAAATACATTTAGAATTATTATATTTCTGCATAATATTTCTCTTTTGGTCCTTTTAATTTCCATAGAAATATTGTTAATTTATCACAAAAATAAAACAGATAATTTTTAAACTAAACATCATCTCTAATCTGCAACACAAAACTGACAGTATTTAAAATAATTACTTGATTGTTTTGCCTGTGTGTAGTCCAGAGATCTGTTTAGGAAGAAATTGAGTCCTTTAAAGGGCCCTTCACAAAATTTTTCATATTAAAACAGGAACCTTCACAAAACATTCCACTTTAAAACAAGACCCTTCACAAAATTTTTTGTCTTAAAAATAGGCGTTTCACAATTTTTTTCCATCTCCAAACTAACCTTTTTACAAATTTAATTATTTTAAAAAAAATCTGACCTGACACAAAACAACTGAACCCGTCAAAAAATCTATTTATGTAGCTTTTACATATATAAAGGATCTTGTCAAAAATTTATAAACAAGAAACTGAATATAACAGATATTTCTAATTCACAAAATTATAATTAGTTTTTTCACAAATATAAAATACTTTTCACAATTTCACAAAAAAAGAACCCTGTGAGAAAAGTCTGGACAGATCCCAGGAAACATTTTTTTTTAAAAATTATTAAACTTTTCTCGTATATATTTATATAAAAATTCTGTAAGCCTGTCTTAAAGCTATCTCAGCACATTTCGCTCTTTCTAATAAGTTTAGCTGTTTTTCAAAGATTCAAAACAGTGTATTTAACAATTAAAGAGATAAAACATATAGTGAAACCAAGCCAAATTCATAATACAAGTATAAATATAAATACAGAAACCCTTTTATAAGTTGACTCCACCCTCCCTAATGAAATAAATCCTATTTGTACCAGTTTATTTTATATTGTGCAGTAAAAAAAAAAAAAAAAAAAAAAAAAAAAAAAAAAAGCATACCTTATTCTATAAAATACAATATTGTAGTACGAGTATTAACCTGTACCGATACTTTATTTCCACATCGAGATCTGGAAATGAAAATTCTTAGAAACGCGATGGAATAAAAATCTCACATGGAATTCACAGTATTATTTATTCATTACAGCAATTTACAATACTTTTAATTTGTTACACTAATAATTTTTAAGAAAAGAAAAAAGCGTAAAGCAAGTCATCCCCCACAGAAATTAACAGGAAGAAATACAGCGAGGGTTTGTTTACATGGCTAGTGACGTCAGAATAGCTTTTATCACGTGACTCGGCTTTTTCCCGCCACGACAAAAACTGCGATTTAAAAGTTAATTTAATGAATTATACAAGTTTCAAATATATGTATATATGATATCAAAATGTTCGTATTTTTATACTCTATCAGATGCAAGTTAAATTGAAAAACTTGCAAATTCCCCATTTCCTATTTTATTCAATATTGGCATAACATCAAGCTTTGATTTTATTTTTCCAAATTCTCAAAACATAATCAATATATATATTAAATAGATGTGGTGATAGACTACATCCTTGTCGTACACCTTGATTAACGATTATTTTCTCTAAAACTTTAAAACCCAGATCCAAAACAATGAAAGTTTCTTTATATAGGCTCTTGTCGTACACCTTGATTAACGATTATTTTCTCTAAAACTTTAAAACCCAGATCCAAAACAATGAAACTTTCTTTATATAGGCTTTTGTCGTACACCTTGATTAACGATTATTTTCTCTAAAACTTTAAAACCCAGATCCAAAACAATGAAAGTTTCTTTATATAGGCTCTTAATATATTTGGTGAGATGGGGAGTGTACCCCTGTTATCCATAATTTCCTATAATTTTCCTCGATCTACTCAGTCAAAAGCTTTTTCGAAATCTATAAAGATACCGGGTGAGTATAAGGGCTTTCGACTGCTTATTTTTATATGAAAGTATTTATATACATGGCATTAAGTCCTCCCTGGTGTTCTTTACAAATGAAATAAAGCGAAAAATATGGCTATTTGGAAGACGGCCTCCTCACCTACATAGCGATTTAGTCCATTATTACAGAATGTGGGTGGGGTCAGAGGAGAATGTGAGACCTAGAGAATTAACACCTACACGTGCTCCTGTCCCCTGCTGTGATCCTAACCCCTGCTGTGTGTATAACTCGACGCTTCGCACGTGATTCTGATGACATTTGACATTATTGTACATGCGTTGATCCAATTTCATATTTAAATATCATACAAAATGCTATGCAGTGTTTTGTTGTTAGGTGCGTTGCGTTCGTAATTATATAAATACGTAGCACCTATTGTCGTCGTCTGATCCGTCCGTTCGTCTGTCCGCATATAACAACGCAAAAACTACACAAACGAATGGTTTGAAATTTAAGATATATTATTTTTGTAGAATTTTGTCGAGGCATTTCAAATTTTATGAAAATCGAATCAAAAATTTCGACGATATTAATAAAAATATTTATTAAGAAATTTGAATTAAAAAAAAAATCGGTGCTTTCTGGTTATAGGAGCTTCCGATGTTTAATCATCAAGCGACCGAGTTACTTATTTTATTACAGAAATTAATCTGCAGACGATATAATTCATTTCACAGAATTAAAAATCATCAAGATCTGAATATTTATATAACTAGCTATAGTACGAACGCACCTCATTTGTCACGTTTGACGTACAATTTCCAACTTGTTCTTGTTGTTGCATCAGTGTAACTACGCACATATTAAATTCAAATAAAGGCACATCCTTTTAGTAATTGCGCTACTTAAACCACTACAGTAGAAAGATATAGAAGAGGGTTCAGTATTAGTCGCAACATACTAATTAAAATTTTTAAGTTTTTACAATACTAAATATACATTTTTTAAATTATCACTATCTTTTAATCTGAAAGATATGTATCAAACAAAATAATTGTGAACAGACATTTCTGTCTCAGAAAGTTATCTTCATTCTATTAAATCCTCTCATACATAATTAATTCAATGGTATCCCATGATAGGTAATGATTCTAGGTTGCCATGGTGATTACGTCCTATTATTTCCGTATTGCTGAATTTAAAAACCGAATTTGTATATTCAATTTGTTTAATTATAGCAATCCTATTATCCACTCACAGTTTTTTGGATAGATGTTTCCGGAGAAATAGATATTAAATGGAAAAATAATCTAAATATGGATTTCAAGTTCGGAAAATTTCAAAGCTAGGCGGAAGTTTCCCATTGGAATTTTCAGTAAATGTCAACAACAGATAAAATGTTGCCAACTTAAAATGTACTTATTTTATTACGGAAATTAATAATATCATAATAACAGACGATATAAGTCATTTTTTCAGTGAAATAATAACGATGATTTTTTTTTTTTTTTTACATTGTCTTGTATTGGATATTTGCGCATAGTGTAATTTCAATGTAACAGAATTGTAATTAATTGTTTGTAAAAGTGTATTGAAACTTAATTGCATAAAATAAAATTAATATCTATGATATGAAAATCTGCACTTAAAATAAATGTTGTATTCATGCATTTTTGCATAAGAGTGCAACAGCTATTGCACCCAGATCTGAATATTTATAAAACTAGTTATTTATCATCTCATTTGTCACGCTTGACGTACAAATTTCAACTTGTTATATTTTTATATGCATTTATCCTTTTGTGCATTTGAAACTGATATATATTTAAAATTTCACATGTTTAAGTAATTACTTTTATTTTCCTTTACATTTAATATTATATATTCCCAGGGTTGAATTGGAATTTTTTTTTTTTCAACCATAACAACTATACGAGTTGTAATTTTCCAACTGGACGAAAAATGTCCGGACCAGGATTCGAACCTGGGATCTCTTGGCTGAAGTTGCCACGCTCTACCTACTGAGCAATCCCGATCGAATCTGGAGGGCATAATTCATCCAGTTAACCTTATTGATCTGGTCTGATATTTTAATAAGCTCAACAGAATAGATCGCAGGTAAAGGAACTCCAGTAAACTCTGGATGACGTCCTAAACTTTACATGCTCTATTACAGAATTGCGTAAAAGAAACATCTTTATAACTCCGAAATTGATAATCATATTAACTAACGGTTTACTGCGTCGGATTAAGTGTCTCATTTCCAATTAAAATATATCTTTGAATTGAAATTTGAATGAAATACAGGGTCAAGAAAAATCGAAGAGTGTGGAAAATAGGATTACAGATATCTCGGCAACTCATTATCCGATCGACTTCATTCTTTATGCAAAATTTATGTTTTTTTATTGTCTTTTATATTCACTTCTTAAAATAAACAATTTCGAAAAAATTTATATACCTTTCATCAGAACGAATATTTCGAGAGTCTGAAAAAAATAATACCGGATCATCGATGTTACTGAAATTCAATAAGCTCCTTCCTATTATTAAATACTAAGAACATACCAATTTTCAAGTCTCTATCTCAATTTGTTCGGGAGATAGAGTGTTTACAGACAGACGGACGGCAATTTTTTTTTCTAAAAATGTGTTTTTCGGAATCTTCAGTGTCGAAAACGTGTAAATCCGTCAAAATTTTTTTTTCGATTTTCAAAACGGTTACAAGACTTACCATATACTAACGTATGATGGGTAAGTAAAAAGATTGTAGAAATCTCCCCCTCACTGGATTTCCGACTTAGTGCTTTATGATCGTCTGTCTATAAGTGATCCCCTCCCCCTTCTGGAACTGCAGCATAAAAGGAAAAAAAAATAGCAATTAATGAAAAATTAATAGTTTGAAAGAAATATATTGCACCTATCAGAAAAAAGAAAAAAGTTTTAATGTACAGTTTTTTAACACATAAAAAATATCTAATAATAATAATAAATTTAAATAAAAATGTAACAGTAATTCTCTGAAAATCAAGCAATAAGCATAGCAAAAGTAACTTTACTGTGACCAATCAAATCAAGTTATTAATTTACGTCACAAAATATGTAGTAACATGAAATTTTATATTGAGCTCAATTAAATTCAGATATAATAAAAAGAAAACTGCCCAGTTAAACTGAGGGCATTGAGCTCACAGGCTATTCACACTAATTGTATATTATACTCTTATTTCAAAGAATTTGAAATAAGCCCCTCGAAAAATAAAGAAATCAACAATATATTAAGGGGGGAGTCATCCCCCCGTTACCCCCCTCATAGTTAACTAATGAACCCCTTAAACTAATCAGGGGTCTCTAATTACAATGAATATATATACAAAATTTGAAGAAAATCGGATAATTCTGCATTAAAAACCCATTTATCTAAATTAAGGGGGTATTAGCCCCCCCCTTTCCGCCATGTACTTAACCAATGAACCCCCAAAACTATTCAGAGAAGCGCATTATCACAATGAACCTATATACAAAATTTGAAGAAAATCGGATAATTCTGCATGAAAAACTCATTTATCTAAATTAGGGGGGCCTACCCCCCCTTTCCCCCTTTATACGTAACCAATGAACCCCCAAAACTATTGACAGAAGCGCATTATCAAAATTAACCTATATACAAAATTTGAAGAAAATCGGATAATTCTGCATGAAAAACTCATTTATCTAAATTATGGGGGGTTAGCCCCCCGTTTTTCCCCTTTATGCTTAGCCAATGAACCTCCAAAACAAATCAGGGAAGCGCCTTATCACAAGGAACCTATAAACAAAATTTAAAGTAAAACGGATAGTTCTATCAAGAGTTATCGCGTTACGTACATACATACGTACGTGCGTACATTACATACATACAGAACCGGCGGGCACATAAGCTCTCAGGCTTTGATAGCCTGTGAGCTAAAAATTTTCCTTACGAAAAGTTTTCACTCAAAATACATTAGTTGAACCAATGAATGGCATGAGACGTGAGATAGAAAAAGCAACTTTTATTTCTTATCAAAAAATTTCATGTTTTAATGTCAGTAAGCGAATAGTAAGTCATGAAATTGACAATAGTGTTAAACGTTTTTGCGTAAAACTATTAAAAAATAGGCTGTATAGTGTTTTCTATGCAAATTTATCAACAAACTGGACACAAGAGTGTGCAAAATAATTTATTTAGCAAAACATTTTGCTTAATTAAATGTCATCTTTAAAACGTGGAAATTTAGTTATAGAATTATTACTGCTAAACAAAACAAATGCTGAATAACAGCAGAACTCCAATTATCCGAATAAATTGGGACCGGACCATATTCGGATAATCAAAAATTTGGATAATTGGATTTTTTCCGAAAAAAGTTAATTATTCCTATTTTAATTAATTACTGTTTGTATGTTGAAAATGGGAGAAAAAAAACTATTTTTAAAGAAAAAGAGCTTTTGATTAATTAAATGAAAAGTCAACACTTTTACATGTTAAGCGTACTTACAAGTACTGTACATTAGTACAGTATGTACGTACCGTTCTGTAAATGAAAGTCATTGCTTGCTGAACATCTCGGTCAAAGTAAGCTGTTTGACAGTCTTCATCCGTTTTCGGGCAGCCAAGTCGCGCATCTGCTTGACAGTGAGAAGTTGCATGGTGGCCACACTCGGGCTGACGCTCCGTACACTTCAACGCAGTTTCAAGGCCGGCAAAGGCTTCACTAGCTGATGGTCCTTTGTCTGCTTCAACTTCGACATTAAGGTCAGCTTTTTCCTCGACACTTTCATAAGTTCATCATCATTTAGAATTTGAAACCCAGGGTCTGACAAGTCACACAGCATCCATTCTCCTATATCTTCAGCACTAACTTCTGAACATCCAGGAATTTTCAAAAGAATGTTTCTGAATTTCTCAAGTGGCACGTCATCCTCATCTTCTCCTGTCTCTTCCCTTTCCTTTTCTTGATCTTCTTTTCCCTTTTCTCCTTTTCCTTCGCTCATTTTACCTTCGCTAACGATAACACAACACGTTTTCTTTCAGAAGCCATGGTAAGCGACGAAGCGCACTCACAAACAAAACAACGCACCGCCGCAAAAGAGTACCGTCATAGTAGCAGTCCAATAATGTTCGCACTGAGCCTACACTAGCTTCGCGGAGGGAGGGAAGGGACAATAGTGCGCGTAGACAGAATCATCATTTTGCGAATCGCAGTACGTTTCCGTCTTAATTTTTTTTCTGAAATTCTGAAAGCGATTCGGATAATCAGCGATTCGGACAGTCGGAGTTAGGATAATTGGAGTTCTACTGTATTTGCGTTGTTTTAAGTGCAATCTTCCGTAATCTGGTTTTACTCCATTTTTGACGAACAGATTTTTTTCTTTAAACATCCATGTCTGAATATTATTTTTAAAAACATAAAGCATCAGTAAATTAAGATACAGTTTTCAAAGAAATTGTATTTGAAAGTATTTTTTTTTTATCTAACTGACGGTGTAAAAATTGAAATTGTGCGAGGTTTAAAAGTTAATAAATTTGCTATAAAAGCTAATTAATTACTCAGATCGTTGCCACCATTGATATGACGTCAGCGTTACTCACGGACATGTGTTCGCTTTATAATATAGACTAATGTTTGCAATTTTTTATTATTATTATTTACGAACAATATTAAAGTTTTTCAGCTCCTTCGTCATATTTTTGAGATCTTATTCAACACATTAAAAAATCGGAGCACAGCTCTGGCTTCGAAATTCTGAAATTCGCCTAATCTCCTCATAGCGGAAATCTACCTGACTAACTCCTTGGGTGTCATTGGCTGCAACGCTATTTGGTGAGAGTAACTTTTGTTACTTTGTTGGCCGGTTCTAGATTGTTATTAACTATTGGTTTCTGGGTACGTTGTCATATAAGAAAAGAAAAAAAAGGCTTGTATGCACCGCTTATCCTTCCGGGCTGTATTCACACTGAAAAGCATAAGTGGAGTACATTTATGACAGTTCTTAACACCAATATAAACTAAGCTTGCTAATGTAGACTATGACAAGTTAACAACATTCAGTTTAAATCTTTGTGTTTCCACTATGTATTACATATTGGCTTCGCTGCAGTGTTCTATAATGGTTTGCTACAGTTTTCTTTGTTTGCCCAGTTCATGGTTTCTATTTAACTTTGTTGAATTGGAAGATTTTAAAAAAAGCAAAAATTAAAAAAGGAGAAAGGAATTGGTCTCGTAATTTAGAACCTTGATTAGGTGACGAGACCTTCACTTGAATAGGCACCTCCAGAAGTATAATTCATAGGGAACTTGGAAGACTTTGCACCCACGAACGGATTTTACATGCACCAGGCGTTATTAGCGTACGTCACTTCATATCTGCTATCTTAAATTGATGACCAGACCCCTAATTTTTGAAAAAAAAAAAAAAAAAAAAAAAAAATGTGCATCTGACAAGAAAACCAGGTGCCGCAGACACACCGGTGTTTATATTTGGCGTGAAAATGGTGATTTTGGCGGTAGTCAAACCTGAGTAGTTGTATTCTAACCCCTGAATTCCAACCCCTGATTCCAACCCCTGAGTAGTTGTATTCTTGACAATGTGTGTGTTGTATAATAAATTAAACATTGTGTGTGTTTTATAATAAAATAATTTGTGCGTGTGTATAATAAACTGTGTGTGTTTTATAATCAAATTGTGTGTGTTTTATAATAAAATTGTGTGTGTTTTATAATAAAATTGTGTCTGTTTTATAATAAAATAAATTGTTTGATAATGAACTAAAACTAACATGCTGTTTTCGCAGGCTAGGTCTAACATGTACAGTGGTACCTCGGTTTTCGTCGATAATCCGTCTGAAAACAATCGGCGAAATCCGAAACCGACGAAAACCGAGTCATTTATATCCATATGCATCTATGTAAATCCAATTAATTCGTTCTAAGCACTCAAAAATACGTATCAAAAACACATTTTATAGTGAATAAGTATAGTGTTTAATACTGAAAACAATACGAAATTAATATAGTTTTCTTAGCGTATGGTATCAAAGCACTGTATCTCGGGTCACTTCCCTTTTTGGTCTTTTAGCAGTAGGACTAGCTTCAGAGTCAAAAAACCTATGCAGCTCAAAAAAGCTGTCAAAAGTGGTCTGTTTCGGCCGCCTCTTTAAGATTTGTTTAAAATGGGACAAGACATTATTATTAAACAATTTACTTACAAGAAACTTTCTTTGTTTCAATGATTGAGCACTCGCAATCAATAAAAAAAGCACAAAAATACACAGGAAATAAACAAAATACGAGACAACCGACGAAAACCGAAAAAATATTTTCGCGTAAAAAATCGACGAAAACCGAAACCACCGATAACAGAAGTCAACGAAAACCGAGGTATTACTGTATTCGGTAACGGGATTTTCCGCCAAAATGGCGCAAAAACAAAATTCGCGCCATCCTCGATGCGTTTGCGACATTTGTTCCAAAAATTTGCAGTACTTTTCTAGGACAATTATAATTGGATAAATCAATCTCCATACCGTATTTAGTGGATAGTTCTCATTTGGATATACCAACTAAAGAATCCGTAGGATAACTGTAGAATATGTGGAGGTCAGTTAACTTAGTAACTGAAAATTGCAGTTGTGGATGTAATATTCTTTCACGCGTGAACTTGTCTAATGCAGTACCGTTAAGTTCTGTAATAGGATTGGATACTTCTCTATTATCAGATTTATGGTAACGGAAAACTACGTGTTTAAAAGTACATTGCGTGAAAAATAATCCAAGTCCGATATGCATTCGCTGAAAGTAGAATAAAAAGACAGTAGGCTGTAGAATTAAATGCTCTGAAAAGATTCTTTACGATATTAGTTTATTAAACTTCGAGTTATAAGCGTACGATTACAAAGTACGTACATGAAGGGATGGGATGGTGCCCGAGAGCATTTTTTTTAGCAGCGTAAGCTTACATTATTAACTTCTTATCCGAGGCCGTGCTAGAGAGAGAATATCCCCTCCGACACATGTCGATTTTCATGCCATACACATGTTGGCAACATGAAATGGGCGAAAGAGCATATGAAAATGAATGATGTCATATAAGCTAAAAATTATCAGTTACGCATTAGGCAATTAGGAGAATTTTTGAATTACAGGGCAGGGCTACCAGAATAGCAGTCCTATAAAGTGAGCCAACAAGAATGTGAATGCCAAATATACGTTGAGAGCAGTTTTGGGAATCTAGCTGAAGTAGTCATAACAACTCTCATGTACTGGAAAATGTTTAGGATTTTACCGAAAAGGCTAAACTCAAAAATTAAGCAGACACAGACATTTCTAACGAACGTTGGACGGAATGAGAAATAAAATGCAAACCGAATACAAAGTCAATCTTTATCTCTTTTCTTTTTTTTCTGGATATCTAGTGAGGGTGATTAATCGTTTAAATGAATTCTATCTATGTGAGAAAGTTTTATTGATAAAGGGTATATGTTAAAGATATTTTCTTTTAATGGAGGAAAATTACGGCGGGAGCTGAAATAAAAGTTAGGATAAAATAACTAAGTAATTAAAAGATAGTTTAAACTGAAAATTAAAGAAAAGGATTAATTTAAGAAAAATATATGTGATACCACATCACATATATCTCCCCTTAAAACGACGAAAAAAAATTTGAATTGAGGACGAGAGAAAAAAAATTCATATGCTCTTACGATTACATCAGTTATAGCAGATACATGTAAATAAAACTAAACATGACAAAAAAAGCAAACAGCAATGGAAGATCTCTCTTAGCAGGCATCCATCCAAAAATAAAAGTATATCATGATATAATTATATTGGTACCATAAATTTGTCACACAGGTGACATCATATATTGTTTCTGTTTAGAAACAGCTGCAGTAATTTTAATAAAATTCGTGATCACTTTTTCAATGTGTCTTAGTCAGACGTTGACCTGTATCAAATTGTTCACATGCAAATAAAACAAACATTAGGTCTATGTTTACAGGTCAGTTACCAGCTGGCATTAATTTAAAAATATGCTTGTATTATAATAAGCATTAAATGTGGCTAAATATGGGTACTGATCAATACTATAATCATTATAAAATACTGGAGTAATATGATATATATATATATAACATATATAATATACAGATAAACAGAAATACAGCATAAATAACCAAGGATTCTGTATTAATCCCCAAAATAATGAATAAAGGTATAATTTGGAAATTTATGCGTTTCTAATTTTATTTTTTACACTCACAACATGAATTTAAAACAAAGTTATATTAGAGATGAGGATTCAGTAATATTTGAATTTCTGTATGTGAAGGGGAAAAAAATTTTTGAAACACTGCCATGAGCCATTCAATTCCATAATGTAACAAATGATTATGTGTATGAAAACGTAATTATGTTTTCAGTTTGCTTACATTCCCTATCACCTATAAATATGTTTAGATTGAAAAAAAATGACTGGTGGTTAGAATACATTTAATAAAGTGTAGAAAATGTAAAATCAGTAAGTATGTGAAAGATGTGTGAGAAATCAATGTATGCAAACCCATATATGTAACTTCGACAGAACATACAGCTGGTATAAACACCAAAAGTTTGCGATAACATAACAACTGTGAATAAATATACTTCTAGAAACAAGTGTAGTGTATGAAAAAAAAATTCGAAAAAAATGTATGTCTTTAAAAATTACCTATATTGAATGAACTTTAAAAAGGTAAATTCGCGAGCACTGAGTGGGCAAGACAAGGGGTGTAATTGAGGTGCGACACATACTCTATAGAAGAAAATAAATAAATCGAAAAAAGAAAAAGAAATTATATTAGGACATGTACAGTGAAAAGTTATCTATTATTTTTACTAAAATATGTTACCATTTAATAAGTCAAGAATAAAAATCAACAAGTAGAACCAGTGACAGAAATTTTTAAATGATATATAAAAATGTGACTGATGGAATGTAGTGTTATAGTAAGTGAAACGTGTAAGATATTCGTGTAAGTCCACAGAATGAAATATTTGATACTTTTATCATGAAGGTTCATGAAGCCATGTGCATTACAAAAAATCAAAATAGATTTTTCGTAAATCCTAATATTATAAAAATAATATCCTTAAACCACTAGGGCAGATTCAGTAATGCACAAATCTATATTTCAACTGTAAACAAATTTAATTTAATGAAAAAGGGTTTTTTTTTCTAAAAAAAAAATAATAAATTACTGTACCTTTGTATCTCTAACTGGAATAAATGGATGTTAAAGTGTATGTGCAAAACAAGGAAAAGAAAATGCTGCTTATAATTTTACGATAGACTGTTATTATTAATCAGCAAATAAATAATATTAGCATTATTGCGAGTGCAAAAGGTAAATAAGTCCAGTTGCATATCACCTAAGGTTTAATAGTATATGGTGTAACTAGAACTTACAAATACCGTTGAAATTATCAAATGCATCTAATGTGAAAGAACAATGAATTTTAAAATGTATGAATGAGAAAAGAAAGAATGTCACATTGAATGACTGTGTTAATACATTAACTGGTAATACATGATTGATTAGTAATTTGTGTAATATTAATTAACTGGTAATATTTAAGGCATTAACTAGTAGTGTATATCATTGATTAGTAAAAAAAAACTGTAAATGATAAAATGGAGTGCATTAAGTATAGATGATAGAAGTATGTGTAAGAAGTTGTGTAAATTAACAGGATGAAATACTTGATGCGTTACTCATGAAAGTTTCATGAAATGAGCGCATTAAACAGAAATCTGAGTAGATCTCTAAGAATCGTAATATTAAAATAATATAAGTACCATTAAGGCGTGATTCAGTAATGCACCATTTATTTTGCATCAGCAAACAAGTATTATTTAATGAAAAAGTATGATATTTTATTTTTAATTATGTGTTTATTTATTTACTCTTGACTAATGTGTTTATCAAAGTGAAATTATAGATGAAAAAAAACATGTAAAATGAAGAAGAAGAATAGTAAATGTTGTATATATATATTTTTATAAAAAAAAACACTATCAACCTACAAATGATTTAACAGCATTACTGAGAATGCAACAGGTAAATAAGTATAGTTGTTTACCAACAATGGCATGTATAACAAATGTTATGTATCCATTTAATATTTTGGTGTAACTATTACTTACAAATATACCATGAGATTACTAAATGCAGGTGATGTGAACGGGAAAAAAATATCAATATTAAAAGGTATAAAAAAATGAAGAAAACAAATATAATAATTAATGGTAGAGGGTGTAGCAATGATTGGAAATGGGCATGACTGGTCCTGATTGGTAGTGTAAAACATTGATTGGTATTTAAACTATGAACAAATGTGGAATTATGTTGTACAAACTAGAGGAGGATGAGAATTGAGTAAAAAGATATAAGGTGTTAAAAAGTTTGTTAACCTTGACATATATGTATATAATCAAATTTTGTAAATTGATAAATTTTGAAATAAAGAAATAGAAAGCTCATTAGGTACAGCGACAATACAGATAATACGTGTGTAAATATACTTTGATTGAAAAAAAATGTATTGTAGTGTATGTGGTGCGAAGTACATCTGCAGATCATGTGTATCCTAATGAAACTAAAGAAATGTGCATTATAAACTGTTTTTCAAATGGTGTCAGTGAGTCATGTATGACATGTACAAATATTTGACCTGTGTATGTCATGTATAAATATTAATATGACCTGTACAAATATTTAATGTTTCATTGTCAAATGTCCATGACAACACCAAAAAAAATGTATGTGAAAGGAAATAAAGTTATGAACGCAAAAGCGAAATTCTTACAGCAACTGAAAAATGAAAAAAAAAGCCACATAGTAATTAAAAATGTTAGAGAAAAGGGAAACTATCATACTGAGAATTTTCGTGTTGTAAATCCAAATGACGTCTGAATATAATTCCCAAGCAATTGTACAGAAGTAATAGGTAAAGGGTAAATCTCAAGACAATGAAATAAAAATTAATTGTTGACATCTTTCTTTTAACATGTATCAGAGATATAAGAGATCGAGGAACAATGAGTGAAAATATCATAACAGAAAAAAAAATCAAAAACTTTAAAAATGTTTAGAGAGTAAATATCTTGTTACATATCCCAATATAAATTAATCTATAAATATGAATTATGATCAGGTGGAAAAGGGCATAAAAAGCAATACATGTAAAATGGAAAATTAAAAAAAATGCATTACAGAAAATATACGTGTATCAAAGATATGTGAAAGTTGTGGAAATAGAAAAACATGAAATGATGGATTATGCAACAAAAAAACTTTGTGTGCATTGATAATTAAGTAAACTTTGGAATACTTTGTATCAAAATCCAAAAACAGCATGTAAAGTTGTGTAAAATGCATCATATGAAATATTCCGCAAAACTCGAAAGAAAATCTTTGATAGTAAATATAAACTTTGTTTCGCGTCGAGAAATGCTACAAATTTACCAAGGTAGCAAATTATGTCAAAAGTAAGCTTTAAGAAAAAGGAATATGATAGGTGAAATCACTTATAAACAAATATTATAAAAGAGCTACCTTATGTTGAGAACAAAGAGTATGACGTAACCAATTGTAATACAGGAGCTGAACAGGAGCGTGTGTATACCATGAGAAGTATACCCTGAGACACCATGAAAAATCATAGGTATGTGCAATAATGCGTAGCCCCAGTGAACATAAACTCCATGACAAATGACATGTCAAACGGTGAATCTCAGATGAGTGACAATATTATGTTTCATAATTACTATCATACATGATGACCTGTGGTTGGCACTCAAACATGTACAAGTAATAAAAAGGGAAAAGTGTACCTACATAAGTTAAAAAAAATAAACAATTCAAAATTCTTGCAAAAAATATGAAAAATACATAAATTTCTCAATATGAACACTATCTGTAATATGAAATAAATGATATTCTGAAAGAAAAAAAGGTATCTATAACCATTCTAAAATATTAAAAAAAAGAGTTATGAGAAAGAGTGTAACACAAACCATATTTCAAATTCGACTGAAAGGGGTCTGACGCCAGCGCCATATTAAAATTAAACCAAATATGAAATATGTACCCTCATCAAGACATTCCTGCAGTAATGGCTCAACGGGAAGTCGTAGAACACTCTAACCATAATTTAATTAAAAATTAGAAGTAAAATTTTGCAAAAAGGGGAAAAAAATAAGGATCTAGTTCGGGATATATATTTATTTAAAGATCATGAAAAAGAACGCCAATATAAAGAGATGTGATCAAAGAAAATGTACCAATATAATGAATAAGTAAGCCTGTGTGTATGTGTGTTTTCATATTAACAATAATTGACCAAAGAAAAGTATAATAAAATTAAAGCATGTGGTATCAGAAAAAATAATAACATGAAAAAAAATGCATATTGTTATAAAGTTATCACCTGTGAAATTGAAAAGATTAGAAAATGCAACAAGATTTGATTAACCAGCTAAAATAACTGAGAGTCATTATTTTTGTTCTTTGAAAAATAGAAATATAATGACTAACATGAACTGAAATATTTATAGAGTGATATATATATTTTTAACATTTTAAAATAGGAGAAGAGTAGGGGGGGGGGAGTACTAAATCCCTGAACTATAAAAATAAATGTAATCATAATTTATCTGAAAAGTGCAATATTATAAAATTGCATGTATCTTATGGCAGTTTCAAACCAGCAGAAACACATCCAAATGTAAGTTGTTAATTTCTCTATAATATTTGGATATAGAAACAATACACATTTATCAGAAATGCCATTTAAATATTACCGATAATAATCTAAAAATAAGCACATTAAAACACTTACACTAAACAATTAAAGTCAAAAATAAAAATAGAAAAGTCACTACTTGCAGAAATATTTAAGAACCTTTATCGATCTTGAGAATCGTAATTTAAAATATGACTTGATGCATTTACTTTTATAGCCGCAAAACCTGACATATCGTTAATGAAATATGGGTTCTCTTCAAAACACATTATTATCAACACAAATTTTAGAAAATTAATAAGCATTTAACGAAAATTAATGTTGAACCTGAAAATATTTTTTTTCTTTTTATTTATTTATTTATTTATTATTATTATTATTATTTGCAAACATTCTTGTGCAAATTCTTAACTAAATGAATAAGAAATACCAGAATG
Source organism: Maratus michaelseni (assembly GCA_963931845.1). NCBI lineage: Eukaryota > Metazoa > Arthropoda > Arachnida > Araneae > Salticidae > Maratus > Maratus michaelseni. Next base: position 15,442,564 of record OZ007600.1, read on the forward strand.
CACCAAAAAAACTTACCCCTTTTTCTTTATTCAATAACCTAAAATTTCAAACTATCACAAGACAATAATCATAAGTGGAAAATAATCTTGAATGCAGTACATTTAAATTTAAATTATTTTTTTTAGTAAAATATATATTTTTTCTTTTCCAACATAATAAAATGATAAGACAACACATTTCACATTTCATGTTCGCTCTATAGTATACGAACTATGTAAGAACTAGTTATACTTGAATAGATAATCGATGGACAATCCACTTTAAAGTTATTCATTAACTAGTCAGACTTAACTATACAAATAAGAACATGGGTATTTTTTTAAAAAAAACATAGAAAAATGCAATGTCTGAGTAATACGAATACCATAAAAAATAATAAAACATAACTTACCTGAAAGATCAGAAACATTCAAATTATAACAGTAAGAATGTAAATTGCATTGTTAGATTTTATTAATATCATTCAGCCAATTAAATTATAAATTAAGCATTGAAAATTACGCCATTAAGATATGAGATATGGTTCAAAGTATGAAATATTATATACCTATAGGGTTTTATATTTTCCACAAGTACTCATATCAGTCTATATATATGACGTGTTCTTCATTTCTTTTATTATTTTTTTAACACACAACGACACAGCAATGCAAAAGAATGAGATTAATACCATACTTATTCTTAATTGAATCCTTTGTCACTAGATTATCTTGATTTTTTTTGGAAATATATGAACATATTCCAGCAAAAATGGTGAACAGTCAGTAAGTATTTTAGTAACATGAAAAAAATCTTATTTCATAATAGTATCGTTAGCTTTTCATTTGAGTTCTTAAATAGCATTGGTAAAAAAGGTATTGCGAGATATTTCTAAACAATCCAAAACTATTTTCGAATATGTTATTATTCAAAGAAAATAGATGTGAGCATGAGAAAACAAAAATATTTAAACAAGAAAAATATTTAGAGATTATTTTACGTTATTAATTTAGAATAAAACTCATATGCAGTCAAAATAAAAAGCTAATAATAATTATAAAAATACAACATCATTTAATATTTGTTTTCTCATACTCACTTTTCAAACCATTTGTGTTGATATATATGTAAATTTTCTTCCTGTGGTTCTTTCCTTGCTGAAACTCTATACTATAAATGAAAAATATTTTTTTTTTTTTTTTTTTTTTTTTTTGGTCATTAAATTGCTTTTTAGCTACTATAAACAGTACTAGAGTAGGAAATTTTAGTATGTTGAAAGTTTTCAATGTCATGTGGTGACACCAAAAATTAAAACTGACGAATGTATTTTTTCATCATTGTAGATGTACCGGCACTTTTTATAAAAATGATTCACACTAATAGGGAAGAAATAGAACTTTCTTTGTAGGTACGACGTATGAATGCATGCTCATTCACATATTAAAAAAAAACATACTTCACTTTTAAAGCACGAGATTTGAAGAGCCAGCAGAATTAGAAAAAAAAAAACACAATATCGATGATCGTAGAACACCCATTAACGCTATGCGAGGCGAACTTGAAGTCAGAAATCGTCCATATCGCAGCTTCTTAGGCCTACCTCGAAGGGATAGAGTCCAGCGGGAGCGAGCGAAGGCAGGCGAACATCGGGATTTCATCTTTTTTTTTTTGTTTTTCGAAAGAATAAACCTCTTCAGTTGGTATAAATCGGCTGCAGTGTAGAAATCTTGAACTCATGAAATTTGGAAAACAGACAAAAGATCCGGCAGACAAGGAATCATCTGGGAGACAAGCAATCATCTGGCAGACAAGCAATCATCCGGCAGGAGAACAGAAATCGTTGTTAGTCCAGTAAATGCAACATTTAAGGATCCGGCAGACACACAATCATCCGGCAGACCAGCAATCATCTGACAGGAGAACAGAAATCCTTAGTCCAGTAAAAGAAACATCTAGGGATCCGGCAGGAGTGTAGAAATATTGAATCCGTATAAACAGGTCTTTCAAAAAAAAAAAAAAAAAAAAAAAGGCAGGCAAACTAACAGGCAGGCACCATCCCATGAAGTTAAAAAAAAACAGCGAATGCCCTGTACAGGCACCAAGATTTGTGGTAACGGAAAACTACGTGTTTAAAAGTACATTGCGTGAAAAATAATCCAAGTCCGATATGCATTCGCTGAAAGTAGAATAAAAAGGCAGTAGGCTGTAGAATTAAATGCTCTGAAAAGATTCTTTACGATATTAGTTTATTAAACTTCGAGTTATAAGCGTACGATTACAAAGTACGTACATGAAGGGATGGGATGGTGCCCGAGAGCATTTTTTTTAGCAGCGTAAGCTTACATTATTAACTTCTTATCCGAGGCCGTGCTAGAGAGAGAATATCCCCTCCGACACATGTCGATTTTCATGCCATACACATGTTGGCAACATGAAATTGGCGAAAGAGCATATGAAAATGAATGATGTCATATAAGCTAAAAATTATCAGTTACGCATTAGGCAATTAGGAGAATTTTTGAATTACAGGGCAGGGCTACCAGAATAGCAGTCCTATAAAGTGAGCCAACAAGAATGTGAATGCCAAATATACGTTGAGAGCAGTTTTGGGAATCTAGCTGAAGTAGTCAAAACAACTCTCATGTACTGGAAAATGTTTAGGATTTTACCGAAAAGGCTAAACTCAAAAATTAAGCAGACACAGACATTTCTAACGAACGTTGGACGGAATGAGAAATAAAATGCAAACCGAATACAAAGTCAATCTTTATCTCTTTTCTTTTTTTTTCTGGATATCTAGTGAGGGTGATTAATCGTTTAAATGAATTCTATCTATGTGAGAAAGTTTTATTGATAAAGGGTATATGTTAAAGATATTTTCTTTTAATGGAGGAAAATTACGGCGGGAGCTGAAATAAAAGTTAGGATAAAATAACTAAGTAATTAAAAGATAGTTTAAACTGAAAATTAAAGAAAAGGATTAATTTAAGAAAAATATATGTGATACCACATCACACCGTCGACCACTTTTCATAACAAAAGACTATCGCCAAACTGTAACGCCAAATAAACGGGAGAACGTTGCCATTGGAATATTAAAATAAATAAATAAATAAAATATAAGAATTTAAGGACACAATTGTTATTTTAATTAATGAAATAAATAATAAATCAGTAAAACATAATGAAAAAATGTTGCAGATTCTGTGTAGGCTATTCCATTTCCAAACCGCTGAATGCATATCTTGTTTTGAAGAGACTAAAGCTCTTATTGTTGTGAACATCCAACAATGATTTCTAACAATGATCCAGCAACAATCCAGCAACCTAACAATGATCTAGCGCAACAATTATCTCCAAAAACAAATAAATACCGCTCCATCATTGTTAAATAGAAATTATTTTAAACAATTAATAATTATTTAAAATAAATTCATTATAAATTGTTTAATTTTCACATTAAGCATTATTACAATTCTCATTTGAAATTAACACAGCTACATAATAAGCATTAATATTAGTTTGATTTTAGCAAAAAAAAAATTATCAACTTTTCGATTTCAAATTTCAGTAGTAGTCAGTAGCAACGTAGATAGATCTGTCTTCCGTTTTATATTTATCAGCCAAGAGTTTCTATAAAGTGAGTAAGTATTTGTTGATTAAAATATGTACATAAAAAAAAAAAAAAATAGCGAACTCGGAATTAGTGTTGTCAATTTAGCTCTTTTTTAACAAATTTAGCTTTAACACGACCACACCGGGAATTTTATTAAAGTTTTCTAAAAATATTTCATACCAATAATTTTATTTAAAACTATTTATGCGTAATTTATATTTTATTTATTTTATAAGGAAATTTCTGGTCCGAATCAAAATATCTTCATTTGGTATAGGTCAAACGGTCATTTGTTGGTATATTTAATGTTAACACTTTCTTGACCGGTGATTTTGTATGAAATCTTGATTTTAAAACAATAAAAATATCCGCCCTCTTCTGAAAATTTTTCATTAAATGGTTTTCTATACAGGTTTTTCAAGTTTATGAGTCAGTAAATATCGTACCATGCACAGATTTAATATAAAATTTCTTACAATCTAAAAAAAAAATAGGTGCTTCTCCACTATCCCGTCGGCCACTTTTCGTTTAAAAAAAAACTATCGCTAAATAATAGGATTTAACGCTAAAAATGCAATCCCGTTCACTTGACGTCAGAAGCATTTCACGTGTTTGTTATGTCATCAAGTGGTTTTTAATTTGACATTTACCTGTATTTTTCATTATGTTTTACTGATTTATTAGTCATTTCGTTAATTAAAATAACAATTGCGACCTTAAACGGTGGTGCCATGATATTAAAAGAAAACTAGTCGGATGTGTCAATCCCAAAACTTTCTTCTATCTCACACAGGTTTCGCATACACTAAAAAGAATCAGCACCAACATATATCAATGTCTAACTGAAGCTCAAGTTTTATTAAATTCCGTGCATTATTTCTTGAGATAGGACTATCGCCAAAATCGTGTAAATCCTTCAAAATGCTGCATAGCAGCGCCACCTGCCGGGTGATTTTTACCAAAATCTAATCAGCATCAATTTATATCAAGGACTAACTGAATCTAAAGTTTTATTAAATTCCGAGCATTAGTTCTTGAGATAGAGCTATTGCGGAAATCGCGAAAAATGCTGCATAGCAGCGCCACCTGCTGAGCGATTTTTACCAAAAACTAATCAGCACCAATTTATATTATGGACTAACTGAATCTAAAGTTTTATTAAATTCCGAGCATTAGTTCTTGAGATAGAGCGCCCACAAAATTTTTGTCACATACAGACAGACAGACAGACAGACGGACAGACGGACAGACAGACACACAGACAGACAGAGTCACAGACAGACATTTTCTAAAAATAGTCAAATCGTGTTAAGGACCTTCTAAAACGTATAAATCCGTCGAAAACCGGAAGTCGAAAATTTTCATGAATCCAATACTTTCTTCTTGTAAAGATAGAAGAAAGTAAAAAGCATTGAAAAAATGTTGCGATGCATAGTTACGTGCAATAGTTCAGTTTCAACTTACATCATAAACATTTATTCATTAGTCGAGAGGCATAATTAAGAAAAATGATGTAAATATAAATACCCAAGATTACTTTTTTCTGTTTTCATTAATGTACTGTATTTTTTGTTGTTGTTGTTCTTTGTTTTGTTTAAACTCACTGATAGTTGACACTTTGGTGAGCGGAGCTTTTCCGAATTTCTTGTATTTTATTTATTTATTTTGCTATTCAAATGGCAACATTCTTCTATTTGTTTATTTGGCGTTACAGTTTGGTGATAGTTTTTTGTTATGAAAAGTGGCCGACGGGATAATGGAGAAGTACCAAAAAATGTATAACAAAATTATATAAACGCATTTTTCGCTTTTAAATAAGGTAAAAGCCACGAGTTAATAATCAATGATGCTTGGTAAACAAACACGAGTTAACTCGTGACCGGTCAACAATGTGTTAAAAAGATCAGAAGGTTTTGAAATGACGAAAAAAAAAATTTAATTATTGTAATTATTATCAGTATTATAACGTTGGAACCTTTAAAAATGCCAATTGGAAAAATTCTGAAACTATGGTTGTACGAGCCGTAAACGGTGAACCGTAAAGACCGGCGATAACTTAATTTAAACTAAATTATCTCCCGGGCGATAACTTAATTTATAAACTAAATTATCTCCAAATACTCCTTTTCAGAAGTTTTGCTACAATGTCTAGAAGTTTACTAGGCACTGTACTTCTAGGTAATACTTCTAGGCACTGTGGTTTTGCCATCATAACTTTGGAACAACTTATCGGATTTACATGTATTTTTTTTTAGCAGTTTCCAAAATAGTTAAAAAGTATTTATGAATTCGGTATATCTGGCCGCTTGTCCGTTTCGCCGTCATGTCCGCGCTCTAACTCGCGTAAATACAGTCGTATTGACTTGTAATTGATATATGTTATTGACGTTTGTCATGGCATGCTCGCTATTGAAAATGGAATGTGTAGCATTTATAGCTCGTTTACAGGAACATTCAAAAGAATTCCGTTACATTGTGATCTATTGGAAAAATCGTTTACAGTATATTTTAATGACGTTAAACTAATTTAAGGAAGTCCGGGACACATTTTAAAAACATTTTTATTTATTAAATTAGAATTTTAAGGTTTTTTTTTTTTTTTTTTTTTTTTTTTTTTTGTGTGTGTGTGTGTGTGTGTGTGTGTGATGGTTAACCATATAATTTGTAAACAAAATCATATCATAAAACTTCTCATAAACTTTAAAAAAAATTAAAATTAATTTTTTTTTAAAGTGGGGTAATTTAAAATCGTTATAGCTCAAAATATTATTCGACAAATTTAATTTTTTTTTCATTTAATTAAACAGAAAGATATAAGCTTTAATTTAGATTCAGAATTTTTTAAGACATTAATTTAAAAACAAAAAATATATATTTAAAATAAAAATTTGAAAAAAAAATGTAATTTATTTTTTTTTAATCATATTTTTAAAAGTAAATATTTTTTTTCAAATTTGCTGAATCAAAATTAAAGTAAAATAACTGAAAAAGACATGTTCCAAGTTTGAACCAATTATCTTTAACGGTTCTTGACTTATAACGATTTGAAGACGAGAACTCGCGAAAAGACCCGTTTGGCAGAAAAACGAAAAGACGTTTCCATGACAACCACTACTTGAAATCTAGATTTTTAAAACAAAAATTAATATATCCTGTTCTAATTAAGACAGAAACAAGATTTAAACGTCCTTTTAAGTATGTAAAAACAGAGAATTTTTTAAAACAATATAATATTTTTAAAAAATTGAAAATTTTTGTGTCTCGGACCCCCTTAGACACATTGAATTTAAAATACAGCACATAGATAATACATTTGGTTTGTATGTCTGCCGTATAGCTGCCGTCTGTCCGAACTCTAACTCGCTTAAATATAGTTGGATTGACATGTAATTTATATATGTTATTGAGGTTTACCATAGTTCGCTCCCTATTAAAAACGGACTGTGTAGCATTTATAGATCGTTTACAGGAACACTCAAAAGAATTACGATTCACTGTGATCTACTTGAGACAATCGTTTGCAGTGTAATTTAATGATGTTACACTATTTCAAACATACCGAAGTTGATACACATCATTGAGGTGCACTAAAAGATGCTTACGATGGAATATATTATGTATAGCATTTATCGTTCATTTACAGGGACACACAAAAAATCTGGTATCAGTACTTTGAGAAACAATTACTGGAAGTGCATTGCAATGTAATTTAATGATGTTGCACTATTTCAAACATATCGAAATTGATATGCATCATTGAGATGCACTAAACGATTCTTACTGTAGAATATGTTATACATAGCATTTACCGTTCATTTACAGGGACACACAAAATAATCTGGTAACAGTACTATGAGCAATAATTACTGGAAGTGCATTGCAGTGTAATTTAATGATGTTAAACTATTTCAAACACATCGAAATTGATATACATCATTGAGCTGCACTAAAAGATGCTTACGATGGAATATGTTATGCATAGCATTTATTGTTTATTTACAGGGACACACAATATAATCGGGTAACAGTACTATGAGCAATAATTACTGGAAATGCATTTTCAATTGTGGTATGCGTTTCGAAATTTAACTAATTGTGTGCATGTTACTTGGTGTGTATCTGCCGTCTGTCTATATGTCCGTGCTCTAACTTATGTAAATATACTCGGATTGCCATGTTATGTTATTGATATATGTTATTAAGGTTTACTATGGCTTGTTCAGTATAGAAAATGTAGCGTGTAGCGTTTATAGTATATTTACAGGGACTCTCAAAATAATTACGTTATTATGACCCATGACGAAAAATTATTTTTGGTGTACTTTAATAATGTTACACTATTTCAAACATATTGGAATTGATATACATCATTGAAGTGCAGTACAAGATATTTAGTATAGAATAAGGTGTGCATAGCATTCATCGTTCATGTACAGGGGCACAGAAAACAACAGTACTGTCTAGCTATACTAATATATAAAGTAATGTTTGTTTGTTTGTAGGATAATCTCTGAAACTACCCAACCGAGTTTAAAGATAATGGTGACAAAATGCCGGTGATCATTTGTACTCCAACATAGGCTATATTTTATGTAGGTACAACAACACCCAAGGGGGTGTAGGAGTAAAAAACGTTCTAAAATTGCGAAATCTGTGAAATTGTTGGGGCTAGAAATTTGAAATTTGGTCTGGTGGTTACTTTTAAGATGTAAATACCTGCTATGAATGTTTTCTGAAAAAAAAAATCGAAATTTAAAAGGGTGAACTGAGCGGAGAAAGGTTCTAAAAACGTTCTAAATTACGATGTTTTTGGAACTGTTAGGGCTAGAAACTTAAAATTTCGCATGACTGTTACTTTAGAGATGTAAATGCTCGCCCAGAAGAGATTTTTAAAACTTCAAAATTTAAAAGAGTGCAGAATCAAAAACGTTCTAAAATTGTCATTTATGTGATACAATTTCAAATGAAATTTGAAGTTTGGTGTGGTGGTTACTTTTAAGATGTAAATACTTGCTATGAATGGTTCATAAAAAATCGAAAATTAAAAAGGTGAATTGAGCGGAAGAAGGTTCTAAAAATGCTCTAAATTACGATTTGTGTGGAACTGTTATGGATAGAAACTTAAAATTTCGCCTGCCTGTTTCTTTAGAGACGCAAATGCTCGTCCCAGAACAATTTTTTAAAACTTCAAAATTTAAAAGAGTGCAGAATCAAAAACGTTCTAAAATTGTCATTTATGTGATACAATTTCAAATGAAATTTGAAATTTGGTGTGGTGGTTACTTTTAAGATGTAAATACTTGCTATGAATAGTGTCTAAAAAATTCAAAAGGGTGAATTGATCGGAAAAGGGGTTTTAAAAACGTTCTAAATTACAATTGCTTTGGAACTGTTAGGGCTAGAAACTTAAAATTTCGCATGACTGTTACTTTAGAGATGTAAATGCTCGCCCAGAAGAGATTTTTAAAACTTCAAAATTTAAAAGAGTGCAGAATCAAAAACGTTCTAAAATTGTCATTTATGTGATACAATTTCAAATGAAATTTGAAGTTTGGTGTGGTGGTTACTTTTAAGATGTAAATACTTGCTATGAATGGTTCATAAAAAATCGAAAATTAAAAAGGTGAATTGAGCGGAAGAAGGTTCTAAAAATGTTCTAAATTACGATTTGTGTGGAACTGTTATGGATAGAAACTTAAAATTTCGCCTGCCTGTTTCTTTAGAGACGCAAATGCTCGTCCCAGAACAATTTTTTAAAACTTCAAAATTTAAAAGAGTGCAGAATCAAAAACGTTCTAAAATTGTCATTTATGTGATACAATTTCAAATGAAATTTGAAATTTGGTGTGGTGGTTACTTTTAAGATGTAAATACTTGCTATGAATAGTGTCTAAAAAATTCAAAAGGGTGAATTGATCGGAAAAGGGGTTTTAAAAACTTCTAAATTACAATTGCTTTGGAACTGTTAGGGCTAGAAACTTAAAATTTCGCATATCTGTTACTTTAGAGTCGCAAATGCTCGCCCAGAACAAGTTAAAAAAATTCGAAATTTAAAAGAGTGCAGGACCAAAAACGTTCTAAAATTGTCATTTATGTGGTGCAGTTTGTATAGAAGCTTGGAAATTGCAAGGTAGTTAATTTTAAGATGTAAATGCTCGCTAAGAACGGTTTCTAAAAAAATCGAAATTTAAAGGTTGAATGAGTAAAAACGCTTTAAAAACGTTCTACTTTACTATTTAGTTGGAATTGTTAGTGTTAGAAACTTGAAATTTAGCATAGTGGTTACTTTTAAGATGCAGATGCTCGGTACAAACAGTTTTTTTAAATATTCGAAATTTAAAGGCATGAAACGAACAGAAAACGTTCTAAATTGCAATTTATTTAGAATTATTAGGGATAGAAACTTAAAATTTGACATGTCTTTTTATTTGTAAAACGCAAATGCGTGCACAGAACAGATTTTACAAAATTCAAAATTTAAAAGGGTGTAGAAGCCAAAAACGTTCTAAAATTGCGATTTTTATGATGCTGCTGGAGGTAGAAATTTAAAACTGGCCATGGTGGTTAAGATGTAAATGCTCGCTAAAAATGGTTTCTAAAAAATTCGAGATTTAAAGGAATGAAATGAGCGGAAAACGTTCTAAAAACCTTCTAAACTATGATTTATCAGAAATTGTTCGAGATAGAAACTTAAAATTTGACCTGGCTGTTATTTTAGAGACTTAAATGCATCCACAGAACAGTTTTTAAAAATTCTGAAATTTAAAAGTGTCCAGGAGCAAAAAACGTTCTGAAATTGCAATTTCTGTGATATTGTTGCTCTAGAATCTTGAAATCTGGCATGGTTACTTTTAAAATGTAAATGCTTCCTATGAACGGTTTCTAAAAAATTGAAATTTTAAATGGAAAATGAAATCAGTGCAAAACTTTCAAAATACATTCTAAATTATAATTTATTTGGAATTAAGTTTAGATTTTTTTTTTCATAAATTTAAGTCTCATGTTCGCCTAATGCAGTATAAGAATGAAATTTACACAAAATGGGGCTTAACTCCTTCGCAACGAGCGTCCTTTACAGAATTTTTAATCTTTTACCACCGGTTTTTCAAAACAGAAATTTTCGTATAATTGAATCGTAGAAATGCTGTCATTAAATAAGGCAAATCTTACAATAAAAAGTAACTGGTGGGAATAATCGAGGGTTCTGAGCATCTTATGCGTCACGTATACGTGTCGCTCGTCCCCAAGGGGTTAATGAGTAACTAGCTGGCTCCCGCCTGACGTTGCCCGGGTGCAAATTCACAATCACTCAACGTCCTACGCACTTAACGCCAAACGGTTTGGCGAGAAAATGAACTGTAGCACGCACGCGTGTCTTATACGAATTGGTAAACGGTTGAAACTATACTTCGACATTTCGACCGCGCATTTCTTGTTTATTAAGAAGTATTTCTGACTAATTATAATACATATGTATGCATATATATTGTGAACATGTGCATTATTTAATGTTTTATAACTTTACCTTTCTTAAAATGATCACAATAAATAGATGAAAGTTTATTATATTTACCTTAAATACTTGTTGAGGAAATGCTAAGATAAGTGTTTTGTTGCTGATTGATAATATGGTAAATGTGACATGACAGTAATGGACCCCTCCCCCTCAAAGTTTTTGCTGTATAAAAAAATATCCAATAAAAATTCATCTTTTATTTTTTTTTCATAACTCTTCCTTGCATGTTTTATAATGTGGTATCGCAAACGACGGCGATTCGATAAACCAAAATTTACCCGATCTTATATTATCGCCATTCAGAATACGTGAAAATAATATATTTCAATAAGATAAGTGAAAGTCATATAAAAGTCAACAACCTTTTATTCATTTTACTTTTGTGCCATTAAAAAAACCATTCGACACACGACACACCTCAAAGTTATAGCCGCTCAAAATACATTTCTGTAAGAGGGAGGAAAATTGTATCTGTTTTCATTTAATCAGTGTATGGTGCTGCCATCTGTTATTACATTAGATGAACCAATTCGAGACTCAAACCCAGGGATAGAGAATAATACTTCAATATATCTTATTGAATATACAATATATCTGATTGAATTACTCAAGCATAAAATATTGCTTCACAATTCCACTGCCTTTCAGTGAAATTTTTACTGAACAAGCTAAGAGATGGTTTTAGTTAATTCATTTATATCTTCTTTGTTTTCTTAAAAAATTGCATGTTTTTTTTTTTTCAGTAATAGAAAACTGGATTTTTTTTATACTAATGGTCATTTACAAAATTTCATTTACTTTTAAGATTTTAAGACTTTTAAGATGTAGTATCTATTACTGGAATGCTCAATTAGGTTTCTTCTCTAATCTACTAACAAATTTATTTAAATATACACATGTATACTTAATTAGGATGAATTTGAAAAGTAAAAACCTAATGATCCTAATTATTTTATTGAATTTGGTGTTATTGCAGTGCTGTATTATCCCTTTAGAATGTATCTCATTCTGTCAATGCTTAACAAACTGTATAAGATTTTTTTTTTTTGGGGGGGTGAGGGCGGGGGGATAATTTAAAAGTGAAAAAGCGTTTAACTAAATATAATAAATAAGTATCCGTGTTTATTCGAGATTAAATAAAGTAGTATAAAAGGTAAAAAATGTAAATAACATCATGTATTATAAAATGTATTTTTTCTTCTTTCTAAGCTTATTTTATAAAAAGAATTATTGTTTATTTAATGTAACTGTTTACAAAACAGGAAATGTTTCATTTTCATGAGCTTGGTAGCCTAAGCTACTAAGTAATTACTTCAGTAGCTACTGAATCTTTGTAATATCTTTAAAAAATGAAAGCTTTCATTTATTTTTAAAGCATTTTAATGCTGACGATAAAACTCGAGATACAAAGGTAGGAGGAATGTTGTAGGATGTACAATTGTAATAAAACATCTATCTATTCAATGGTACTAGTACGATTTTGAGTTTGCCGGCCAAATGCCACGCATGCGCGAAATTCATTTTCTCGCCAAAGCGCTTGGCGACAGAGGTTGGCGACAAGTGCGTAGGACGTTGAGTGATTGTGAATTTGCTGCCCGGGTAGGTGAGAAAAAAAAAAGTTTTTATTATTTTATATCTTTAACCCGATTTTGTATGAAATCGTATTTTAAGATAAAAAATTCGCGAAAAAATATTGATATTTAGTGATAAAAGCATTAATTTTCATGTTTTTTTACGTAGGGTCGTTTCGTAGTTTTAAAATAAAAAGTTCTTCTTGTCCGAACTCTTTAAAATCTTTATTGGTGATAAATAAAACGGTTTTACAGCCCGAGTAAAAATTTCGTGAAAAGATATTGTTATCCAGTTGTAAAAGAAATGTTTTCTTCTCGCTTTTTTGTTTGTTTGTTTTCGCGTCGGCACCTTTAACATAGCAATAAAAAAAGTTCTCATCTTCCGAACTCTCTGACATTTCAATCAGTATAAATATAACTGTATGCAAGCTTTCTTTAAAATTTTGCGAAAAAAATATGCATATTTAGTAGTGAAAACATGAATTCTTAAAAAAAAAAGCTTTAGCTTTCAACCTCAGAGAAAAAAAATATATCAGAAGGTCTATGCTTTCAATGCAATGGTACGCCTCCATGCATTTTTAATCAACACTTTTCAATCCCCCTAGGCTAAACAGGTGAAGGCTAATCAATCAGGTTTCCCGTTTCTGAGAGTAGAACACTTAAAAAAAACGTTGACGCATGCGCACAGAGAGGATATTCGTGTGGAAATTTGTCAAAATGCGCTTTTCGTTTTAAATATATAGATTTTTGAATTATCCGTAGTAGAATCCTCTATAATCCTCTGTAATCTCCCTATTTAATAATCCTCTAATAAAAATAGACACACAAATACCACTTGGCTAACTCAACAACTACCTGTGCAAAGCCTCGGGTTTTGCTAGTCATTAATAAATGAATAACAATTGCTGGAAGTGCGTTTTCAATTCTGGTGCGCGTTTTTAAATTTTACTCATTTTTTGAATATTACTTGGTGTATATAAATTCTATAGATCCTATACAGGGCGGCACAAAAGATATCGAGTACATTTCCATTTATTGGCGGAATTTGCTGTAGAGAATTTTCAATTGGGCGTTTCCTAACTGTAGTAAATTTTAAAATATTATGTAGTATATATACAAATGTATAGATCTTATACAGGGCTGCACAAAAAAATTCTGATGCTTTTCTGACTATTGCCGGTAATTGCTGGCATTGGGATTTCAAATGTGTTACGACTTTTCCAAATTGTTTACTTAGATCACAAATGAATGTGTCGGCCTGGTTTGCCTACTTGCTGAAACAGCCAAAACTGTTTAAAAAAATAACAGATTGTATGTTTCCGCTAGAACGCAATCAATACTTATTCATGCTGCCTCGATTGGACTTAGTGGCGGTTGAGGGATGAAGTAGACTTCTAATGTGCATAAGGAACTTTACACACTACATAAACTCTAACCTTAACAATTTAGTTATTCTTAATGGTATCATACAGCGCTATTTAGTATTTTTAGCATAATTTATCATTGGTTACTCTAGTATTATTATTCATTCATTATAGTTCATTTAGTACTTACTTCTATCCATTATTATTATTTACTTCAGCATCTTACAGTATTATTGCTCAGTATCACATAGTAGTATTGAGTACTGCTAGGTAGGATTGGTAAATTGTATTTTCAGAATTTGTATTTTTGGAATCTTGAATTTTCAGAACTTGTATTTCAGAGTTACATAGTAATATCACAATCAATATCACAAAGTATAATTTAGTAATGCTCAGAATAATTAGGTAAACAAACCTGCTGGGCGGGGCTGGTTGAGCTTAAACCGAAAGGAAGGCCACCACGCCCAGTTTGACCTTGACCTTGTTTACTTAGATATGGGCGTTGAGCTTAAGCCGAAAGATAGGCCTCCCCACCCGGTTTGTTCTTGACTTTGTTTACTTAGATATAACCTTTCGCCATATTGTACTGTGAAGTTTTATTACAGTAATCTGAATGTATTGAAAAATGTTTCATAATCTATGATTGAAGCACGATTTTTCATTCTTGTTTTATTACAGAACCCGTTACAATGGATTACAAGTGCTTAGAGGATGATGAAGATCTTTTGAAAATGCACCGTAAGCCAGTTAACATACTGTCCAGAGCTAGACAGTTCCTGCAGCGGTCTAGACACAATGTGAGACATGGCATCAGACGAGTCAAGAGCGCGCATGATCGAGTGAATCACTTCGTCGACGGTCACGTGGCTGCAACTTTTAATGGACCGGCGGATGTGCAGATAGACAGATGGCTCGACCGAGCTCTAGGTATACCCTGTTATTATCGGTGAAAGAAGTTATCAATTGTCATCAGTTAGATCAGTTTAAATCTGAACCGCAGTTTGAAATATGTGTTTGATTTCTGAAGAAAATAAAACTATTTGTGTCAATAGAAAATTGTGTTTAATTTTAGAATTAAATTTGAATAAAGATTAGGGAACAAGGGCACCCGCAAGGTTGGGAAGTGTGGGAGGAGGAGGGGGAATTGCCCTTTGGATTTTTAAACTGAATTCACTAGATTTTCTTTTTCTATCATAATTTTGAATATATATATATATATATATATGAAAGGATAAAAGCTAAACCCCTTTTTAAAATGCAAAATCCCTTTTTGCCCCTTTTAAAATTTTAAATTACCGTTTTAAAAAATAGAAATTTAAATCAAAACTTTTAAATGCTTTAATAATTGTGTTTCAATTGATTGAAATTCGCGTTGCCCCTGTTAAATTAGTTTTCCTGCATCGCATCTTATAACTTTCAGAGATCGTTTTCTGACTCTTCTTAAGAATATTTGTGCTGACGCTAACGCAATTTTAAAGTCTTGCTGCATCCCATCGGCTGATGGAGCCAACGCCTTTATTCCGCACAATCAATCACTCAGCTCGCGGCCAATTAAAATTAAAAATACGCCTCTTTTGACTTTGACGACCTCTAGCAGAAATAATGCAAAATCTCATATTTATACCATTGCACGGCTATCAGGAGCGAACTTTTTACGATTTCCCTCAGCTAACTAATCCACGCCAATCTGCTCTTCTGAATTGCCTCGCGATGTACGAACATTCGATGTCCAGACAGACTTAAAAAGCAGCTCTCACGCCAATATGGGCCTGGTTTAAAAGGAATCATGTAAGAAAAAGAAATAAACCAGGTTCCGTAATAGACGGTGTCTTCATTTAAACAGAAATACATTCACTCGGAATTTAACCGAATCCCGCTCACGGCCCAGGACTACAAGAACATGCAAGGGAATCCGAATGAGCGCTTTGACGTAAGTACGGAGCCGCCATCAGTCCGCGCAGCCACCGGCCCGGCGCCCAGGGAAGCCACGATCGAAAACCCCAACCACCGACGGAGTCCCGCTTCGTTTCAGAAGTCGGGTAGGACAGTTCATCTCAACGGGAAATCCCAAAAAACTAAAAATTCACGTAATCTCTAAGCCCGTCAATCCCAGCGAATACCTCCGTGAAAAATTCTTACAGCGTGTGCATACGGTGAAAGACTTACGGAATTTATCCCAAAAACTCAAAAGTACTTAATCTCCCTTCGTCAAAAGGAAAGTGAATCATTAACTTTTCTTCATTCTCAATCTTGTGCAGTATTTCATTCTGCCGGCAAGAATCAAGTGTTTTATCAGCAGGAAGAAGTAGGTCAACTACACAGCTGTTTTCAATTTTCAAGAGCGCGCCGATAAAGAAATGAACTCAAGTGACTCAGATGTTCAGTTTCGATTTCTGGACTAGAGTAAAGGAAAGAAAAATAAATCAGAACTGCGCTCAGCAAAAACAAAAACCACGTGACTACCGGAAAAAGTATTTTCGTGTGCAGTGCAAGAAGATATAGAGATAAATATTTCAGTGAAATTAATTTATTATTGTTTCGCGTCGCGGTGAAAAAAAAAAAAGTAAGAGGTAAATTTTTTGATGGATTTATTTAAAGCAAAGGCGTATAAAGGTATGTACTTTTGATATTAACGTACAGAAGAAAAAAAAATTTTTTAAAGATCTTTTTAGTGAGAGGCATTGGTTCTCAAACTTTTATTTTGGAATGCTTTTTGATATATTAGATGGCAAGCACTGAAGGAAAATTTTTTCTTTTCTACAATTTTGGTTGTTGTAAAAGGACTGCCAAGGAATATTTTTAAAGAAATATTGTTTTTATTATTAAAAGCATAAATAAGTGGTTCTCAAACTTTTTATTTAATCTTTTATGCATGCCAAAAATAAATTAAAGATGATTATTTTTATTATGCTATTATTTGTGTGAAAATTTTAATGATTTTTAATTCAGCTATTTAAGTTCAAATATATAATTGTTTATGTATTGTGTTTAACGTAATTTTAAAGAGATGAAAGGGTAAGAATGGTGATTTTTATGAAAATTCTTTAGTTGTGTTGAACTGATAATTACGATTTTAATGAAAAATAACATTAAATAAACCTCATATTAAAATCATTTTTCTAGACAGTTTGAAAATATTTTAGCAGAAGTGAAAATTTTATTATTATTATATTATTATAATATTTTTATTATTAGGTGTTAAACTTTTTAAAGGTGATTTATATGCAACGTACTTTATAGTTAGTGAGGTTATTTAAATTTTTTTTTATTGAATTCAAGTTATTGAAAAAAAAAATTATTAAGGTGGATTTTAATTTTAAAAAGATGATTTTAACAGATTTTTACAGATATAGTGTTACAAATTTTAAATAGTTTGAAAGATTTTTTCATTTTTATTCTTATGTGCTTTAATGGTGTATTATATTTCTGTGTAATTCGGTGATATTTTGTATTTATATCCATCATGAGTAGCCCAACCCTCCCAAAGAAGTAGAGGATTTAACAGACAAGTCAGGTGACCCCGAAAAAGAAAAAAAAATCAAATTTCGAGCAAAGATGATAATCCCGTTAATAATCCTGAAGAGAAAAATAATCAGAAGTCTAGTCAGGAATCTGGAGGTGCACCAGAGACATCTGGTGTATTAACGTTAGGTGGACAGACCCTGTCAGCTCAAGCTGGGTCTGGTCACACTTCAGTATCCGCCAACCCAAAAACGTCAGTAGACCCCGATATCGTTGCGTTTTCTCCGCAAGATGGAATGTCTTGGATACCATGGTTAGCCTATTTCGAGAGTGTCTGTATAGGATAGGGAAAAGACGAGTGCTGGAAAATTAGGCATATACAGAAGTATTTAAAGGACAGTGCACTTACGTTGTACATTAATAATTGTCTAAATGTACTTCATTGGTCCGAATTTGTCACTTTGTTTAATGAACACTACGAAATTCCCGATACCCTTTCTCTCACTGATTTTTCACGTATTAGATATAAAGTTGGAGAGGACTTGAACGAATATTATCAAAAAAAGACTAAAGTAGGCCGAACCTTAGGTTTAGAGCAGAAACTTATCCTGGAAGGGTTAACGGAGGGCTTGCCATTAGAAATGCAGAAGTTAGTTATTGCAGGCAACCCCTCAACTACACATTCATGGCGTGAATTAGTTTTCAGAATTAGCAAACTGCAACTGGACAGAAAGGGAAATGAGAGCAAATTTGAAGCAAGCCCCCAAAACCCCAATCAGTATCGACAATGGCGACCAAGCCGACCTCCATATGAGAATGGACAGAATTTTAACAGGCAGTGGAACTACAGAGTTCCCTATCAAACACACCCCATTCGACCTTTTCCATCAAATCAAGCAAGAAATCCCCAAAATACGTTTAGACCGACTTCAAATGTTCCACCACGACCTAATGTACACCACCAGACCACTTTGCCGCCCTCTCCATGCAAAGTTTGTTTTAATATCGGAATACCAAATGCATATCATTGGGTGGGAAACTGCCCTTTTCGACAACAAGTGTTAGCAGTACCAACCCCTAGTCACAATATGACTTTGCCGAACCCCAACCAAGATAATAGCGCTAATGAGTCATCCCGAAATACATCTAGTAATCAATGACGATTTCTTATGTCCGGACATATACAAAAAGAAAAAGCTAGCTATAAAAAATCAAATAGAGATTTTCATAAAGTTACTTATTTAAAAAATGAAGACTCACTACCTTGTTTGATCGATACTGGGAGTTCGATTAGTGTTATTCCTTGTCATTTAGCCCATAAACTTAACCTAAAAATATGTAAAGTTCAGCAGAGTATACCAGTCACCCAAACACAAGGTGTTCTTGCTTTGAAAGAAAAATGCCTTGTTAGTTTGCAATTAGAACGTATCTCTAAGAGAATTGAACTTTTTATAATTAACAATCAGTTACCTTATGCTTTGATTGGGCTACCCCATTGCAAACTATTTAGATTAAATATTGACTGTGTTAAAATGCAAATAACTCAAGATAATAAGAAAGTACCTCTCATGGACCATATTCCAACAAATGCGTCTCACCATACTTTACATTTATCAGAAGTATATACTAACCAGCCAGCAATTGAAAATGCAGAGATATTCGAAGAAAATTTTGAGCCGGAGTTGTTCGAGACCACTGACCATGTGCAAAATGTTCAGTCTGTCAGAGAACAATTACCTGCTCTTCTAGCCAAATATGTCTGTATTTTCGCCAAAGATAAATATGATATAGGCTGTGTAAACATGGAACCCCAGAGAATACAGTTAACATCAGATCTCCCCGTTTCTTTAAGAGCATATCGCACTTCCCCTAAGGAAGAAGAGGAAATTAAAGAACAAATTCAAAATTTATTGCGAGCCGGTATCATTAAAGAAAGCTATTCCCCTTATTCATCACCCGTAACTTTGGTGTATAAACGTGAAGAAGGGAAGAAAACCCGGTTATGTATTGACTTCCGAAAATTAAATGCCATTACAAAAACAGATGCAGAACCCTTACCTCGAATCGACACCCTGTTAGATAAATTGGCGCATGCTAAAATTTTTTCCACTCTTGACTTAGCTAGTGGATATTGGCACATTCCTATCCACCCTCGAGACACTGAGAAGCTGGCATTTGCCACCACCTTTGGATTATATGAGTGGAATCGTTTACCGTTTGGATGGAAAAACGCACCTGCTTGGTTTAACCGTACCCTCCGTAGAATTCTTAATAAATACAAAATTGACTTTGCCTGTAGTTACTTTGATGATGTTATTGTATTCTCCCAAAATGAAGAGGAACATTTATGTCATTTAGAGACATTATTTATTATCTGTGTTCAAGAAAACCTTAAACTCAAATTGTCAAAGTGTAATTTTGTGAAATCCAAAATTAATTTTCTAGGATATGAAGTTTCGAACGGTTGTATCACACCTGACAACCCTAATATAGAGACGATTAAGAAATTAACACCACCAACGAATGTAAAAGAATTACAACGTTTTTTGGGATCTATAAATGTTTATCACAAATTTATTCCAAAGTATGCTAACATTCGATACCCTCTCAACAATTTGTTGAAGAAAAATGTCCCTTATGTGTGGGACCAAAATTGTCAAAATTCTTTTGAAAAATTAAAAAATGCTTTAATTGAAAAACCAATCTTAAAGTTGTTTGATCCCAAAACACCTTGTCATTTGTTTGTAGACGCATCAAGTCATGGAGTGGGATGTGTAGTGAAACAAGTTGATGAAAAAGGAACATTACATCCTATAGCATATCACTCTAGAAATCTTCGCGATTATGAAAAAAATTATGCAATTACTGAGTTAGAATGTTTGGCGATTGTGGATGCTTTAGATAAATTTTATCATTATTTACACGGTCAAAAATTTGTCATACATACAGATCATGCGGCACTTACCTGGCTCAAAAGTGTTAAAAATTTAAGAGGACGTCTTTTCCGCTGGTCCCTAAAACTTAGTATGTTTGACTATGAAATTAAATACTAGAAAGGCTCCACTAATGTTGAAGCTGATATGCTATCTAGACAACCTGTTTCAGAAAATTTACCCCATATTATACATCTCCTTGACTTGAATGAAGTAAGAGACAATCAGAAGAAAGAAAATGTAACAATTGATGGTAAAAAAGTACACTGAGAGAAATGATGTTGTTGTTATTAAAAAGAAAGGTTTGTATAAGATTGTGGTCCCCATGTCTTTACGTTTACCCCTATTAGAAAAAACCCACACACAATTTGGCCACCCTGGAATTTATAAAATGATAAATTTAATCTCTCTGCAATATTATTGGCCTAACTTTAATCAGGACATTGAAAATTTTGTAAAACACTGCCACACTTGTCAGATAAACAAAAAATGTAGACAAAATAGATTTGGCTTATTGCAATTAATGCCCCCAACAGAGATACCTTTTGAATGTTTGGCAGTAGACTCTGTTGGCGGATTTAATTATTACAATTCTACAAAAAATATTTGCATTTAGTCGTTGACCATGCAACTCGCTATGTGTGGGGTTTTCCGTCAAAAAGTGTAACTACCGAAACTTATACAAACATTTTGAAACAATTATTTCAAATACAAGTACCAGATAGATTGTTAACCGACAGAAATGGAGCATTTACGGCTTCCAGGTTTAGGAGATTTCTTCGTAATTACAATATAAAACATAGATTGACGAGCAGCCATCACCCGGAAACGAATGGGAAAATTGAACGACTAAATCAGACTATTGTCACTAGATTAAAATGTAAAGTCAATTCCACATCCAAGAAAATACCCTGGACTAAGCTTTTAGATGAAGTCTTATATGAATATAATAACACCCCTCATTCTGTAACCCAATTCACCCCTAGCTATTTATTTTTAGGAAATTTACCATATGATCCCCCTTTACCAAATAATAGTTACTATCCCCCTGTGGAAGAAGCTAGAAAATGGGCTAAAGAGAGAACAATTGCTTACCATAAAAAGAATAAAGTCCGTTATGATGCTCGTTTCCTTTCTGTAAAGTTTAAAGTTGGTGACATTGTGATGTATGAAGAATTTCACTATCCGAATACCCGTAAATTGACTGCACCATATTCTGGCCCATACACCATTTTAAAACAACTTTCTGATGTATCCTTTGAAATTGATAAACCCAGCCCACATTTTAAGAGAAATTCCGAAATTGTCCATTCCTCCAAGTTAAGATACTACCACCCTCCTCAAAATCTTAAACTCAGCCATGAATAAACCCCATCTATCTCTTTCAGCTGTCAATTTTTTTTAAATTTTTGCTTTCCTATCGTCCCCCTTACTCGTAGCATTTGGATGAGGACCCAGCTGGGCGTGTAACCCATCTCCCCAGCAGTGTAGAATGATGGTGACAGTTTAAAAGTACTGTTAGAATTTTTATTATTTTTTAAAAAATATTATAATGACGAATTGATGACACATGAAGGGGTCCTCCACTCCGTGGCCACCCATCTTTAGCCGGACTGTTTTCCCAGATTCTCTTTCCAGGTTGAACGGAGAATCTGGCAAAACTGTTTCGCTTCCCCTCTGCAGGTGAATACCGATTACCAACTTTTCTTTTTCTGTCGTGCAAGTGGCACATTTTTGGGTGATATTCCCCTCAGAGTATTAAAACCCATATCGCACTGACCCTGCGCATGGTGAAAATTATAGCAAGTGTATATTTAGTTTTTATTAGCTGTAGTTTTCTTTTTTTTTAAACAACTTAGTGTTGTTTTTTCATGGATATAAACCTAAGGCTGCATCATAGAAGTAGCTAAGTCCCTACCAAAACAGAAAGGTATACGAAGAAATATAATTTGTTTTTGTTATTAGTACTTTAGGATATTTTACTGTTATTTTATCTCAGTGTGAAAAGTTAGTATTTCTATAAATGCAAGCTTTTCAAATTGCATTTGAGATACAATATATTTTGTTGATAGTATTAGTGCATATTTTGTATTATTGAATATTTTATATTTTTGAATAATTTGTATTTGGGAATATATTTTACATTTTAATATTTTGTATTTGTGAATATTTTTTTTTACATTTGAACATTGTCTATTATTGAATATTTTTTACATTGGAATATTTTTTACATTTGCATATGTTGTATAGTTTTCAGTATGTTTACCCGTGAATATTTTAATATACTATATAGTTTATGGTTGCAATTTGCAATTATACACAAAAGGATGTTTCCCAACAAAGTATATCAAAAACTTTAAAACAAAAACTGGAAACGAAAGGGAAACACTACAAACACAGTTGTGTTACGATAATTGGTATAATCAAGATATGTCTCGAGACACATTATTGTTTTGCTGCAGCACCATTGAAAGAATTCCAATATTTTAGTGTAACCAATATTTTTATGTAAATTTGATATATAAATGTAAAAATAGGTCCAATTGACTTGAGAGCTGAAGTAAATACTGAAGAGCTGGAAAAATTACTCGAGAGCTGGAGAAAATAAGAATCTAAAAAAAAAAAAAAAAAAAAAAAACATGGGTTAAATTCACGAGATAAGACCCACAGGTCTTGCAGGCGAGCCCTGTGGCTCTTGTTTTAGTGGGGGGGGGGGATATGAAAGGATAAAAGCTAAACCCCTTTTTAAAATGCAAAATTTAAAATTTAAAATTAAAAATACGCCTCTTTTGACTTTGACGACCTCTAGCAGAAATAATGCAAAATCTCATATTTATACCATTGCACGGCTATCAGGAGCGAACATTTACGATTTCCCTCAGCTAACTAATCCACGCCAATCTGTTCTTCTGAATTGCCTCGCGATGTACGAACATTCGATGTCCAGACAGACTTAAAAAGCAGCTCTCACGCCAATATGGGCCTGGTTTAAAAGGAATCATGTAAGAAAAAGAAATAAACCAGGTTCCGTAATAGACGGTGTCTTCATTTAAACAGAAATACATTCACTCGGAATTTAACCGAATTCCGCTCACGCCCCAGGACTACAAGAACATGCAAGGGAATCCGAATGAGCGCTTTGACGTAAGTACGGAGCCGCCATCAGTCCGCGCAGCCACCGGCCCGGGCCCAGCGAAGCCACGATCGAAAACCCCAACCACCGACGGAGTCCCGCCTTGTTTCATATATATATATATATATATATGTACAAGGCTTGAGAAATGCGGTCGCCAGGTCGCCACTGGCCACCAAGTTTTTTCATCTGGCGACCAAGCCATTTCTTCTTACGTTTTTTTTCTTTTCTTTTCTTTTTTTGTACAAAAATTGACCTAAGAAATGAGTACAAAGTAAAAAAATATAATAGTTACGAGAGAGTTCTTCCAGTTTCAGAAAGAAATTGTCCAAAAATCACCGAAAAATGCGAAAAAAAGCTAAAATTCCATTAGAAATTTTTGGTAAATTTTAAAAATCGCAGAGAACAAAATATACTTTATTGGGTTAAAAGATTGAATTTTTATTCATTTTACAAATGTCCAAAAAAAAATCGTCAAAAATACAAAAAAAAAATAAAAAAATAAAAAAAAATTGCAGAGGACAAATTTTACTATACTGGGTTTAAAAAATTGAAACTGGATTTCTTTTACGAACGTCAAAAAACGGCCACCGAACTCGAAAAAAAAAGCTACAAATCGTCTAAAAAATCGCTGAATATTCAAAAATCACAGAGGACAAAATTTAATATGCAGTAGAGTCCCGCTATTCCAAACTAATTGAGACCGATCACTGTTCGGTTTAACGGGAATTCGAAATAGGTGGATTTCATTAATAATAATCAATGTATTGACTTGTTAAGGCGTAAATTAAGTGCGGGGACATCTGCGAGTGTCACCTCTACGCAGCGTTGATCGGCTCGTGGTGAACAGGTTCAGTGATAGTGGGAACGGAAAGGCAGTGGCCTTCGACCACTCATCACCCCACCCACCCTACCTATCACTGTGGCTTACATTGGAATTTGTTGAAACAACCAGTGAAAGACTGTAACCTTCTTCCACTAGTCAAGAAAATCCCTGGCTGTGAAGACGCAGAAGAAAGCTGTGTTGAGGAGTGTACTGCTATTGACGAGAATGGCTACAGCACTACGGAGACGAAGACATCGTAGCAATGGTCCAGGACTCGTTAGCTGAGATCTACTCGGAGGAAAATGAGAAGGAGGTGAAGGCTCAAACTGAACTCATATGACACACAGATGCGCCAAATGCGAGAAAATGTTATTTTTTGGGTTTAGAAGTAATTAAAAATGATTCTACAGAATTGTATAAATGGAGCCGACATGTACTGTAAGTAACCAGCTTTCATTTCAATTTGGTTTCAGGCATTTTCATCAAGCTTAGGCTCTATATATGTCTCTATTTAACTTCTTTATATAACAATAAATGTACGTTTTTTCACGAACGTCTTTTTAATTTTTCCTGTTTTTAAGTTTAAAAAAATCGGTAATTTTCTGGTCTCTGTTCGGAATAGGCGGATTGTCGGAATAGCGGGGTTCGAAATAGCAGGACTCTACTGTACAATGGGCTAAAACCAAATTCCTTTTACTAAGTTTGAAAAATCGCAGCGAAACGCGAAAAAAATTTGCAAAAAATGAGGACAAAATTTACTATATTGGGGTAAGATATTGAAACAGAATTTCTTTATGTCAAAAAATCACCGCAAAACGTTAAAAATTGCATAAACAATTAAATTAATATATCCGGTTCTATTATAAACAATGTAATTAATAATTCTAAAATAAGCTTATTATTATTTTTCCTCAATTAAGTCTTTAAAAACTTTTGGGCTTTTTGAAAATCAATGATGGGGGAAGAGTGTGGGGGGGGGGTAAATATATTTTTTTTCTGGCGACAAGAATTTTTTGCTGGCTACCAGATTTTATGAAATTTGTAAAGCCCTGTATATATACAGTCGAACCCCGTTATAACGAACTTCAAGGGACCGAAGGTTTTGTTCGCTATATCCGGTGGTTCGCTATATCCGAACCGTTAAGAAAAATGTTAGAGTTAATGTATAACGTAGTTGCTACGTGTATATTCAATAATGATGTATTAAAAAAAGGTAAAATCTATTAAATATGATCATTAAAGAATTAAATTGACTAAAATCGATTACATTAAACTGACACAATACTAATTAAATCAACTAACAATGAAGTCAAACAGAATTAATTAATTCTACCTTTAATTGATGCCCACTGTGTTGATACAGAAATAATCCGTAATCTTCTGCTGACGTGATGTCGATTTCAAAAACATGCTATTAATTTCTTTGTCTAGTACATCAAATGACTCCAACACTCTTTCTTCCACTGTTCGTGTAGACAAAAACTTATTAATTACACGCATCGCTGCTGTAGCATCTGAGATTGTGGGAATTTCGTCATTTATGTGCTCCTCTTCATCAGCATCAGATGCAGAATCTTCGATTTCAGAATGATTCATTTTAATTTCTTCCACAATCTCTTCATCAGTCGGATCTTCACATGTCATGACTTCGTCATCACATGTTTCAAACAATTGCGGGTCACAAACTCAGAGCTGCCAAGTCTCCGGCTTTTTTGATACCAGTATTTTATTACAGAAAAAGTTGACTTCTTTAATCGGAACACTCTGCGATTTAAAAGAACAAAACTTTCTCTAATAAAATACTGGTGTTCAAAAAGCCGGAGACTTGGCAACTCTGCAAACTGAGAATGATGAAATTTTGTGCTTTTCTATCCACATCGCGATAGGTAAATTTTCATCATCCTCTTCCTCAACATTCGTTGTATCTACAATTTTCTTTGCTAGGCCTGCATGTTGAAAACATTTTCTAATTGTAGAATCCGTAACAAACCGCCAAGATTTTTCGAGCATTATAACTGCATCAAGAAGAGAAACGTCACATTTCACGTTTTTATAATATCCCTCTAAAATTGGTAAAATAAGCTGCTTCCTGTAATGGCATTTAAGACACCCTGGTCCATAGGCAGTACTACAGATGTTCCATTCGGGGGAAAGAGTACAATTATAATCGATTGAAACTGTGTATCGATATTATGTGCACTACAATTGTCAAGCAAAAGTAGAATATTCCGCTTTTTAGCTGACAGTTCACGATTCCGCATTCGAATCTCTTTTTCAAACAGTTTCTTAGTCATCCACGCCTTGCGGTTTGCTTCATAAGCAACAGGAAGCCTTTTGATATTTTTAAAGCATCTGGGGTGCTTAGATTTTGCAATCACTAGAAGCTTACGACGATCAGTACCACTCATATTAGCACACACAAGAAATGTGATTCTGTTTTTTCACAATTTTCCGCCATTACATTTCTCTCCATTAAATTTTAATGTCTGGTTTGGTTTCATCTTGTAAAATAGTGCAGTTTCATCAGCATTATATATGTCATTCTCGTCGTATGAACAAAATTTTTCAGTCCAAACTTTTACTTTCCACGTATCGATGTCGGACGTTGAAACACCTCCCGATTCTCAGACAATTTTTCCGGAAGATATGTTGTTCCGATTTTTAAATATGTCTAACCATCCATTAGAACACGAAAATTGAATTCCAAATTTACTGGCAAATTCATCAGCTTTTGACTGAAGCATTTGCCCAGAAACTGATACATTTCGGCTTCGTTGAACGCTAAACCATTTTAATAAAGTTTCTTCCACTTCTTGATGTTCAGCTTTTCTCAATTTTTTTAAGGAGTTCCAATTTTTATCGAAAGCAGAAAGTATGCTTTCTCTGTTTTTCCATATTGTTCCAACTGTATATTTCGATAAACCTTTTTCTCGGCAAATGTCAGCCTGGCTACCTTCATTTTGTATTTCTCTTATGATGCTTACTTTTTCTTCAATGCAGAATGCTTTACGCTTGCTCAACATGATGAACCTAATGATTTCTTAAAAGCGAATTTTTAACTTTGAAGTCTGGAACCAGAGATTGTGACACACAGGCTCTCTAGAGATAAACATTAAAATGAGTGAACGAGATGAAAAGACTGGAATACTTGTTCTGGCACGACTCTGAGACGACCTTTTTCCTTGTTCTCGTGATCTGATTTTTACTTCTCCCTCTCCTCTCACCTAGCGTCCCCACCCCCCCTCATTTTCAGCGCTGTCTCTAGTCTTGCACACAACTGTGATCAGGAATAATGGAAAATGACTGACAGGTTACACCTGCAGAGTGGCTATCATAAAAGAGAAAGAATGCAGTTGTTCCTACCTTTTAATAAAAAGACTTATCGCTGACTTGCACTATGTTTCACTAGCCGGCATACATTTTCTTATGAAATTGGAGTCCTGTTTTCACAACTGCGGAAAAAGTGAAAAAAAAAAAAAAAAAAAAAAGTTGTGGTCGACTGGAAAAAATGTTCGTTATAGACGATTCTTAAGATTTCGGAAGTTCGCTATAAAAGAAAAAATTAGCATTAAATACAATAGGAAAACGATGGAACCAAAAACTTCGTTCGTTATATCCGTGTGTTCGTTATATCCCGGGTTCGCTATAACGGGGTTCGACTGTAACTCGTTCTTCTCCAGTGATTTAAAATAATTAGTAAACACTAAGGGAAAAAGGAATTAAGAATTCTTTGGAGATTGGGAGGGGGGGGGGGGATTTGCACTCCTGACAAAAAATCCCCTAATAGCAAAAATAATAAACTTTTTTGTTTCTACATGTTGAATAGTAGTTTATTTTTACTAGTAGTTATTTGACTAATAGTTTATTTTTAATATATCTTATTTGTTACATTTCTGTATGGCTTTTTATGTTGATATGTTGGAGACACAGGATTTATAAACTTCCAAAAAAATCGATTTTCAGATTTTGTTTTATTCTGAATATTTAAAATTTTCTGAAAAATATACAGAAAATCACATTTAAAAAATCTGCATTATTTCTTGAGTTATAATGGATACTTTAGGTAGATATTGAAAGTTTAAGATGCGTTTTCTCAGACTGATAAATTTTGAGTTTGCTGGCACTGTTACTTTCAATGATGGTCACCGGGTGATCCAGAAGTTTCGAGAGATTTGAAATGTTAATAATTACTAAACTATGTACAATAAAAAATATGCGGTTTGCACAGAAATGGTTATAAACATGTGGGATTTATTTTATAATGAAAAAAAAAGTTATAGTAGTTGCATTTTTGACCAATAGGTGGCGCTTCAATTCAAAATATACCAACTGGGACTTGTAGTGGGCGATTTGTGACGTCATTTGAAACAAAAAACGCTGCAAAACATTATTATTATTTTTAAATGCATAAAAAATGAAATTAAAAAAAAATCTAATAAAAAAATCGGGATTCCCGTTACTAATGTGGGTTAAATCGCAGCAAAATGTAAAAAAACACTAAAAATCGCATTTTCAAAATCATGATTTTTTTATCTGTAAAGAATTATCAACTTTCTTCAAGCTAAAAAGAGGGGGGGGGGGAAATGACAATTCTGAGCGTATCTGAGGCTGAAATGGAAGCGCAACCACCGGACCAATCAAGCATTCTGGGCAAACTTTCTTAGTGTCAAAGCAAAAAATTCGCCAAAAATTCAGAAATCGCTGTACGAATTTCGTATAAACTTTATCGAAAAGAGGATAAAGTTTACTATATTGGGCTAAATGATTGGAACCGGATTCCCATTACTAATGTGTAAATTTCGCAGCAACACGTGAAAAAACACTAAAAATTGAAAATTAAATTAAAAAAAATCTATTCCAAAATCTGGCTTCGAGGTACCTATTACATGCATAGAGGTACCTTTCCACCAAATTTTGTAGCTCTGTGTGCATTTTTCTCTTCAGAACACAACCGAGAAACAGACAGACAGGAAATATAAATAATGGATATATGGGAGTTTGAGTAGCTTTTATTTATTTTTTTTTAATCATAAGATTTATTATTTTAATATCAGTATGCAAATGATAAATCCCCAAAATAACAAAACTTATAAATGTTTTTGAGTAAAACTATTAACAAAGTAGGTTGTATTTTCCTATGCAAATAGGAATACGTCCTATGGAAATTTATACCAGCAAACTGAGAGTAACATAAGGATATGCAAAATATATAATTTTGCAAATAAATTTGCTATATTATGTCATCTTTAAAATAAAGTGAAATTCGTTAAAATGTAATGTAAAATAAATTTAACAAAATCTTATATCTTATTTTCAACGCTCCTTAGGGTTGGGTTGGGTTGATTATTGACGGCCAATTATCTACACTTGGGATATAGGCCCGGGGGGAGTGCCCTTCGTGGGGGTCTTTCTAAGGGAACCTAACCCGTATTTACGCATGGATAAATCCACGGCTCGAAGAAAACCACGAAAACTCCGAACGATTAGGCCGACGGGCGCGATTGGGATCGAACCCAGCACCTCCCGTCTACCAGCTTCGAGAGCAGAACCTCTCAGCCACTGGTGGGGCTCAACGCTCCTTAGACTGTAGAAGACGCTGCCGTAAGCCTATAAACCTTTACTTGCATATGACCCCTGATACAAAAATTTGTGGATTTTTTTTTTTCAATTTTTACTTACCCATCATACGTAGTAGAGGGTAAGTCTTGTAATCGTTTTGAAAATCGAAAATTTTTTTTAACGGATTTACAAGTTTTAGACACTAGAGATTCCGCAAAACATATTTTTAGAAAAAAAAATTTGCCGTCCGTCTGTCTCTGTGTGTGTTTGTAAACGCTCTATATCCCGAACAAATTGAGATAGAGACTTGCAATTTGGTATGTACTTAGTACCTAATAATGGGAAGAAGCTTATTGAATTTCAGTAACCTCGATTATCGGAGCTATTTTTTTCGGACTCTCGAAATATTCGTTCTGATAAAAGGTATATAAAAATTTTCGAAATTGTTTATTTTAAGGAGTGAATATAAAAGACAATAAAAAACATAAATTTTGCATAAAGAATGAAGTCGATCGGATAATGAGTTGCCGAGATATTTTTAATCCTATTTACCACGCTCTTCGATTTTTCATTAACCTGTATTTCATCCAAATTTCAATTCAAAGATAAATTTTAATTGGAAATGAGACACTTTACAAGACGCAGTAAACCGTTAGTTAATATGATTATGAATTTTGGAGTTATAAGGATGTTTCTTTTACGCTATTCGGTAATAGAGCATTTAAAGTTTATGACGTCATCAAGCCTCAATTTTATTCAAATTGCAATGCATTTTCTAAATAGTTTACGCGTGTTTTATTTTCATATTTTATATTATGCATATCCATGATGGGTAAATATTACGGTGGGCCCCAACGACTAGTTAATCTTCTGTAAAGTGCCATTATTCGAAATAGCCGCTAGTGAATGGAAATAATGTAGGTAATGTAAAATAAAAAATAAAAAACCCTGAGCAACAACTTTACTCAGAAACTTTCTTATCGAGGCTTCGGACAGTGGCGTAGTCAGGGTGGGAGACCAGAAGCTCTGGATACTACTAATTTTGTAAAGTTTCCTTTGACTTATCTAATAGGATAACTTTCTGCGATAGTCAACGGGAAGACAACTGTACATTATTACCCGTATCCAAAGCATTTGGACCCCTTCCCAGGCTACGCCTTTGCTTCATAGTAATAGAATCAAAAAGTTTTAGATTGGACTAAACAAAGTTGCTATTTTAGACAACTTTTCAGCGTTTTTACGGGTGTTTGCTTTTTAAATAACATTAAATCCTAAAAGTAATCTTCGCCTTATTTCATCGCAGAATTTTGCAATGAAAAAAGGCAAAAATTACTTTAAAAATCGTGCCATGTACGGATTTAATTTAAATTTGTTTCAAACTTAAAAATATCTATATGGACAAAATGATATAAATGGATTTTTCCCTTCTAATAAGGTATAAGCCACGCCCTTAGTCTTTTATGCTTGGTGAAAGAAACACGAGTTAACTCGTGACCGGTCAACAATGTGTTAAAGTAAGGCGAAGGTTACATTGTAGGATTTAATGGGTATTCAGAGTTAGCACCTGTACGAACTCATTTTCAAATAAGCGTACAATGCTTTAAAAAAAAAAAAATCTATGCGAAAGTTGTGGTAAATATTCTGAATAAATAAAACACATGAGCATTGTCTCCGGACTTTTTGATATTAATAGTGCAGATTTTATAATCACTTAGCAACGCCAAAATACATAAACATAAAATAATTTTAATATAACATACAAAAAGTTTCAAATATAAAACTCACACCAGAAATATATCAGAAGTATGTTATATTGATAAAATACGTTAAAATCGTTTGGGATTTCTTGGATTACCATTTTAGTGAACCGTTTCATCTTCTAGGAAGGTAGAAAACGGTATTGTACAGTAAGAAAAAAAGCTTCTGAGTGGCTACATTGCACAGGGATTTTCGCTTTCGGAGGTACACTGTACTGAACAATGTTGCTCATTTAGAGACAAGCGTCCCTCATCTGATTTCAAAATACGGTTCGTTCTACGCCCATACGTATGGTGTGTGGAAAGATTGACTGTGAGAGCAAGGGCGGCGCCAAGATTTGCCCGACGGGGGGGGGGGGGGGGGGGGGGGGCATGGTCTTCCCGATAGGGGTGGGGGGCGAATTAGTAATATATATATATATATATATTTTTTTTTTTCGTGATTTAAAACAAACTTTGTTACTGTAATAATATTTTTCTCTTTCTAACAATGAAAACTGTTTTCTTTTCAGAAAATCAGAGCATACGCCAGAGGAGAAAACAAAACAAAACAAAAAAATAGAAACATTAAATTAAAATAATTTCCTGCCAACTTTTTAAAAAATCGCTTTCGGGTACCGTATCTTAGGGCTATCTTTTTACAAAATAACTCTGCGTATCAATCTGAAACTCGAAATAATTCGACCCCAATCCGAAATATTCAAACCTGAACCCAAAGCGAAAGAAATTAATAAATATTTTAAAGCTGTTCTCAAATACAAAAAGGCTACTTTCGCACACATGTTTTAATTCATTTTTATTCAGAAACGCATGAAATGAGCAGGCGTTGTTATTCAAAAACTTTGTAATCGAAACACGTTTTCCATTTTCAGGTAAAGACAGAATATCTTTCAGAAAACACTGTCAAAGTCGACGTTTTGAACCGAATTGCTGATGTTTCAGCGCCAGAAAGGAGAAAAACGTGTTGTCGCGTGACACAAATCGTTTATAACTCGATAAGTAATTTATTTATCAAAAATTGAAAAACTCATTTCGATTCCAAATAATTAATTTCTAAATAGTTCAAACTTTCGTTTAAATGTTCATATCAGGGTTTGTACTGCACAACACAATTTCTGCTACCAAATTCATTACTTCAAAGAAAAAGAGCTGAGCTATCTATACTGATCTGATTCATATATTCATATATGATTCATATATGAATATATGATCAGATATGATTCATATCTGATTCATATATGATTCATTCTATACTGATCTGATTAAGTACCTTTAAAGTGATTATATCTTTAAATGCTACAATAACGTCGCCCAGTAGGCAAACATTTGCCAGTTTCTTCATACATTTATGTAGAGATAACTTATGTTAAATATGCTCGGTTGTCTAAAGGATATGAATAAATAAAGTCCAGGGCAGATTCTTGGTGAAATCTTACTCAATTTAATGTTCTTGGTTATATGTAAAATAATTACAAGTATTTACAAGTTTAATAATAATTAAAACAATACTGCAGCTCGTAAAGGCCGCTTTCCGATCAAACATTGGTCAGCTCAGCTCACTCGCTGGCCGCGGAGATCTTAGAGAATCTCTCCGAGAGTCCATCTGACTCCGTCTCTCGATTCCTTCTGTTCTCACGCTGTAAAAATTACTGCACTCATCAAAACCAATCGTTCGGCAGTTTATGTCTTCATCAAGAGCCTCATTAGAGAATTTGCTGGCTTTGCGGTACAGAGTCCACAGAGTCCGTTGCCAGTTACTACAGTTCGGCCTACCTGACCGGGCTGGGTCCTCCCAGTCATCATCTACCTTTTATACCAGATGAGTACTGGACGACTTTTTCAGAACGTATAAGATACAAAACAAAAAAAACACACAAACATAAAAATAAAGTAATATCAAGATCAGTCACTAAATACTACTGAATAAAATGTTTTTAGTCCTTAAATAATATTTTTGGAGTTTGGAAAGTTCTTTTTTGTGTTTGTCACTTGGACGCAGCTCTTTTCACAGTTTATTTATATTAGTCAAAAAAATATCAATAAAACACAGTTAAATAAAATATATATAATAATAATAAAAATAATAAACACAAAATCACCTAAAAGCACATTTGCTTTGTTTCAGACAGTAGAAGTCCATGGTTTCATGTGATCTGCAGCACTTGAGGTCGTATTTGGACCCTCGTGGTGTCCAACTTTGTTCACATTATACCGATCGCCTCTTTTTACTGCGGTAATCTCGTAAGGTCCAAAAAACTTAGGCTTTAGTTTGGTACCTGTCCCAAACTGCGTTTTTTGAATCGCCACCAAATCACCGAGTTTATAGGTGTTGGCCGTTTTTCTTTTTTTATTATAGGTTTTACGATTTTCTTCCTGTATTTGTAAAATGTTCTCTTTTGCAATTGTTTCGGTTTTTGCTACCGCATAATGACCTTTATTATGAACATTTCGTATTATTTCTTTTTGCATATTTAAGGGAATCATCAACAGTTCTCTGTCGTTTTCGTATTTATACAGTATGTCGTTTCGATTAAAATATTCCGAGCTTTCATTTTTTTCTATTAATTTTTTAATGGTTTGAATATGTTCATCTTCTTGTTGCGCTAATTTAATTTTTGCTGTTAATTCGTCATAAGAACGTGTTACTACCAATACCGTATTTCTGCTTAGCGCGTCGACATGCTTCATTTGATTTCCCGCTCGATGTACTATTTCATAATCAAATTCCCGTAAGAATAGCGCCCATCTTGCTACTTTTGGCGTAATGTCTTTTTTTTCCATAGTCTTTTGAAACGCGGAACAATCTGTCACAATTTTAAATTTCGTTCCTAATAAGTAGTTTCGAAATTTTTTGACCGATTCTATTACCGCAAGGGTCTCTAATTCGTAACTCGAAAATTTTGCTTGAGTAGGTGTAGTTTTACGGCTCATGTAATGAATAGGATGTAAGTTTTTGTTCTCATCTTCTTGTAGTAGGACACTACCAAAACCTATGACGCTTGCATCGGTGTGCAATTCTAGTCTAGCGCCTCGTCGGAATACATGCAATACTGGGGGGTTAACTAATTTTTCTTTAAGAGTTTCAAAAGCTTGCTTTTCGGGTATTCCAAATTTAAATTTATTTCCCGCTTTTAATAAATCACTTAAAGGTCTCGCTATAGTTGCGTAATGTGGGATGTATTTTCTGAAATAAGAAGTTAGACCCAGAAAACTGTGTAATTGTTTAAGGGTGCGGGGTTCAGGAAATTTCTTTACTGCCAAAGTTTTGGCTTCCGAGGGTCTAGTAGTTCCGTTTTCGATAATATAGCCTAAAAATTCAATTTTCCGTTTAAGAAATTGACATTTTGCAAAATTAAATTCAAGTCCGTAATCCGATGCAACTTCTAGGACGCGTTTCAGTTTTACCAAGGCTTCTTCGTCAGTTTGCGCAAGTATTATGACATCGTCTAAGTAAATTAATATTACCTTTTCTTTAATTAACTGTTTAAAAACAGCTTGAATATATCTTTGAAACTGTTGAGGTCCAACCGATAATCCGAATGGGAGCTTTAAGTACTCGTACTGTGAGTTATGCGTGACAAATGCTGTATATTTTCTACTCTCCTCTGCTACGTCTATATGAAAAAAACCATTTTTTAAATCCAATGTTGTGAAAACCTTTGCACTTTCAATGTTATCTAAAACATCTTCTATTCTTGGCAAGGGAAAATTATCTCTAATTATTTTTTTTATTTAGCAATCTACGCAAAGTCTCCAAGAATTATTTTTCTTTTTCGCTAACACTATAGGAGATGCATAATTAGAGTTGATTTTTATTTAGAGTTATTTTTTAAATCCAATGTTGTGAAAACCTTTGCACTTTCAATGTTATATAAAACATCTTCTATTCTTGGCAAGGGAAAATTATCTCTAATTATTTTTTTATTTAGCAATACTACGCAACGTCTCCAAGAATTATTTTTCTTTTTCGCTAACACTATAGGAGATGCATAATTAGAGTTTCTCTCCGTTATAATTCCCGTTTCCAACCATTCCTGTATTTGTTTGTCCACAAACTCCTGTTCCGGATACGCTAATCTACGCGGTCGTTGCGCAATCGGGATATCATCAGTTAATATTATATTTACTTTTAACTCTGTGTCCTTAACCTTGTTTGGTTTATAATTAGTAATAAATTCCGTTAACTCTTTCTTAATAGTGTTGTTTGTAATATGATTTAGCTCAACTTCCTGAAAATTAATAGAATTGGCTGTTTCAGCTAAATAAATATCTGTGGTTTTCGCTAAGTCTAACTGTGGGATAGAACACTGTTCGCTTTCTAATAAACAACTTTTCTCAGTACTTAATTGCATGTTTACTTTTTTACTAAAGTTAAAAGCTGTTTCATTTTGATTAGTTTGTTCCTTTCTCACTAATTCAGCTGTCGAAATCATTTTTCCTATCGTGGGATTGTTTTGCTTTTCTGACCGCAACATCGCATGAAATCTGGGTGTGACATAGCTGACGCGTCTGATTTTCGTCATGGCTGTTTCTTGTGGGAAAGCAGTGACGTAATTTACCCTAACTTCTTTTAACTTCCGTTTTCCCATAATTTGCAATCCTTTTTCCGAAATATTGAAATTTAATTGTCTCAAAAAAGTATTCCCTAAAATTATAGAATGATTCAAATTTTTTACGATGTATAAATCTGAGTTTACTGTATAACCATCTATTTCAATGTTTAGGGTCGTAAATCCTATGGGTGTTATTTGGTTTCCACCAATACCTGACAAAACCAAGTCATTTTCATGTAATTTATGGCATCCCAGGGCAATATAAATATCGTTATTCCCCATATTTACGTCGCTCCCTGCGTCTATCAAGGCATCTATATTTTTCCCTAAAATCCTCACGCTCTTTATTATTTTATCTGCTGGATTAGAGTTGTTGCTTACGGCAGCATTTGCATTTTTAGGAGAATTGTTTGTATACTGGTCAGACCTGTGGCCAGGAATTTTACACTTCCAGCACACCGGGCCTTCTTTTTTTCGAGGACAATCCCACAAGCGGTGCGAAAATTCATTGCAATTAAAACAACGGATTTTTGTATTTAAATTTTTTTGGGGGCATTTGCGTAATTTTTTTCAGATGGTACGCGGCTAATATCATTTCGGTGGAACGCTCTATTATTTTCAAAACCTTGACGTTTTCGAAATTCCGTATTTGGGGACTTAATTTCAGTCTTCCGTAAGTTAATTCGAGCAGTTTCAAAATCATCCAACTTATTAGTCAAATCATCTATATTCGTAATTTTGGGTAGTTCATCACAAAAGTGTTCTTTCATTTCTAAAGACAATTTTCTCCTGATTTGATCAATAATCAAAATATTTTTTAATTGTTCGTACGTCGATATTTGCAAGCCAGATAACCAATTATCCAAGAAATTTGAGAGTTCAAACGAGAAATCTTTCCACGAATCCGAATTTTGCTTTCTATGCAAGAAGAATTTTTGCCGAAATTGCTCCGGTGTAAGTCTAAAGCGTCTTAAAAGTATTTTTTTTACATAGTCGTAGTCGCTGGACTGTTTCTCACTTTCGCGATTTATTAAATTAACTATATCGAGAGATAATAATGCGAGAAGATAGGTTACCCATTCGTCTTTTTCTATATCTAAACGCTTTGCCTGGCGTTCGAAAAGGGTTAAGTATATACTGATTTTCTCCTCGTTATTGTACCTATTTAACAATTTTAAAACATCGGAACCCTTTCCGGCGATTGTAGGTACAGAGTTATGTAATTGGGCTTTTTGTGTATTTTCCAATCGTAATCGTTTTAATTCAAACTCGCGATTCTCAGCTTCTTTGTGCTGTAATAATCGTTCAGCTTCTTCGCGCTCACTCA
This sequence comes from Maratus michaelseni, assembly GCA_963931845.1. Taxonomy (NCBI): domain Eukaryota; kingdom Metazoa; phylum Arthropoda; class Arachnida; order Araneae; family Salticidae; genus Maratus; species Maratus michaelseni. The sequence goes on from OZ007600.1 coordinate 15,480,161, forward strand.
CAATTCCCTCTAACAAATTTTTCACTAAATCTTCATCATACCCTTTGGATTTTACAATTAAATCAGTTAATTGAGTTTTATTGGCCGATTCTGGTGGATTTAAACCTAATTCGACTACCACACTAACCAGATCGATCTTTTTTTACCTTATTAAATGTGCCATTTTTATCATAAACTAATTAACACATAAAAATAAAATATATCATTAAATAAATCAATCATATACGTATATTCAACCGATAAATCAAATATATCTATACATATAATAATATGTAACCATTATAATAACACACTTACTTTCATATATTCACCTGACGAATCAAATATAACACATATAATAATATTCAACAATTTTATAAACACTTACTTTCATATATTCACCCGATGAATCAAATATAACACATATTATAATATACAACAATTTTATAAATGCACTTACTTTCTAAATTGAATATATATTTGTTTCTTTTCCCATAAAAAATAACAACATAAAAAAAATATTTATCGTCATACTCTTAACTCTATTCTAGAAAAAAGAAATATTTAGTTTCACGAGGAATCAATAAAAATAACACAACACCTTCCTCAATTTATAAGCATAAGGAACGCAAAAAAAGAGAAAACACAAAAAAAAACGAAGCACTTCACCTTTTTTTCTTTCACTCTGCGAGAAAAAAAAATAACACAACATACGTTCTTTATTTTCATTCATTCGAGCACTCTGACTCTGGCTCGCTTATTTGCTGATAAACGACATGTTTTCCTCTTGCGTACTCGAAAAACAGAAAAAAAAACTCACTTTCCCCCACCGCGAACACACGACACTTAAATCGAAGCACACGGAGATATGAATGGGTCAGACTTTCTCCATCGACACTCGAAACATTTTATTCACTCTTTACCGAAAATAATTTTATCGGTTTTTCAGTGATTCATCACAGCACATCACTGACACATAATTGCACAGCAGATCATAGCTGATCATCACTTACATCACTCACATAATAACCACTCACACACACTTGGATGTGTAGTAATACGCAGATGAAAAAAAAATCGAAGCACATAAAACTTTTCGTGAAGACATACGTGAACACCTCACTCGTGAACACCTCACAGGAACTTGATGACAAATTTTTTTTCTTCTTATACGCACAAATTCATGTAGATCCGATACGCACTGGAGACACACGCATAAATCATTTTTCTTCTTTATTAGAATTTCACGTAGATCACGTTGATCACGCACAAATCATGTAGATCCTAGATACAGGCCGGTAGCCTCCAAATTTTGTAGATGTAAGTTATTATGCTGGTGTCTAGATGGGTATGAATAAATAAAGTCCAGGGCAGATTCTTGGTGAAATCTTACTCAATTTAATGTTCTTGGTTATATGTAAAATAATTACAAGTATTTACAAGTTTAATAATAATTAAAACAACATTGCAGCTCGTAAAGGCCGCTTTCCGATCAAACATTGGTCAGCTCAGCTCACTCGCTGGCCGCGGAAATCTTAGAGAATCTCTCCGAGAGTCCGTCTGACTCCGTCTCCCGATTCCTTCTGTCCTCACGCTGTAAAAATTACTGCACTCATCAAAACCAGTCGTTCGGCAGTTTATGTCTTCATCAAGAGCCTCATTAGAGAATTTGCTGGCTTTGCTGTACAGAGTCCACAGAGTCCGTTGCCAGTTACTACATTTATGTATATACCACCTCAATACATATGTACACAATGCTTTACCTGAAACCGCACTGCATATGACCACAGTTTTTGTTTGATTTTCGAACACCATTTTAAATAACCTTACTTTGTTAAAAGCTGATTTCCATGAAATAGGAGGAAACTATACCACGTTTTCTACAAGAGAAGAAAAATATTTCAATGAACAGAATGAATTAATTTATGAATTATGCTTGAAATAAAACTTTTATTTCAACACCTCCTAGAAGCTGTTCTAGTACAAAGAGAACAATGGGCTATAAATTACACTTGGAATTTTATTTTGTTTTAACTCCTCCTACTCGAACAAACTCCTCCTGCTTCCAAGCACCCAGACATTACCTTCAGATAATTTATTTTATAAAACATGTTTAAAAACAGTTCTTCCGCTAATTAAAAATACTTTATTTATTAATTTTAAAATTAGGTCTTTATTAATTTTTTTTTTATCCCTATAAATCTAATAATTATGTTTTTAATTCTGGAAAACTGATTTTATCATAAGCGATGTGTGCAAATTTCACCAAGTTTGCTATTACAAACATTTCTCGCAAGAAAAAAATAGAAAAAGCATTTATAGATCGTAAATCGCATTCGAAATTTTTTTTAACATTTCTGAGTTAATAAAGACAATCCGTTTTTGATACCATAATAATAGGCTGCATTTTGTATTTTAAACCATGTACCAGTATCGTACTTCTGCGTGCCAGAGCTTCGCGTAGCAGTACTGGTACGCGTAACGTAGTTTGGGAACCCCTGTTCTGGATCTATATCTATGTACTTGCTTTCTTCAAACGAATCTAAAAAAATTGTAAACTTCCTCGCAAAGAACGGATGCCAATTATCACCAATTGTCAAACTTTGAAACTCGAAATTCTTTTCACATTTTGCTTATTTACTACACAAAAATCTAAATCAAATTCAGTTTTTAAATGTAAAGCAATGAGTAATAGAAACGAAATTGCTCTGTTTCTGTTACTCATTTTGACCGTTGTTATTTATAATGAAACTTTTAAAGCTGACTGCATACACGGCAATTGAACTAGAACAATTTAAAGAATCTTACAAAATAATTAAACATTTCTAATCATTAAAAAATGGCTCTTAACAAAAATAGGCCACTTATTAATAGTTTAGCATGTCTTGATGCGATATTTTAAACGTTGTAACATTAAAAATCAAAATATTCTTCAGAGCATATGCTGACGTTATAACTCATTTGACGGATTTGCTAAATCTGTCAGTGCGGCAATGTCCAATCTCTCTCTAATGTAGGATTTCTAGTAGCTCGTAGGAGGCGGAGTTAACTAATATGGAAAAAAAAAATGTTCGAATCTTCGAACATGTACCTGGAGGAAAAGGTTGTTTCCCTATTTCTTGGTTTTAAGTTGTTAGCTTAAAGGCACGTGAAGCACATGCTTCCCCTCTAAAATTTAAAAGGGGCCCCCAAAAGGACTGTAAATAGGGCTCTCTAATTCCCATTTTCATTTTTTTTTTTTTTTGTATTTTTAATTTTTTTTTTTTTTGGAAAAGAAAATTTGCTTAAGAGAAAATCCCCACACTACTTCACAAAATTTATTAAAAAACGTAAAAATAATATAAATGTCATCAATAGGTTATTAGTTATAATCATATAGCATCCTGATGTGACTGTTAGGAATTACCCGGGTAATAGATTATACATCTGTCTATATGTACTCAATATATCTGAAGTATATACAGGGAACATTAAAAAGCTGTTTAATTAAATATATGTGACCTTTGCTAAGGTACTCTCAGGAATAGTATTAGTATCATTGGTGAGTATTCATGAATGAAAAAAAACTTATGCCAAATAAAAGGGCGCCCCAAAATAATACTGTGTTTCCCCTTGATTCACAGGTTAATCGGGCCCTGAAAACAATGAATGCGAATCTGGAATGAACCTGAAATGTGAAGTACTCGATTAGAGAAGATTCATTCCCAGTTTCCGCCCATACTGAATTTAAATGAGAATTTTGATAAATTATTCAGCTTTAGCCAAGTTGGTCTTCATTTTTGGAGATTTGTTTTTGAATGTTAAATTTGGCAATATTTTAGCAAGTGTCGCCAAGCTTGACGTGCATGTGACGCTAGCGGATATGAATATATAGTTTTATGTTACGAGAGTTTGAAATTTAGTTTCAACAATGAAAGATAATTTTCAAGAAAGCCCGTTCGCTAAAATTCGTAAATTAATGCCTTAGATTTGTGATCTGTTGTCTTATTTGAAAATATCAGCCAACCTAGAATTTCAAACTGCTATATACCAGCCATTTTTTAAGGTAGAGGCAAAGCTTTAGCCAAAACGGTCCGCCATTACTGATGACGTATTGTGCAAAAGCTCCCGTGATGAAGGGCTAATACATCGGCAAAAGGTAAGCGGGAATCTATTCAATGGTCTTAATTTGTTCATGAATATATAAGCTTCATTTTGGTACCAGCAGCATGTAAAAATTCCAATGGGTTCGTATTTTACGAGTTTTTTTTCTAAAAAATCCCCATTGGTTTAGTATGGTTTTCAGGGCAATGTTTGGGGTTTTCCCCTCCAGTTTTAATCCCGCAGTGCTCAATTAGCGGAAATTCTGGTTAATTTCATGTGTATATCAAGAAACAATCACCTGGTACATGTTTTAATGTTTAAAAGCTGCAAAAAGTTTTATTTTTGATATGTGCATGTGTTCTTGCTCGCAAATAAATTGTTTGTTTACACTACATTTATCACTAACTTATTGCCCCCTCCCCTAGTTCCTTAAAGGTAACTAAGTCAAATAATAGACTCTTCTCTTTATCTGGTGACAGATTTGCTAAATGTTTTTTGCATTTTTTATGATATATAAGCAATTCAGTGCATTTTGTTACTTAGTTTTTTTCCACTTTCCTCGGATTGTGTCCACTTTGAACCCTCCCTTCTCTTACTTACCCAATTAAAACCTCTTAAAAGTTAATTATTCTCTCAAATTAAAATCTAAGCTTTCGATCGGTACCCTATTTGTTTAAATCAATTTACATTAAGTGTCTCTTCTCATCACGTAAAATTTGTAAAATATGTGTAATTGTTCATTAGAAATGGCTGCGCTTTTTCCGTTCTTAAGGGTTCCCCACGCCAAAATTTTTCATAGTAGTTACACAGAAAGGTACCAGAGAGGACTGCTGTATAATGCACAGCTCAAGATGGCGGTTCCCTCACCCAAACATCTGATAAATTTAATTTTTACTGATTTGGTTTTGCAAAGGATCCATTGGAGTCTAAAACTTGAGAGGAAAAAAAATAATAATAATAATCCTTTACTAATTAATTAGCTTTTATATACTTAATTTTCTACTCTAAATTATTAGGATTTCAGTCTAGTCTCCCTATTCGTAATTTTTCTGGGCGCTGTCCACTTGGGTGAGGGGGGGGGGGGTTACAAAATCTCCAGCAGGGGCTGAGTTCGCTTAGTAATAATTTAAAAATAGACTAATAAGGGGAAAATACTAATAATAATATTTCCCCCACTTTTGCTCATATAGTCAATTAACTTCTCCGCAACTGCTCCCCTCATTCCTCTTTACCGCCCCCCTCCCGCCATGGACATATGCTCTTTGGAGGGAGAGGGGCACAAACTATTTCAACTTTTTCCCCCACATGTGTTTTATCATTAGATAGGTCTTTTGGTTTTGCAATTAATAAACAGCATTCTGCCTCATTATTTTCATCCCACCGCTTAGGGCTTCGGCCTTTTCTCCCTTTTCGTAGTTTTTCTGGGGCGCTCTTCACTTGGGGGAAGGGGGCTTTTTTCAATATCTCCAACAGGGGCTGAGTTCTCCTCCCCCCGGTGGGGTTCTATAAAATAAATAAATAAATAAATATTTTTAAAATAATAATAGAAATAAATAAATATTTTAAAAATAATAATAAAAATAAATAAATAAATAAATAAATAAATAAATATTTAAAAAAATAATAAAATAAATAAATAAATAAAAATAAATAAATAAATAAATAAGTATTTTAAAAAATAATAATAAAAATAAATAAATAAATAAGTATTTAAAAAAAATAATAAAAATAAATAAATAAATAAAATAAAATAAAATAGAAATAACATTAAATAAAATAAATTCTAATAAGGGGACAACAATATTAATAATAATATTAATAATAATTTTCCCCTTTTTTGCCCTTTTAGTTTTTTTTTAGATTCTCAACAACTGCTCACCTCATTCCTCTTTTCCACCCCTCTCCCGCCATGGGCATATGCTCTTTGGGGGGGGGGGGGCCCGCCAACTATTCCAACTTTAATCCCCACATGTAATATGTCATTAGTTAGGTCTTTTGGTTTTACAATTAATAAAGAGCATTGTGCCTCATTTTTTTTCATCCCACCGCGCTTATCGTTTTTTTTTAATAATTGATCATTTATTTTTCTATTCTTTAATTAGATTTCATAGTCAAAATTTTCTACTCTAAATCATTAGGTTTATGACCTGGTTTTTCCATTAGTAGTAATTTTGGTTCGCTCTCCACGATGGTGGGGTTTTTATTGCCTTTATTTGCTTTTTCCAGCGCATACAGCATGTCTATAGATGGACAATTAAATTCTCGACAACTGCTGCACACATCTTCCCCCCTTAAAAAAAAAAAAAAAAAAAAAAAAAAAATTCATATTTAATTAATATATTATTAGCTAGGTCTCTTGGCTCTGCAATTAATGAGCAGCTTTCTGACTCAATATTTTCATCCCACCAAGCTCTTTTTTTTTTCTTTTACTAACAAATCATTTTTTATTTTTATCTACCTCATTTTCTACTCTAACAAATTAGGAAGGGTTTTGAATTTAGTTTCCCTATACCGTAGTATTTTTGGGACGCTCTTCATGTTGGTGGGAACCTCTATCGTTATATATCCATCGGGGGCTGAGTTAGTCCCCCCTCCCGGTGGGGCAGAATGATATATACTATTCATCTCTTCTCTAGTTTTTAGCTACAACTCCAGAAATATGTAAAAAGGCTAAGGTAAGTTAGGAGGTCTTGCCCCTTGCTACATCACCGTAACACCATAAGTAATGGATTACACTAACAACACGGTAACAATCAAATTACCCGTTTATAAGTCATATCCCGTAACAAATCAAGTTGAGCATTAAACCAGTTACACTTGTTAAAGCATGTATGTGCTCATCCAGAACAAATAAAAACCAGTTTCTCCTCATAGAAGGGCTTCAATTCAGTAACACCTCGGTTTACTAGTTACTAATCAAGACTAAGATAAGTAGGAAAGAAAGAAATTCTGTTCCCCCCCTCCCCCCGCTGCTGGTGCCACAACAACATCATCCCCCCCCTCCCCCATATTCATCACTTGTAAAAACAACAAATCAAAACAGAAACCTTAACTCCCGACCATTGAGGGTCCCCGTATTGCCTATAGCTATTTTAGTGATAATAGTAATTAATTCAATAAAATATTAAATTACATAGTTCAGTCTGATTCAAGATAGCCAAAGTGTAGAATTGTTATTATAACTGCTGGGACCACAAAAACATAAATTGTAGGAAAAACACCAGCTAGACAAAATGCGATTTTCAAGATCGAGTTCCAGATCGAGCTCAGTACATTCAAATAAAAACAACTCACCACCTCTACAAAAATCGTCAACAAAGAAAACAATAACCACTCAAGGCGCACAAAAGAATGACCTAATAAAGAAAGACCTAACAAAACTAAAAATATCTCAAAACACAAAAAATGCAGGGGTCTCGGCTGCATCGGGTGCGAACCAGAAGGGCACAAGGAAAATAAATGAAACGAAAGAAGAAGAAAGAGAGACAGAAGAAAATGTCAGTTCCAGTGAAATAGAAAAATACTTCGAAATATCAAGTGAAGAAGAAGAGGAAAAATATGAAGAAGCAGAAATGGGGAAGAAGCAACTGGTAACAGAAGACCAGGAAGTGAAAAAGCTCAAGAAAGAACTTGCGCAAATATGTGACAAAAGCGGCCTAGCACAAAGAAGATCGGTAGAGATGGATAAAGCCATGAAAGCAGTTAGCTACATAAAAATGCTCCAGAAGAAATCAAAGATGCTAGTACCAACAACCAATGCGATGAACCAAGCACTCCAAATAATCATCAATTCACTCCAGGAATTGGAACACAGAGTAACATATGCAGAGGCAAAAGCTGAAACAATAGAACATCTCATCGAAACCAAACAAGTATAAACCACGGAAAATTACAAACCTACCAACCCCCCAGTACAAACACAGGAGGTCAAACCAAGGGCGCCGGCCACATATGCCCAGGCCATAAGGGCAGCAACATCAACGGTCATAATACAAGGTACAGATGAAAGAAGTGCAGAAGAGGTAGAAAAGCAAGTCACGAATACAGTAAAAGACCACGAAGGAATCAACAGAGTGACAAGAATCAGAAATGGTATACGAATTGAGTGTGAAAATGCAACAGAGGCCACAAGGTTAAAAGAAACACTGAAAGAAAACACGGAAACAAGCTCAAACCTGAATATCAAGACGGCAAACCTGAGGAAGAAAAAAATAATGATCTTCCACGTTCCAAACACGGTAAGTAAAGAAGCCATACAGGTAAAACTGGAAAAACTACTAGGTTTGGATGGATCAAAGGATCCTGAGGAAGTAGTAAATATACTCAAACCAATAATGATACCAACAGAACGAATGCACATACCAGTCACACTCCCGGAGCCACTGGCAGACCATCTCCTCAAGAGAAGAACGGTGTGCCTTGGGCTCAGGGAATGCCCGATAAAAAACTACGTGACGATTCTGAGGTGCCACCGTTGCCAGGGATTTGATCACATTGCACAATACTGCGACCAGCGACAAGTCTGCTCTGAATGTGCTGGAGATCACAAGCATGACGAATGCCCTAAGAGAAGAGAAAGATGTATCATGTGTCTAAACTACAATGAGAGGACTAAAGGTTATTTACGCTCTCAGCTATCAACGGATCACACGGCTCACGATGGGAGGTGCACGGTGTACCGGAGACTCCTCACTATTAGACAAACAGAATTGGAGGAGGGAAAAAAGAGGTTAACAAGCGGATTAGAAGTATTGCGAGGACAAGCCACAGTAGTAACGTACCGCGGGGTCCCAAGAATACAAAGGAGGACGCAGGAAGAAATAAACAACATGCAACACAGGCAAAGACAAGAGCAACGTTTTCGCGGACACCGATAAAAGACAGTGCCCGCGCGGCGCAAAACAAACACAAAATACAAACTTAAACACACCCGCCACCACAAACCAAAGTAAATCTCCCCCGAATAAACCAAGCCCAAACACAACTCTCACAAACAATGATACAGACACAATAAAAATGATACAAATAAATCTACACGGTAGTGCAAATGCCACAAAATCACTTGCGGGGTATATGGGAGCAAATGAAATCAACATCGCGCTGATCCAAGACTTTTACCAAAATAGACAAACAGGAGACATGATAGGTTTTAGCTCAAAATTATGGAAAATATCAAAAACAAAAACAAACAAAGCGGCAATAATCACAAACACAGGAACAAACCCAATAACACTAAAAGAAACCGACCACACAACAGCAGTAACACTAGAAAATAAAAAGGAAATAATAACGATAATAAATGTATACGTCCCTCCCTCAGCAGACTTCATGAGTGTGCTTCAAGAGGTCGAAGACACATTGAAAATAGCCAAAGGTGAAATTCTGCTGACGGGAGACTTCAATGCACACTCTCAGGTCTGGGGTTACAATGATATAGACACAAGAGGAGAACAGCTAACAGATTTTTTACTAGCTAACGACTTATACGTACAAAATCCACCAAACGCACCAGCCTCATTTAGCACAATGCGGAGGAAAAAAGTTATCCAAGGGTGGCCAGACCTAACAATAGCAACGATAAACCTTGGGGACAAAATAACGGAATGGGAAGTAAGTGACGACGAGTCCCATAGCGACCACAAATACATTAAATTCAAACTAACATATGACAACATAAGTTATTACAGACACAAACTAGAGACAAAACATGGAAAACATGCAAAATTTGAGAAAAAAATAAAACAAATAGGGAACAAATATATAAATGAACTTACAAGGATAACCAGCAAAGAACAATTAGACAACATAACAATGAAAATACAAAATGAAATCACAGCAATAGCATTACAATGCTACAAACAAAGAAAATCACCAAATATAACAGCTCCAACATGGTGGACAATGGAGATAAAAACAGCCCGAAACCGAGTTAGAGAATTTAGAAGGAAATATCAAAAACAACAAGATGAAGAACTAAAATACAAACAACACATAGAATATAAAAAAGAAAGGGCAAAACTTAAAAAACTAATCAACAGAACAAAAAGGGAAACTTGGAAAAAATTCTGTAACGAAGCCATAGATACATACGGGCCACAATACAAAGCTGCCTCAGGTAAAAAACCAAAGCCATCACGATTAGTAAATGTACTACCAAACAACCAAACAGTAACAATAAAAGAAACACTTAACCACTTTCTAGATAACCTGTACTTAACAAACCCAAACACAGAACATAAACTCACACCGGCGCCACCAAAATTCAGAGATATTAACCCACCAGACATAACAAAACACGAACTTAACAGAATAATAAAAAAATTAAAGCAAAACAAAGCTCCAGGATTCGATTACATAGACTACAATTTAATTTAAAAAATACACAAAGCGAAGCCAAAGTTAATGCTCTCGTTATTCAACGCATGCCTCAAGCTAAAACACTTCCCAAAAACATTCAAAATAGGTACAGTGGTCCTGTTCCACAAACCGGGAAAAAACCCCCAGGACCCCAAAAACTATAGACCAATATGCCTGCTACAGGCCTTCAGTAAAATCCTAGAAAGAATAATATACGGTAGAATAATGCACCATCTGACATTAAACAAATATTTGAGCAAAAAGCAATATGGTTTTAAACAAGGTACTTCAACAGAACACGCACTAAACAACCTTATAAAAACGATAAAACAAGATAAAAAAGATAAATTCCAAACACTACTAGTAGCAATGGATATTAAAGGAGCCTTTGATAATATTAGATGGCCAATAATAGCAAATATACTAAAAAACTCCCCGAACCCAACTTATTTAACAAACTGGATAATTAGTTTCCTTGAAAACAGGTTTGTCACACTAGAGGAAAACGGAATAAAACAATCAAGACAAACCTTTGGCGGCTGTCCGCAAGGAAGTTGTCTCGGCCCGCTACTTTGGCTGCTAATAGCAGACGTAGCCTTAAAAAAGAACTGGGGTAAAAAGGTTAGAATCCAAGCATTTGCCGACGATTTCATCCTAATACTCAAAGCTAAAACTAAAGAGCAACTGGTAATCTTAGCAAATAAAATAATAGAAGAATTCAACAACTGGATAAAAAGCAACAATCTTACGCTAAACAGGGAAAAAACAGAGCTACTGTATCTAAACAGACCTCGCTTACACAACCTCCCAGATCAAGTCTCGGGAAAGATAGAGGGAATCAAATTAGAGGACAAGGATCTAGAAGGTGAAGACCAAATCAAATACCTAGGAGTCATAATACACCGTAACCTAAACTGGCTGCCACATTGCCAACACCAAACAACCAAAGTACGCAAATCATTCAATATGCTGGGACAAATGGCAAAAAGAGGTTGGGGAATAAAACCAGACATCATAAAAATTTGGTATCGAACAGTAGCAGAAAAAGTGCTAACATATGCAGCCCCAATCTGGGGACACAAATTAAATGCTAGAAGCAAAGCGGTCCTAACCACTTGCCAAAGACATTTTCTGCTGACCATAGTCAAGGCATACAAAACTGCCCCAACAGCAGCCCTTCAGGTACTGGCGGGCCTGATTCCAATACACCTACAGGTTAAATATGAAGCAACATATGGAACAATAACAAGGTTAAGAGAAACATGTAAATTATACGGTAATACAATTCAACCAACAGACTACGATAACAAAATAAACATATGGGAAACGCACCCAGCAGAAACAACAGAACCAAAGATAGGCTACAACGAAACAGATATAACAATTTATACAGACGGCTCAAAATTGGAATCAGGCGCTACGGGATCGGCTTTCGTAGCATACAAAAGCGACAAAAAAATTAAACTATGGTCAACACCATTGCGGAAACATAACAGTGTCTTCCAAGCCGAACTACTGTCGATACTAAAGGCAACAGAATGGGGCAACGAAACAGGGATGGATTATAGCATTCACTCGGACTGCCTATCAGCAATATTAGCACTCAGCAAACCATTCAACACAGTAAAACTAATTGCAGACATACAAAACAAAATAAGAAAATCAAACAACAAATTTAAAATTAATTGGGTTAAGGCACACGTTGGCATCCAAGGAAACGAGGATACTGACGAATTAGCAAAAGAAGCGGCTAAAAATAAAAAAAATGATAGACCCTACCACATAGAAAGACCAATATCAAACCTTAAGCGTATATTAAAAGAGTTAACAATAAAACAATGGCAGTTCGAGTGGGACTATGGGGATACGGGTAGAACAACTCATGGATACTTCCCAAAAGTAGACACAAAACGGCTTATAAGCTGTAAATTACTGAGCCAAATCTACACAGAACATGGAGCATTCACACAATACCTACATATATTTACTAAATTTAGCTCTCCAGAATGCATGTGCGGGGAATTAGGGTCCATAAAACACTACCTTACGGCCTGCCCACTCACAGAACCACACCATCTGGTCACCATCACAGTTAATAACGAAATACTATGGCACAGACAACTTGCAAACAACAAACATGTACAAAACAAAGGTAGAGCAGTGATCAGATGGCTAATGAACAATGTAGACGACATGAAACAGACAAACATAGACTAATACAACAACAACAACAACAACAAAAAAACATAAAAGTCCCAGCAGCCACCATACCTCTATATTCAAAGTGTGTATAACCTCTGCCTAAATAATCTTATCTTCCAGGGGAAAAAAAAAAAAAAAAAAATATATATATATGTATATATGTGTATATATAATAAAATAGCAGTGTAAAGTATACCTCTTTCCTGCGAAAAAAAAATCGTTCTTTTAGCGTCTAAGAGGGTGGAAGTTAATAGCTAATTAACGGACTAATGGCCAAGGAATATGCCCCACCCCATAGCGCACCAAGTCCTCAAATAGCTTCATCGAGTTCATGAAAACAGCCATAAGGTATATATGGACTGATCGCCACTAGAGCGCATTCATGACAACAAATTCAACGGTTACCAGAGATGCAACAGAGTATAAAATCAACAGAGAAATATGAGAAACCCAAATCACAATGAGAAACCTGCAACAAATGAGAAACCAAAATAAATGCAACAAAAGAGAAACAACTGCATCACATGAGAAACCAAAAAGCAACGAGATAAACCTAAATGTGCAACAAAAATCAAGCAGCAAAAGAAAAACAACAGGTAACTGGAAAGTACAGTAGAAAAAAGTAAGGGAAAAAAACAATCCAACACAGGTAAAAGTAATCATTTTCTTCTATTTTTTATGTAAAGTTAAATAAACATGTATTAACCCCCTTCCCTTACAGGTTTTTTTTTTTTTTTTTTTTTTTTTTTTTTATCATGTACGCTAATGGCGCCTGGTGCATGTAAAATCCGTCGTGGGTGTAAAGTCCTCCAAGTTCCCTGTGTATAACATCTCCGGGGGTGCCTAATCAGGTGAAGGTCTCGTCACCTGATCAAGGCTCTAAATTACGAGATAAACAACTCGCATAACGATGACAGGTCCATATAAAAAGAATAACATCAATTAGCAGCAAAACAAAATGGAAACAAAACTAAGTCCTCCACATAGCCGTCCTGTCAGCAACGGCCAGCCGCTACGCGGCATCTCTTCAGTAGCGCTACGCGCCCCGGTACCAGGCACTAAACCCGTTTAAGCTAGGGAAACCTGGCAGGTAGGGGCCTGGTCGCCGGTCTCAAAAAAAAATAAAAAAAGGTAGAGGCAAAGCAAAAAAATGCTCCAGAATCATTTGTATCTAGACATAACATTTAAACAAAAAAATAAATTTGGATTTCTAATTTTTTGTATATATATTTTTTTATTTGTAAATCATTAAGTTGCCGCTATTGTAAAACAAGAGAGCGAACCAAGCTGGCCAATGAACTCCGTCGAGATCATACTAAGTCCAAAACACATGCTTAATTATATCCAAATAGGTTATATAAATTTATAAATCGCATAGACGTTAACGCAACATGAAGAACATATAATATATAGATAAATCATCCTTTGAACGAAAGGTGGTTTTAGGGTATGGGGGTAATGATCGGTAAAAATATACCAACATTTTTCGAAATTACTTTCCTCCGAACGGCTGTAATAGGTAGCTGCATTTTTTTTTTTTTTTTTTTTTGTAATAGAAGTTACCTAAAACATTCGCAAAATTATTTTGAAAAAAAAAAAAAATTCATTAAACCAATCAGTTATTTAACATCAAATGTGTATGCTTTGTGTATGCGTATGTGCATTTCCTAAAAATGGGCAATCATTCTAAATATATTGCAGTTTGTGAATCTCCTGAATTATTTATAAAGAATTATTTTGAAACAGAATCAAAATAGAATTCTCGAAATCAATCAGTTCTTCAAAGTTAAATGATTAGGGTGATATACTTTACATAAGAATGAGGAATTTTTCCTTATATGTATTTATCAAACTGGTAGATTAGATATTTATTACTGTCGCTAAATGGTTACTATTTAATCTAGTAGTTATAAATTATATACTTATAAGTGGATTTTTGGAAACTTTTTTATCTAATTAATATTAAACTGTCTGAATAATGGACCGGAATATGTATATATTTCTGCCAGGACTTTCGAAAATTGAGAAGAAAATTTAAAATAACGTTGAAATTTGATGAAAAATAATTTGTATTTCTAAATAAGGTTTTTAATGTGTACTAAAATACAGTGATTCTTGTCAATCAAACTATAACATAGAAAAGAAAAAAAAAGTGTATAGTTATTAAACTCACACCACTATTATTTTAAAAATAACGATTTTTATCAAATGAACTGAATTTGGAGGAACCATATGAAAACTTCAATGGGAAGAAGCCTACTGCTGCCATATTTCTTGATGTCGCCAAGGCCTTTGACAAAGTCTGGCACGCGGGCCTCATTTACAAATTAATTCGGCTTAAGTTCCCGTCTGGACTTATCCATGTAATACACTCTTACCTTGGTGATCGTAACTTCTACGTCCGCGTAAACAACTCACTTTCCCTACTACACATAATACTCTGTGGTATTATTCAGGGTTCAGTCACTGGCCCTATTTTATTCATAATATACTTTAATGACATTCCACGCACACTCTTCACATCACTCGCACTCTATGCGGACGACACTGTTCTCTATGGCACTGCACATCACCCATACAATCTTTACAAAAATCTACAACATCACCTCAACATCTTCATGGATTGGTGTGATCAATGGCGCATTAAAATAAACGAATCTAAAACTACTGCTGTTTACTTCTCTAGAACATTTTCCACTCCTAATAGATTAACCCTCAATAATACTACCATTCCCTGGTCTGACGATGCCAAGTACCTGGGGGTTACCATTGACAAACGCATTACCTTTAAAAAGCATATTCTTAATATCCGCGGTAAAGTCGCCGGGATTTCCAAAACACTCGCCCCCCTTCTTCGCAACCACTCACTCTCCATACACAACAAACTCTTAATTTATAATGCTTGCATTCTCTCTGTTATCACATATGCATGTCCAATCTGGGGCTTCACTTGCAAAACCAGTATGAACAGCCTCTCTAGTACCCATTACAAACAGCTCCGTTACATCAGGAACGGGTCTAGATACCTCAAAAACTCCACAATCCTCAAGGATCTGAAAACGACTTCAGTCAAACATCGCATTAAACACCTTGCGAAAAAATTCTGCAATGACATTAATCACATCCCAAATGAACTCATCTATGAGCTACCTGACTACGATGCTTGCAGTCCATCAAACCGGAAAAAACCAAGGTACTCCACTATTCTTGATGAATAGTCCTTCCGAGCTATAATTCTTACCTCAAAATTTTTCTCTTTAATTAAAAAAAATATATATTATTATATAATTTTTTATTGATAATTTTATATTGACTTTTCTCTTAAACTTCTCCTAACATCTTTACTTTACCTCGTCTGGCATTATTTTTTTTTTTAACTATGAACTATTTTTACTTTTATACTTTAACTAGTAAATTTTCATTATTTTATTGATATACTTAACACTATCCTATTTTTATGTAGTCAATTAGACTACGGCTAAACATTTCTTATGGCTCTCTCAGGATTTGATATACACCTACTCAAAGCCAGGGTGTGCAGTTGCTTCGCAACTTGGAAGCCCATTGAACCTATCACAAGTTCAAGTTCAAGAGGAACCATACAACATCAAGAAAAAAAATACCCCAACACTCAACACCAAAACAAGACAGCAAAACCAAAAAAGAAAACCAACTGCTGACATTGCAGACATTTTTAAACCATACAATTACACCATTCGAGATAAACCAAACGATATTAACGACACTGAGACCACTACTAATGTTAATAACGATATCCAGGAAGCCCCAGTTGAGGACACTTCCAGTTATACCAAGAACAATAAAACACCACCTGTTATACAAAATAATTAAATACCTTCAAAGATATGACAGATGTCGCAACCGCCGAAGGCGGCCACGCATCATCCGCCGATTCCAGGCTCGTGCAGAGCCCATACCAGTCACGACCAAGGAAGATCCGGTTTACCCGGGGACCCCCAAGGTGGTGCTCTTCGGCCGGGGGGAGAGCGGGGGCTTGCGCCTACCTGCACTTCTGCGACCCTTTCCCAAGCGAGTTGACGACATAGGTCTAAGCGACATTAGTGGAACCTTATCTAGAGGCCCACTTCATTTCACTTGGGCGGATAGCGAAAGTGAACCCCAGCCTCGGAGCCGAGATCCCATAGGGGAGTCGGGTCCTCAATCTAATGGTGAACACTCCCACTTCCCGTTGCTGTACCGCCCCTGCCGAATATCAAATCCTAGGGAAGGAGGAAGCGACTAGTTCATTTGGGGCGGCTAGCGGGAGGTGGTTCTCGCCAACCCGGGACCTCGAAGAAATCTTGTCCCAACGCATAGACACGTCTGGCTGGGCTGTCCCTCGCCAAGGAGCACCCGCAAGGCATCGAGATCCAAGCGACGTGGTACTCCTGGGAGATCACGCTCATAAATATGCACTACAACGGAAGATTGAAGGACCACTACCGGACTCTGAGGGACGTGGAAACTCCCCTCAAGTGCGCTAAAGGAGCGGACCCGGTTGGAGGTTAATAATCAGAAGTTCTTGTTAGAAGAACTCTGCTAGTCCCAACCTTGTCAGGCGCAGAAAGCTCTGACTACGCATAGACGCGCTGGACTGGTTTCGGCCCCAGATTCGATAAGAGGTTCAGCCGCCGTCTATAGATGAGGCTCCGGCCCGGTTCCTCGCAGTCGAAAAGTTCCGAGATTTGAGATCCCTCCCAGAGAAGGCGACCTGAGCCACGTTGGCGCCATCAAATCAATTGTCTCAAGCGCTCTTGGTACGAACGGGCCATCTCTTCCCTGAACGACCCCGAGGGCGGCTCACAACTACTCCAGCTACAGAGAGACTCGCAAGGGACGTTCGGGAAAGGCACCTTCCTCCCGTCCGTCACGCCTACGTTCTACCGCCAGCACGTTGCAGTGGGTTGCTGCATGCCCTCCACTCCCAACGACAGGCGTCACAATAGAACCCTTACGGTCCTTGTCATACAGAGTCCGACCTCCCCTCCATCTTTCCCTAGACAAAGGTGGTGACTGTCCTATCCCCTTTTGCTAGCCTTTTCCCTCACATCACCATCCAAGACGGCGACACACAGTCAGCCGTCTAGGTGCGAGGATTCAGCCTATGCGGTACTTTTTGCCACCCGAAGACCTGAAGCCCCCTGCAGCCGAGAACCGGCCCAAAGGGGGGAACAACCCGAGGAATGTGAGGCTCAGTTACACTCACCCTCAGCGAAGTTGGCTATTCCGCTACCGCTTTACCACCGGCTCACCAACTTTGAGGAGGGGATTCGTCAGCCACCGGCTCCCGTCGTGTCGACGCTACTGTGCGCAATGCTGAGCTCCAGGTCTTCTCCCGAACTCAATGGGTCGATTCCGGACCACTCAGAGGAGCGAGCGGAACCTTCAAAGATATGTTCGACACCTTGAAAGACATGAAGGAACTTCTCCAAATTACCAAACTCTTAAAACATTTAAAAAACATCGCCATCAAATCAAAAAATTGCAACAACCCATTCGACAAAATGTATATCATAGTAGAAGAATTAGACGCCTTTTCTACGGAGCTCAATATTCCTAATTATGAATAATTACAATAACAAAAAATTCTCTTCTCTTCTTATTTTCTCCTGGAATTACCAATCATTGCAACACAGGATTAATGAACTCCGCTCCTTTATTTCCATTAATCCACAAATCGATATACTCTTAATCCAAGAAACACTTAACCCTTCCTGCAGTATCACCATCCCCGGTTACAAACTCTATCATACACCACGTGCCAACTCTCATTGGGGCGGCACAGCCATCTACATCAAAACTTACATCCCACATCACACAACTCAAAATATTCCACTCCCAGGCATTGACTACATTGTTATTTTCGTCAACTTGCCCCATGCCAAAATCAACTTCACATCCTTCTACGCACGCCATGGGCGACGATACCCCATAAGCGACCTGACACATATCATTACACAACATCAACATGCATTTATCGCTGGTGACTTCAATGCACATAGCAGGCAGTGGAACTGGCATTCCACCACTACCAGAGGTAGATCTCTCTACAACTTGGTTAGCCATTTCAATCTTAGTCTCCACGCACCTACTACACCCACACACATTCTCGTTGCTCGCAACCAGCACCCTTCTATTATTGACTTCGCCATCACCAAAAATCTTACCTTCCCTATCACCACTTCTGTTGACCTAAGTTCTGACCACCTTCCTGTCTTCTTCAAAATTGATCTTATCAACCCTATCTCTCCTCCTCCTTCAGTAGCCATTGACTGGAATAAATTCCAAAATTACCTCAACAACACTGACCTTACCTACCCCACAATCAATAACACTACTGACATTAACAATTCAGTTAATAAACTCAACAACATCATTTACGAAGCTCAAAAAGATGCCACTTACACCAAATTCAAAAATAATAATTCCTATATCTTACCCACTCACATACATAATATTTGTAAACAACACAACACACTCCGACGACTCTACCAAAATACCAGAGATACGACCCTTAAAACAGCTGTCAACAGGCTCAACAATAAAATTAAAACCCTTATTCAAAAAGATAAGCAAAAACACTGGTCTAAATTTCTCGAAAGTCTTACTTGTGAGGATAACTCTCTTTGGCAAATCAAAAAGAAACTCAATAATAATTACACCCCTATTCCTCCCCTTACTGCCAATAATCAAACTGCGTATACTGACGAGAGTAGAGAAGAAACAAGGCTCCGACCTCATGAGGAGTTAAGAGCCGGTGGTGGTGGTGAAGTGGAATCATACTATAGTACGATGTGAAAAGAACACTTTAAAACGTAGAAGGGGGTCTTAAGGGTGTACTATTGGAGGAGGGTATAAATGTGAGGGGGCTAACATTTTTTAAGGGGGCTTGTTTTTGAGGGGGCTTAATTTTCTTTTTTAGGATCAAATTTAAATGTTAGACTGAAGTCTGCTATAGGAGGGGGTATAAAATGGAGGGGCTTATTTTTGAAGAGGCGGCTAACTTTTCTGAAGGGGGGCTTGTTTTTGAGGGGGCTTAATTTTTTTTTTGGAATCAAATTTAAATGTTAGATTAAAGTATGCTATAGGAGAGGGGTATAAAATGGAGGGGCTTGTTTTTGAAGAGGCGGCTAACTTTTCTGAAGGAGGGCTTATTTTTAAGGGGGGCTTAATTTTTTTTTTTTTTTTTTTTTTAAATTTTAGAATGGATTTTTAGTTTGAAGGCGAAACGGAGATCAATTTTTTTTGGTGGCGCCCTCTATCGGAAGGGAATGCAATAACAGATATTTAAAATCGGTTTTCTTGAAAAGATTTCACTGGGGTTTGAACCTGCAAAATAGCTTCTTGACTTGATAATTTGTGGTAGGTTTAACTGATCAAGCCAAGAAGCTACATATGAATGTCCAGATTTTAAGTGTTTAAAGAGAGGTATCGCGGTACCGGAAGTTAAAAGTTTAAGGTTTATTTTATACTGAATTCAAATGAAACCGGAAATTTATATTTTTCGATATGATTGGATTGAACATTAACATATTTATTTTAAAATGTATAGTGGAAGCAATGGTAAAAAGAAGACATCTTTAGGGGTAATTACTGTTTTTATTGTGTTTGGTGTAGAAAACATAGGAAAGAGGTATAGTTTAATAAAACAAATTCAATTTTATTAATAATTTTCCCAATGCAATACATGTGGACCCACTTTTCGTTTTTTAGCGGGTTTTGACAAATCTAATACAGAATCTTGTTTAATGTTTGTTGACAAATTTTTATTTTTAATAAAATTTCGCGGGACATCCATTTCGTTTAATGTTTCTAATAATTCTTTCTGTGCCTTGATCGGTTTTCTTTTATTCACAGAAAACAAAAGATTAAATAAATCTGCCAAGTTCGATTCGGGGATAGGTTTTCCTTCGAAACTTACAGTCAAATTTTTATCTTTTCGAAATTTTCTTGGACGTGCCATGACAAACTGAACTAATGCTTTGATAATCTAGGATAGCTTTATCTGTTCAAGTTATGATATCATGGTGGATACAGATCACCAGATTACGGATATTTGTGTTTGGAATAACGTGATTTTTAATTTTGCGTATTCAGTTTCAATTATATTGTGAAATGAGGATTTATTTTTGGAAGATAATGTTAACTTTTTGTGATTATCTTGTAACAGACTGCTTTCATTAAAAGTGTATTTTAGAATTGTAAACTACAATTTTGAAATTTTTGCTTGCTTGGAAAAAAAGCACAGGAAAAAAAAATAAAAGTATTAAAAAAATAATAACAACAACTGTTCAAAAATATAATAACAACTAAACAAATGATCAAAAATAATAAAAAATGTTCAAATAATAACAACAACTGTTCAAAAATAATAAAAACTATTTAAAAAATAATAACAACTGTTAAAAAATAATAAACGATTGACTTTATACAACCAACATTTAAAAAAAAGATAATCGAATCTAGTTTTTTCTAACATGACTTATTTGAAATATTCACTTTTTCTAGTTAGATTTATAACACGTAAGTGATTCGATCAGTAAAATATTATTTATAAAAGCACTAAATACGAGATTAATAAGAATTTTTAACTTACAAACATATGAACTTCTGATACACAAGTGATTCGACCAGTAAAATATTATTTAGAAAAGCATTTTTGACTTACAATTGTACGAACTTCTGATATGTAACCCTTTCTGAATCAATGTGTAAGAATTAACTGACTATTGAACTTATAACAGAGTATGATAAAATAATCACGTGACTTTTTTAAACCAATAAAATGTTATTATTTTTAAACAAGCGCCCTCTATCATTTTATGAACTTCCAAGAAACGAGTTAATATGATTATATTGTTTCCTGTTACCACTGTGAAAGGTTGTGTTTTCCGTTTTAAGTTAGTTTACATTTAAGTGATTACGGAACGAGTCATGGATTCTGCTTTGTTAAGTGCTAATGATATGTCTAACGTGAAGAGTGAACCCTCATCACCAGGATTAAATGACCATGACATGGAATTTTTAATACAGCCTAAAGAAGAACCCGTTTCGAATTGTGAAGTGAAACCCACCTCATCAGGATTAAAGAAACAGAAGTTACCCTTTGTGTGTTCTACTTGCGACAAAGCTTTTCCCCGAAAGGTTAACTTAACGTTTCACATGAAATGTCATCTGGAGAAAATACCTCTTGTGTGTATAATTTGTGAAAAAACATTTGCTAGAAAGTATCATTTATTAAATCATATGAAGGTCCATTCAAAGACCCCTGTGATTCATAATTGTAATGTATGTGGCGAAGTATTTTCACAAAAGAGTGATTTATTAAAGCATGGGAAAATTCATAATACTTCCAAGCCAAATCAAAAGAAAAGTAGACGGTCACCCATTCACTGTAAATGCGACGACTGTTTTGAAACATTTAATAATAGATCTGACTTAGTGAAACATAGAAAAATTCATCTTTCACCTAAAGAACTTAACCCGTCTGATCAACTTTCCTTGGGAAACAGTTCGAAATATGAAATTTCAGACATCACTCAGTTTAGTAAAATATTTAAGTTTTTCGATGTTTTTACTCCTGCTCATTGGAATTTAGGTGAGGAAATGATTGTTGAAGTACAAATGAATAAGAACTATGAGCTTTATGTTCACATACAGAAATACGAAGAATTTGAAAAGAACGGTCGTGAACTTACCCACACAAATGAAGGCATTACATTATCATGTGCAACATTCGACAAATTTGAATCGAGATTGGATAAATTTAATTTTGTTTCTGAAAAAGATACATTCGTATGTAATAATGACTTACTAATCGCTTATGTAAATAAGGAATCATGCATACTGCAAAAATTATTCAAATCGAAAAAGTTTGGGTTTTGTTTGAAGTCGGATTTTTTACTGCTTACAAAAGATCAATATTTGAAACTAGTGAAAAATGGCTTTAAAATTACCAAATGTCTCATTGAGACGCTTTTAACTAAGCTTATTCCTGTTTCGATTTTAGAAAACTTAAACAAATGTTAATGTACCCACCTCACAATAGAAGAGACTTTGAACTATTTCTTAAAATGTTTCGATGACGAGTTAAAGTCATCCGTTTCTCGCGTGTTTGATTGCTATCGATGTTCAATCGGAGAACCAATTAATGTGAAACACGAGTGTGATAGTTATAATTTGCGTAGAAAGTATAATTGGTGTAGCGACAGTGCACTGCTAAATTTCAACGTGACTGAATTTGTAAAAAACATATTCAAGAAATGTTCATGTAATTATACTCATTTATTTTTTGAAACTATGAATATGGACTTTTATAATAACCATTTAGACAATGTATTTGTAAATTAACATAGAAATGTATTTATTTAATAAATATTTGTTTTTATATCACATATCTGTTTTATTTCACATGTCTATTTATTTTTTTATTTTTATTTATTTATGAAATCAATCTTTGAAGTTTCATTTTCAAGAAAAAAAAAAGTGAACATATATTTATGAGTAGGCAAAATTTTTTTAATTGTAGTCTTTAAAGTTAACCCTTTTTGGTCCAAATGAAATCTCTTTGTAAGAAAAAATTCTTATTTTTATTTGAATAAGTATTAATCTTATTTATTCGTAAGAAAGTTTAACTTTTCTCTCCGTTTAAGCAGTGACACTGCATGTTTTGATAATTTACATCCCACAGTTAACATTACAGTATTTAACCTTATTAAGAAAATGTTTAACTTAAACCGTCACTGTATTTATTCTAGATAAGTAAACATTTTATCTTTAACCTATATGTAATTTAAATGATTATCTATAACTGTGACTGCTCTTAACCTAGATAAGTAAATGTTTTCATGAAACACAATCAGTTTACTGTTGACTTTTATCGAGATTACACCAGTTAGTGGAATGCTGATTAAAAATATTTTATGACATTAATATGCAGAAAAGATCTCACGAAGAAGTACTTTCACCTTCAAAACGTCTACGTTTAGAAAAACCCATGGAAAATTTAAATACCTATGAGAAGGAGTTAAAAGACCCAAGATTAAAACTTTCTAAAATGGCTAATAACTGTGTAACTACTGAGGACTTACAAGATTTGAAACCCGAGATCGCTATGAATTTTTCAACCTTTGCCTATGGGGATGATACAACATCTTTCGAGAATCCCGGTCAAAAGCCAAATTCTGCCATGGACTATTTGAATACATTTTTCGAAGACATAAATTTTGAAAATTTAGATTGTTCTACTACCTCAACGTTTCAAGAACCTACAAATAATATTTTACAGACTACTCTTAAACACGAGGTCAACGAGCTACAAGCAAACAACCTTTCGCAAACAAGTGGTGAATTAAAAACCACCATCTCACCTACAAATGACATTAAAAGTGATAAATTATGCAATTCATATGTGTTTCACAAAGAACTAAGTGACTGTTTCTATTTAACTTTGAAGTTGAGAACTAAACAATATTGTATACTTATACGAGAATTTAAACGCAATGTATCTACTAATGAAGAAATCCCGACCAACCGCGTGGTTAATATGGATATTCCTAGCTGGTTTGAGTTTCAATATAAACTCATTGCATTTAATTTAAAATACAAAAGTACGTCCTTTGTTTCTAATAACATGATTTTAGTGTTAAACCAATATTCTACGATGCGAATTAAAAATTTAAAGAATTATTCTTATATTGACTTAAACGAACATCAACTAGAAAAATTAAAAGAAAGTACTTCTCATTTAAATAGTGCACTTTTACAACATATGTATACAAAACTTTTACCATCTCTTATTAAAAAGAAATGTATGGTGAGTAATATATCTACAGAAAATGAACAGGTGTTAAAGTATAAACTTAACACATGTATCGAGAATAATATGTTATCAATACTTAATCAATTGTATGAATGCCATGCTTGTGCACTACGACATTCGAGCAAAAGCCTTCACTCCTGTTTCACATTTAATAATAGGGAAAAATTTAATCAATTAGGGGAAGCTTTGTTAATGCTCGTAGATTTCGATTATGTAACTTCAACGTTTCTAAACGGAGTTTATAATGTTAGTGAGTACTTTTTATGTAAGATTAATGAACAAACTATTTGTAATGAATTATTTAAGACCTGAAAATAAAATGTTTTTGATTAAGTTCTGTGTGTTTATTTTTGCAAAGTGTCTATGAGTGAATTTATTAGTTTATAATTTAGTAGAAATTTTAAGTGAAGTGATGTAATCCAATTAAAAAATAAATTAATCTATAACAAAAATTAATTGTAATAAAAATATTCACATTAAAAAAAAAGGTTACAAAAATTAGAAGTTAATGAAATTAAAACTTATTAAAATTAAAAGTTAACAACAAAAAATAAATAATAAAATAAAATAGATTAACAAAAATATAGTTTTAAAATAAAAGTAAACAAAAAAAGTTATAAAGTAAAAGTTAACAAAAAGTTAAAAGTTAATAAAATATTTAAAAAAGCAAAAGAATGTACGTGTTATGAAGAGGTGTGGAAGTAACTTACAAAATGTATGTGTATGTATTTATTAGTTTTTCATTTAGTAGAACTTTTAAGTGAACAGTTAGAATTTATGTTTTTATATAACTTAACACAAAATAAAATTTTTAACTATTGCAAAAAGATTCAACTATTGAATGGAAATATGCATATTAGTAAAACAATCACAAGTTAATAAAATGAAAGATTTTAAATTTCATACAATTTAACAAATATATATATACGAAACACATTACGGATTTAAATATTATAAGAAATGTTTGATGGAAATTTTTAAGACAGATTTAATTCTTGGTTCTGTCATACATAGTTCGAACTTATTTTAGAAGATAGTTTTTAATAGTCTTATGGTTCGAACTTGACAAAATGAAATCAAGACACAATGATTTGTACGTTATTTTAATCATTATGTCATGACTTCATACCTCTGAAAGTGTATTTAAAGGTTTCTCTAGCTTTATTCAATGTTATTAAGCGTTTGTGAAACCGAAAATTAATGAAAAAACAGATCGCCTTCTACCAATTGCGCTAAGAATGTTTTATTCAATTATTATAAATAATAAAACCTTTTAGAATATTACTTATTTTAAATTCAAAATAATAAAAATTTAAAGTTAACAAAATAAATAATTCCTCTGTTCATTATAAATAAATAAAAGTTTACAAAATAAAAGTTTCAAAATTAAAACTTTATAAAAATTATAAGTTAACAAAAAATTAAATAAAATAAAATTTTAAAATAAAAATTATGAAAAGTAAAGTTTATAAAAATTAAAAGTTTTTAAAATTTTTAAGTTATGTTTTATGTTAATGTAAGTTTCAATGTTTTAAATATCGAGCTAACTGTTTATCCCCATAATCATTTGTTTACCCATCTTCCAACCAACCAACTGGTTGCCTAGCCAACCATATACTTTGTATCTACACATGCGCAGAAAAAAAAACACTAACTTGAGTTTTACTTTAAACCTTTGCTAGATTAGATATATTATACAAGTCGAATATCTTCCATACTTAGAAAATTTATAATTTTCAACTATTCGTCCCTATTTATCTTAAAACATTAACAAATAAATATAATTTATATACTTACAAAAACAGGATAACTTAAAAAGGGGTCCATACATTTCAGCTTGCTAAAGTCAAGTGTCTGGTTTATAACAGAATGAGGTTAAACTATCAGTTTACTTCCTTATCACTCACGTGATCAAGACCTTATCAGTTACATGTTCAGGCCGATAACAGCTAAAAACAGCGTGTTGGTCATTTTAACTTCTGACTTCGCATACTGTGGTTCGGTAAGTTTTCTTGTCTAACATTTCTTTCTTTTTAAGAAATAAACTAATCGGAAAAATTTCTTTTCATACCCACTTACTTTTAAATCACAATGTTAAAAGACTAAATTTTATTATCTTAAATTATTCTTTTAAATGTCAAACAAAAGATCTTACAATATATTTGCAAATAAGTTCTTATAAAACGGTTTTAATTAGTTAAAGGATGAACATTGTTATTTTAACTATCTATTATTTTGAAAGCGAAAAAGATTAATTCACATGAAAATTAAACTTACCTTATTTATAAGCTGGTAAGCAGGGTCTGGCTTTTGTGACGACTTGTAGAGATTTGAAAGATAGTACAAACGTATATCAGTTAATCTCACGTGATATGATGACGTTACTAAGTGACGTCATCCACCACAGGTTAATCACGTGACTACGCGACCATAACCTTCACATTACTAGTGATGTTTAGATCACGTAGCTAATTGTAATTATCATAAAATATACTTATAATATATTTATAAAAATATATTCATAAATTAATAATTAATTAATTTATTATTTTAAAATGCTATGCTTTTCAAAATAATACGCAAATAAATTAGTTATTAATTTATGAATATATTTTTATAAATATATTATAAGTATATTTTATGATAATTACAATTAGCTACGTGATCTAAACATCACTAGTAATGTGAAGGTTATGGTCGCGTAGTCACGTGATTAACCTGTGGTGGATGACGTCACTTAGTAACGTCATCATATCACGTGAGATTAACTGATATACGTTTGTACTATCTTTCAAATCTCTACAAGTCGTCACAAAAGCCAGACCCTGCTTACCAGCTTATAAATAAGGTAAGTTTAATTTTCATGTGAATTAATCTTTTTCGCTTTCAAAATAATAGATAGTTAAAATAACAATGTTCATCCTTTAACTAATTAAAACCGTTTTATAAGAACTTATTTGCAAATATATTGTAAGATCTTTTGTTTGACATTTAAAAGAATAATTTAAGATAATAAAATTTAGTCTTTTAACATTGTGATTTAAAAGTAAGTGGGTATGAAAAGAAATTTTTCCGATTAGTTTATTTCTTAAAAAGAAAGAAATGTTAGACAAGAAAACTTACCGAACCACAGTATGCGAAGTCAGAAGTTAAAATGACCAACACGCTGTTTTTAGCTGTTATCGGCCTGAACATGTAACTGATAAGGTCTTGATCACGTGAGTGATAAGGAAGTAAACTGATAGTTTAACCTCATTCTGTTATAAACCAGACACTTGACTTTAGCAAGCTGAAATGTATGGACCCCTTTTTAAGTTATCCTGTTTTTGTAAGTATATAAATTATATTTATTTGTTAATGTTTTAAGATAAATAGGGACGAATAGTTGAAAATTATAAATTTTCTAAGTATGGAAGATATTCGACTTGTATAATATATCTAATCTAGCAAAGGTTTAAAGTAAAACTCAAGTTAGTGTTTTTTTTTCTGCGCATGTGTAGATACAAAGTATATGGTTGGCTAGGCAACCAGTTGGTTGGTTGGAAGATGGGTAAACAAATGATTATGGGGATAAACAGTTAGCTCGATATTTAAAACATTGAAACTTACATTAACATAAAACATAACTTAAAAATTTTAAAAACTTTTAATTTTTATAAACTTTACTTTTCATAATTTTTATTTTAAAATTTTATTTTATTTAATTTTTTGTTAACTTATAATTTTTATAAAGTTTTAATTTTGAAACTTTTATTTTGTAAACTTTTATTTATTTATAATGAACAGAGGAATTATTTATTTTGTTAACTTTAAATTTTTATTATTTTGAATTTAAAATAAGTAATATTCTAAAAGGTTTTATTATTTATAATAATTGAATAAAACATTCTTAGCGCAATTGGTAGAAGGCGATCTGTTTTTTCATTAATTTTCGGTTTCACAAACGCTTAATAACATTGAATAAAGCTAGAGAAACCTTTAAATACACTTTCAGAGGTATGAAGTCATGACATAATGATTAAAATAACGTACAAATCATTGTGTCTTGATTTCATTTTGTCAAGTTCGAACCATAAGACTATTAAAAACTATCTTCTAAAATAAGTTCGAACTATGTATGACAGAACCAAGAATTAAATCTGTCTTAAAAATTTCCATCAAACATTTCTTATAATATTTAAATCCGTAATGTGTTTCGTATATATATATTTGTTAAATTGTATGAAATTTAAAATCTTTCATTTTATTAACTTGTGATTGTTTTACTAATATGCATATTTCCATTCAATAGTTGAATCTTTTTGCAATAGTTAAAAATTTTATTTTGTGTTAAGTTATATAAAAACATAAATTCTAACTGTTCACTTAAAAGTTCTACTAAATGAAAAACTAATAAATACATACACATACATTTTGTAAGTTACTTCCACACCTCTTCATAACACGTACATTCTTTTGCTTTTTTAAATATTTTATTAACTTTTAACTTTTTGTTAACTTTTACTTTATAACTTTTTTTGTTTACTTTTATTTTAAAACTATATTTTTGTTAATCTATTTTATTTTATTATTTATTTTTTGTTGTTAACTTTTAATTTTAATAAGTTTTAATTTCATTAACTTCTAATTTTTGTAACCTTTTTTTTTAATGTGAATATTTTTATTACAATTAATTTTTGTTATAGATTAATTTATTTTTTAATTGGATTACATCACTTCACTTAAAATTTCTACTAAATTATAAACTAATAAATTCACTCATAGACACTTTGCAAAAATAAACACACAGAACTTAATCAAAAACATTTTATTTTCAGGTCTTAAATAATTCATTACAAATAGTTTGTTCATTAATCTTACATAAAAAGTACTCACTAACATTATAAACTCCGTTTAGAAACGTTGAAGTTACATAATCGAAATCTACGAGCATTAACAAAGCTTCCCCTAATTGATTAAATTTTTCCCTATTATTAAATGTGAAACAGGAGTGAAGGCTTTTGCTCGAATGTCGTAGTGCACAAGCATGGCATTCATACAATTGATTAAGTATTGATAACATATTATTCTCGATACATGTGTTAAGTTTATACTTTAACACCTGTTCATTTTCTGTAGATATATTACTCACCATACATTTCTTTTTAATAAGAGATGGTAAAAGTTTTGTATACATATGTTGTAAAAGTGCACTATTTAAATGAGAAGTACTTTCTTTTAATTTTTCTAGTTGATGTTCGTTTAAGTCAATATAAGAATAATTCTTTAAATTTTTAATTCGCATCGTAGAATATTGGTTTAACACTAAAATCATGTTATTAGAAACAAAGGACGTACTTTTGTATTTTAAATTAAATGCAATGAGTTTATATTGAAACTCAAACCAGCTAGGAATATCCATATTAACCACGCGGTTGGTCGGGATTTCTTCATTAGTAGATACATTGCGTTTAAATTCTCGTATAAGTATACAATATTGTTTAGTTCTCAACTTCAAAGTTAAATAGAAACAGTCACTTAGTTCTTTGTGAAACACATATGAATTGCATAATTTATCACTTTTAATGTCATTTGTAGGTGAGATGGTGGTTTTTAATTCACCACTTGTTTGCGAAAGGTTGTTTGCTTGTAGCTCGTTGACCTCGTGTTTAAGAGTAGTCTGTAAAATATTATTTGTAGGTTCTTGAAACGTTGAGGTAGTAGAACAATCTAAATTTTCAAAATTTATGTCTTCGAAAAATGTATTCAAATAGTCCATGGCAGAATTTGGCTTTTGACCGGGATTCTCGAAAGATGTTGTATCATCCCCATAGGCAAAGGTTGAAAAATTCATAGCGATCTCGGGTTTCAAATCTTGTAAGTCCTCAGTAGTTACACAGTTATTAGCCATTTTAGAAAGTTTTAATCTTGGGTCTTTTAACTCCTTCTCATAGGTATTTAAATTTTCCATGGGTTTTTCTAAACGTAGACGTTTTGAAGGTGAAAGTACTTCTTCGTGAGATCTTTTCTGCATATTAATGTCATAAAATATTTTTAATCAGCATTCCACTAACTGGTGTAATCTCGATAAAAGTCAACAGTAAACTGATTGTGTTTCATGAAAACATTTACTTATCTAGGTTAAGAGCAGTCACAGTTATAGATAATCATTTAAATTACATATAGGTTAAAGATAAAATGTTTACTTATCTAGAATAAATACAGTGACGGTTTAAGTTAAACATTTTCTTAATAAGGTTAAATACTGTAATGTTAACTGTGGGATGTAAATTATCAAAACATGCAGTGTCACTGCTTAAACGGAGAGAAAAGTTAAACTTTCTTACGAATAAATAAGATTAATACTTATTCAAATAAAAATAAGAATTTTTTCTTACAAAGAGATTTCATTTGGACCAAAAAGGGTTAACTTTAAAGACTACAATTAAAAAAATTTTGCCTACTCATAAATATATGTTCACTTTTTTTTTTCTTGAAAATGAAACTTCAAAGATTGATTTCATAAATAAATAAAAATAAAAAAATAAATAGACATGTGAAATAAAACAGATATGTGATATAAAAACAAATATTTATTAAATAAATACATTTCTATGTTAATTTACAAATACATTGTCTAAATGGTTATTATAAAAGTCCATATTCATAGTTTCAAAAAATAAATGAGTATAATTACATGAACATTTCTTGAATATGTTTTTTACAAATTCAGTCACGTTGAAATTTAGCAGTGCACTGTCGCTACACCAATTATACTTTCTACGCAAATTATAACTATCACACTCGTGTTTCACATTAATTGGTTCTCCGATTGAACATCGATAGCAATCAAACACGCGAGAAACGGATGACTTTAACTCGTCATCGAAACATTTTAAGAAATAGTTCAAAGTCTCTTCTATTGTGAGGTGGGTACATTAACATTTGTTTAAGTTTTCTAAAATC